>JAQHUG010000239.1:1208300-1268963 GCA_028555095.1 Dicrostonyx torquatus | reverse complement strand
TAGGATTGTCATTTTTACTATATTAATTCTGCCTACCCATGAGCATGGGAGGTCTTTCCACTTTCTGGTGTCTTCTTCAATTTCTTTCTTCAAGGATTTAAAGTTCCTGTCATACAAGTCTTCCACTTGTTTGGTTAGAGTTACTCCGAGATATTTTATGCTATTGTGAAGGGTGTTGATTCTCTGATTTCTTCTTCAGCCCTTTTATCATCTGTGTACAGGAGGGCTCACAGTTCTGTTTTTATCTTTACAGGAAAATAGAAAACATCTTCAAGGAATCAAAAGACCTTGGACATCTAGACCTCTAAAGAAGAAAGGAGAGCTATCCAGAAAAAATTACCAAGCAAAGGAAAAAAATGACCTAATATACCAATATTCTCTGCAGGGAAACATCTCACTACTTAAATACCTATATCTCTTTACTTCTCAGAGAAGCTGTAGTCCCAACTCAATTAAAAATCAAAGCTGCCTTTGGAGTTGAAGCATGGCTCTCTCCTTCTCAAAATCCAAACATGATGTGAGAAGAAAAATTCAGAGTTTCTGTCTTATATCAAAAGAGCCACCTGATGTAGGACAGAAGAAACCCAAAAATCTAGGGACTGTTGTTGTCAAAACTCCCCAAAATTCTATTTCTCCCCTTACTTATTCTTGACTCTTTAGTACCTTTCTTTGACTAAATAATATTAATAATGTTTAAGTTTTCCACAGTGAACAAAAACTTTTCCTAACAGCAACCTGTGAAGTCTCTAGAAGGAAGATGGGGCCCCACAGTATCGATTCTACCTGGTTCATAATGATGCTCATAGACCCCAGGCTGGGAATATAGCCTAGAAATAAAAGCGGGGGCCTGGATCATTACTCATACATATGTGTACAAGGCAGCATTATTTTTCATCACCAAGAGGTAGAAGCAAATTAAGTATGTATTGACAGACTGATAGGTAAAATAGATGATAGACAGATGTGACATATATTACATTTTAATGTATTTATCCTATTTTTAATTATTTGTAAGTGTATGCATATCTATGTGTCTGCATATATGACCCTGCCTATGCCTCTCAACAATAACTTTCTGGGGTCCATACCACTGACATCCCCTGCAAGCCACAGGGACAAGCCATTGTGGAGAGAATCAACAGAGCTCTTAAGGAGCTGGCGGCCAGGACTATCTTGCCAGAGGCTAGGAGAGATCCTCATCTGACCTTAATAGAAGTCCTTTTCCATATGAACCTTCTCAGTTTTGATGACAAGGGTTTTAGCCCGACCTATAAGCACTGGGCATCTCTGCTAAGGAACACACCCCTGCTCCTGGTGAGACAGAGAGATCCTATCTCTCTCTAATGGCAGCTGACTGTGGGTCAGGGTATGCTTGTGGTTTTCCTCAGACTGATACGACGCCAATATGGGTCCCAGGAAGAGACGTATACCCAGCCGTGGATCAGCCTGCTTTCACCAAGGAGGCTAATGTATATATTTCCTTTTCTTGCTTTCATTGCCCCCCGCCACCAAACAAGTTGACTTATTAAGGGCAAAGGTTATGACCTTTGACTCTTCATTGTTTGAAAAAGTTAGGCATGATATAAAAAGGCTAATGATCCCTCCAGGGTGTGTACATATGCATTAATTGGTAGGGTGGTATTGTTAATTCTTATTCTCTTTAAAAGTCTCCTGCAGCAGATCTGACAGCAGCTGGCAGCAGCTAAGGCAGCTCTTCAGGTGCTAAAGGCTCTTAGGCACCCTTCTTGCAGTCCTCCATAGGAGGTTATGCATGCCTGGTTATCGGAAATCCAAAAAGCTACTGCCTAGTCCCCCCACCATGGCTGCTCTCTAGGAATGAACACTCTCCAAGTACTGGTGGTCAATGACAGGTAAGAGCTTGTTCGACGGGCCAGTCTAAGATAGGCAGAGTCCACTGGCTGAGCCTTCCTGAGGTGGGGGAAACAAAGCCTGAGCAAAGGACTCTGTCTCCCACAGAGTGCCCATGTAATAAATAAATGAGGGTGGCTGTGTAGGAAGTTAAGGCCTGCCAGGCCAGGAGACCAGCCAACCTAGAGTCTGCCTGGTGCCCTCAGAGGTCCTTATCCTGCCTAACCAATGAGGGGCGACCATGTCATGCTGCCTGAGGGCCTAGCAACCGGCACTGTCAGGGGTCCTGGTCCTGCCCAGCCAATGAGGGGCAATGATGCAATGTTAACAGATTGTAATGCCTGGGTGCTGGGAGGGTATATAAAGTTTTGCCTGTGGTTAAATAAATAACTCTGCTCATTCCCTAGCTCCCTCCTCCCAGGGAGTCTTTAGGACCCAGCAACATGGATGATAGAGTCAAAGGAGTCTTAGGGGACCGTCTCATCAGAATGTCAGCTGTCAGATTTCGGAGGTACTTAGGGGTCATCCAGTCTCTGCCCAGAGCTCCCGCCTATCCTGGGGTGGGATCTGGAGTTTCTTACTCTTCCCTCCTGGCCTTAGCAACTTCTTTTCTTCTTCCCACATTAGTCTTTTTAAAGAAAACATGGGGTGGCTAAAAGCTTGCCTGAGACTATCAGGATGAAGTCAACCATGCTTCCCCATTTAGAACAAGAAGTGATCCTTTATGTTTCCCTATATTATAGGATGGAGATGGCCTATATTTAGACCAGAAAGGATGACAGGTTCTAAGTCCAGGGGTCAAGCCCTCTGGGAATCCTGGAAAAAAGGAGCTACAGGACATCAGGACAGGTTACTGGGAGGTGAACCAAAAATGCGCTTAGGGAGAGGAGGCTGGAAGACCTGCAGCCGATGTCGGACCCATGCTTCAGGCCAATGATGTCACAGTTCTTTCTGAAGGTCTCAGTCTGTGGTCGTGCAGGTAGGTGTCAGTGGCTAGTCCTCACTAAGCAGCCAACACTGTCCAGAAACAGTGTCTCAGGGCCATTTCATTATTTTAACTTTATATGAGGATTTTTGTCGATTCTCAAAGTAATATACCTTCAGCGAGCAAAAAGGAACACCTCGGAGCAACACCATATAAAAAAATGACAGTGATCCCTTAAGCTTTACAGAGCTGGAAGCTTCAACAGATTCATGATGCCTTCGGACGTTCTTAGCGCTGTTCACAATGTATACGTAAGTATGTAACCAAGACAAATTCAACAAAACAGTTGTGTGGCCTGCTTTTTATATCTGCACACATCCTGGAATTCTGTATAAGCAAACATCTCCAGGTCCTTAAAGGAGCATCGGTGATTTACCAGTAGACACTAGGACTCTTTCCTTTGGGGCAACTATGTGTAGCCTTGTTGTTTGGGGCTGTGGACCCCCAGACCCTGAATTTCCTGTAAACAACTTGCTATGCTTGCAGCTGCTCTGAGCAAAGCAACTTGTTTTCCTGGGTTTGCAGCTGCTCCGAGCACGAGGCCCTCAGGAGTTCCTGATGGCAGGGGAGTGGTTTCTGGTGGGTTTGGCTGGGGTGTGGCTATCAGTTAAGGATCCCTATATAAGCTGCCCCTGAACACAATAAAGGGGGCATTCTTGTTTCAAGGATGACCCATGCCCCCTGTCTGTCTCTATCTGTCTCTCTGTATCTGCGTGTTTAAATCTCCAGGCCCCTTTCCAGGCTAGCGGTCCGGTTCGTAGTGCAGGCACTGCACTACAGGCATAGGACCATAGTACACGTAGTACAGGAGCGACGGGACCATTGTACACGCAGTGGTGAGCACGCTACACCTTGTTAGGGCACCTTCCCCCTCCTGTGACCATTTCTGTAGGAGGGAGTGCTAGACAGATGGCTGGGCCGAACTGTATAGTCATTTTCCACCTCCGGACATATTGCTGAATCAGATAGGGCTGCCGCAGGCACCTGCACTTCCATGTACACGCCTGCCCACCCATCCTATTTATTTTAAAAATAAATCTTTCAAACAAAACAGAGCAAACCTAAGCACAGAGATCATGGATAAGGCAGTGCATCAGGAGGCAGAGGGAATCCAGGCCTGTGACGGCTGCAGTCTTCTCTGTAGGGGACAGGCTCCCCCAGTACCTTCTCTGTTCTGTTCTGCTGTTGCTTTTGGTTCCTGTGGCTGGGTCTGGCCTCCAACTTGTAGGATCCTTCTGTCTCAGCCTCCTAAGTGCTGAGATTACAGGCATGCACCACCACCAGGCCAGGCATCTCGAAGCTTCTTACCTGGCACAAATGCATCTATTCCACCACGCACAGGCCGCAGAGCCTGTGGGGGAACACGCAGTATTAGGAAGCTTTAGCTTCCTCCACCGAGGAGTCTGGTCATATGCAGGAGCTGACCAGGTGGCTGTCATCACTAAGGGTGTATGCGCACAGGGCAGTGGTCATCCACCTGGACTGTACAGCCACCACCTATGGACCTTTTACTCCCCTGATGTCCAAACCACAACTCAAACTCCTTAAGTCAGAAATTCTAGAGGCCTGAAAAATCGAGGGAATCTAGTATCTAGATCTAGGTCTGGGTGACTTTCAAAGATGGTGGCACAATCTCAGGTGTTGGCAGTATTGTGGCTTAAATGAACAATGGTAGCTGGTGAAGGGCTGGGGTGCAGGTGAGGGTGAGGTAAACAGGATGGGGAGTACTGCCGTACCCCCCAGAGGAGTGATCTAGTGGGGTTGGTTCTGAGTCTCTTCAGGATTTCCTGGAACCCCTGGAATACTTGGCTGCAGCAGGAAGCTACTGGACAGGCGAAACCGCTCCACTGGCTCTTGCATTGACTGCTGCCTGCAGATCCACCTTTTCTGAAGGGAGTAAGCTCTGAAACTGAACTGGGATGCCATCTACAATCTTAGTACTTTTGCCATTTCCTAAGAACCGCTTGATCAGGGAGCACATTTGTTTTTCTGCAGCAAACACCATCCCAGATACCAAATTCAACTGATTTTGAGAGACCTACAGTGGGAAAGTTAAAGGTCCACAGCCTCTGGATACAGTGTAATGAATTCACCGGGGACCTGTGTTCTCTGTAGGGAAGTCGCATTCAGAACCGCCATCTTGGGTAAAGGCAGCTTATGAAATGCATGTATTCGCAATGACCTCATGGGATACACATAACAGAAAGTCTGAATGCTTTCTGGGTGAAGAGAGAAAGGGGTGTGGGGAGGGAAGAAGAGCTGGGGGAAGTGGGGGGAACACAACCAGACACTGGAAGGTCATTTCTTTTTTTGAATTAGGGCAAATAAAAAAGGAAGCATCTAAATCTGATGTTCAAACAACCTTTCTAGTCTGATCCTGTCTTTTTAAAAAACTACATTTCTAAGCGGCCCAGATCTGTGAGTGAGCCGTGGACAGTCCGTTCCTCCCTTTGCTTCTTCTACTGGGCTTGAAAGGCGGGTGAATTCTTTATCCATGTGCCCAGGCTTTATCCAAAAATTTCTATGGGTGCTTTATTTCAAATTCATTTTTTTATTGTTGTTGATTTTGTCCTTCCACCTTTGAATTGGGAATCCCAATCCTGGAACAACAGCGCATATCTGGAAGGCTTAAGCATTTCTGAACCAAGTGTAAGGGGAAGAACACCGAGGTCGAGTCTAGCTAGATTTTGCTGATTGAGAATGATCACTGTCAAATTGATGCAGCATGAGGGGTGTGCACCTTCCTCTGCAAACCCCGAGGTAAACACAAAGTTCAAAATGCATAATGCGTATAGTTTCAAACACACGCGAACTGAAGTCTTCGGTACAGCATCTCTCCAACCTGGGTGTCAGCATCCCCAGGGCCACTTCTTACACAGCTGGCCGGGCCGGCTCTGTTACATTTGGGAATTCCAGGAAGGGCTGCAGATCTGCTGTCTTCTTGACCAGCTTTCAGGAGACACCGATGCTGCTGGTCCAGGGCAACTGCTTTGAGGACCACTGCCCTGCAATATGTCGTGTACCTTCATCTACTGATCTCTGCCTTTGAGGCAGGGTCCCCCACTAAACTGGATGTCATCCATCTGGCTAGACTAGCTAGCCAGTGAGCTCTCTAGACTGACTTGTCTTAGTCTTTCCCCCATGCTGGGGTTGTAGGCCTGGCTAGCCACTCCCAGCTCTTCTTTCCCTTCCTTATGTGGTTGCTGGGGATTCAAACTCAGGTCCCCAATCTTGCAGAGCACATGTTCTTACCCACCTTGCCACCTCTTAGCTACACAGGCTACAGATGCTGGAAAAGAGATAAAGGTTGTGGTGTGGGGATCAGGGGGAACGCTGGGCATTCAGTGTGCAAGATGACCTCAGGTGTTGGGACTTGTCAGGGTGCTTCGGTGTTTAACTAAAACTGGCCTGGGATTTAAACAGAAGGTGTGTGGGGGTAGGGCTATTAACATCCTTAGCAAGTGCGAAGTCCAGAGGCTGGACTCTAGATGCTCACATGATACTATTAGAAACTGGTCTCTCCTGGTCCCTCAGTGTGACTGATGCTCTGGGGTGGCCTGGCCATGTGGAAAGGATGGCCATCTATAGTCCTAGCTTCATTTGTATAGGTACAGCAATAAGATAAATAATATTTCTGCTTTCTCACAAGCCCTGAGGTTGTGAGAAACTCACTGGATTATCCGGGTCACATGTCCATTTAGTGTGGCTGAAGGACCTGTGGGCACTGACCAAAGCCACACTCCTCCCTGGACTGCAGCAGGTCTTAGAGGAAAGTGGGGACTCTAGCCTCTCTTTCCACAGATACAGAAGCTGCCCCCTCACTGAGCCCTTTGCTAATGGTTTTGGTATAATCTGCCTTCGTGCCCTCCCTTGTCTTTACAGTAGCAGGAATTCTTTAAGGAGAATCTGCCCTGGCCTGTGAGATGGGGAGAGAAGAGTCAAAGGCTAGCCCTTCCAGACCAGGACTCAACAGCATCAGCCCAGCTGCTGTGCCTTAAGGGCCACCACCATGCCATGTTCCTAGGAGGGTCCCTCCCCATCCTCAGGGTACTTGTGTGCAGTCACTGACCAGACCAGAGTCCTGTTGTGCCTAACCCTGCTGGGCCACCGTAACTCCAGCTTATTACCTTGGTGTGGACTGCATTCTCCAAGGCCTTCTTGCTCTTGCAAAGGGAGGCAGACCATGGTGGCAGAGTGTCCATGGCTGTCGTGCAGGGGCTGGCTGAGCGCTTCCTTGACTCTTCACCAGGTCCCAATGCTTTATATCCCTATTTTAATAGCTATGAGGGTCAATTGATTATATGTGCCAACATCCAAAAGGATCATAGAAGCTACCTTCCCAGCCCTTTCCTCTTCAGTGCCAGGCACCCCCCACTCCCCAGGGTCCCAGAAGAAGGGCACGCCTCTCTGCTCTGCAGAGGCTATCTCCAAGGAGCAGGCCCCTTCTGGTCTCCCAAGAAGAGCAGAGCCGGGGCTGTGTGCCACTCACTAATCCTTCCCCAGTTGAGTACTAGAGCCGGGTCCCTCCTAACCTTCCTGCCCCGCTTCTTGTGGTCAGGACTGGCTGAGAAGATGCAGCAAGTTTGGCCCTATGTCTGTCCCGAACAGAAGCAGAGCTGCCCGTGACCCATGCCTCCTTGCTGGAACTGTCTCAAAGGTCCTCTTGCTATTTGAAAGGGGAGGCAGGTTCTGTAGTAGCCATGGCAGGAAGGTGGGAGCAGACCTGGTGTTGGGACTGCTCCAGCTTGCCTTCCTTGCTGCCACTCAAGCCTCTTTCAGACATGACTCGGAGAAAGTGGTGTTAACAGAATTACCGCATGCACGCATGCTACAGAACTACCGCATGCACGCATGCTAACAGAACTACTGCATGCACGCGTGCTAACAGAACTACCGCAGGCACGCATGCTAACAGAGCTACCGCAGGCACGCATGCTAACAGAGCTACCGCAGGCACGCATGCTAACAGAACTACCGCAGGCACACGTGCTAACAGAACTACCGCATGCATGCATGCTAACAGAACTACCGCAGGCACGCATGCTAACAGAGCTACCGCAGGCACACGTGCTAACAGAACTACCAAATGCATGCATGCTAACAGAACTACCAAATGCATGCAAGCTTTTTGCTTTGCTTCCAGTGAATTTAACAGGCGGAGGCTAGAATCTGGGGATGGCCTGGGACCCACAGTAAGACAGTCTTGTTCTGCAGTCACAAGTGGAGACCCTATGCAAGTTACTACAGCTGGGGAGGTTAGGTGGCAGCTCAACCCTACACCTGATCAGGTCTCGCTGTGGCACTGTGTTGCCCATTAGTGTGTCATGTCCCCTAAGTATGGGGAAGGAAAGTGGCCTTTTATCATCCTGACAACAGTCCCGCTCCTGTGCTCAACGGAACTGCAGAGAGAGCCCCAAGTCGCTCTGGGTTAGTCCCTCTCTCACACAGAGATCAAGTAGAAGGTGAGGAAACACACCACGGCACTACCGAGTGATGTTCTCTACAAATGCTGTCAGTCAGTGAGCTAGCCTTTCTTATCAGAGTGCTTGAACACACCAACATGTGATACTGTTCTACGTTAATTCAGATACCATTATCTATTAAAGTTAAACAGACAGTGAGCTATCTCCAAATACTTGCTCTAAAGTCTGGGTCAATTAGCCATGACCAGCTCTGTGCCAAGGCTCTGAAGATAAAATGTTCACAGCCATTATTAAGAGTGACACAGGTTATTAAGAATACCATTAAGATATTTCAATAATGAAGTTAGACGTGGTAATTTTATGAAAAGGAATCCTTCATGTGGCTATAAAATTATTATGCAATATCAGAAATAATAGAATTGATTTTTGACCAGACTGCATTTGTTCCTTAAGTGGGGACCATTCTAAATAAGGCAACTGAGACTACAGGCAAAAATAAATTACAACAATGGCAGTGACCTCATGCACATTAGCTTATAGCCCTTTGATGTGGTTAAGAAGGAACAGCAATTACAGAAATCCCTTTCCTTTTTTAAGAGAAAGGTCAGGCACAGTGCTCAGGAGCACTAACTCAGGAGGGAGTGGCGCACTCTGCTAAAGAGCGTGAGGCGCAGGCTGGAGTGGGGCTGGCTTTCGCTAGCTAGCGCGCAGCTGACTGGCGCTTTTGGACAGGCAGCTGCTCCCCAAGGAAGTGGTCTCTCCTGTGATGTGACTGAGAATGAACTCAGGAGCTCAGGTGAAGTTCACAGGAGGACATCCTTGGCTCACAGCACATGATGGAAGCCTGGCCAATGTGAGCGGAGTAGCTGCTCAGGGCTCGGGGTGCAGCCCTCTCCCCTCCCTGCCCATGGGGTCTGCCCAACAGTGCTAGCACCCGGTGCCAGCAGCTCTCACGGCGGAGGGTGGTGGTAATAACTCTCCACAATGGAATCACCTTCAACCCTGAATCAGCATCCATCAATTAATTAAAGAAACACTTTGAAAGTAGTTCTCTGATGCCTTTAAAATATATAGACCAGGTTTATTATTGAAAGTGAACCCACACAGATAATTTATCAAAATGAGATTTTCCCAAATTATACCCTTGATAATACCTGTTAGTTCATTAAAAAGAAAAGGCCCCACCACCAGCCGTAGCCGCTTCTTTTCAGCTACTTGTTCTTGCTGAGCGTTCTCTGCTTTTCTGCATGTTCCACAATCTTCTCTTCCACATAGAGGCCCTTCCGCTTCCGCACTGCGTTCATGTACTTCCGGGCCTGGTTCTCGGAATCTGCCTTCTCCCCGAAGTGCAGGTACTCCTCCTCAGTGGTTGGCACCCAGAAGGGGTCACTGGGAATGACCTTAGAGAGAGAAGGAGACAGGATAGGCCAGGTGAGGCAGATGGTAAATTCTGTCTGTCTCTGGCTAAGGAAACAAATTCAGCAAAGGACATTTCATCTTCCTAGGAATGGAAGCATAAAAATACGAAGAGTCACGGGGGGCTGTGACAGAACGGGGCAGAGTCAATAAACTTATAACATCTGTTATTCTGACTTCTCACGGAGCCATTTCACAAGACAAGCAAGACAAAAACGGCTTCGTCTTTAATGAAAATGAGAACATTATCCTGACTAGGATGTATCCAAGTATGTCTTTAATAATTTTGCCTTTGTCTCTAATGATCAACTTACGTGAACATGGTCTTGCTTTATGTTTCTGGAGCCCATCATATAGCCCATGATGGATCAGAAATCGCTAAGAAGCTGAAGATGACCTCGGATCCTCCTAAGCCCTGTCATGGCGTCTGGTTTATGTGGCATTGAGGACTGAGAGGGCTTTTGTGTGTAATGGGTTCCATTTAGCTGGAAGCTCCACTGAAGACACCTGAGGTTGGCTGTTTGCTCCTAGAGGCTCCTGGGGCTGTTGTCGGCATGCACAGATATCTTCCCTGAGGGACCTCTTCAGGGTCCTGGCTGCAACGCTCCCATACTGTGTGCTGAGGTCTGACCTGCTCTGGGTCTCTCACATCCACCACTCTCGCACCTGTGTGGACATCCTGAAGCTACCAGCATCAAGCTCAACAGAACTCAAACCTAGGAGAGATGGAGGAAGAGCAGTCCTGCCCACTATGGCTGTCCAGTTTGGGACTACAGAAAGACCTCTTTAGACCACAGAGCAGAGATTGCCATCAGGCTGAGGGGAAGGGTGCTTCTCCCCCACTGGTTCACAGAGAACCTGACTGCCGAGCTCAATCCTCAGATCAGTTTTTCCAACTCAACAGAGGTGTTCAGCACTTTCTAACAGGAAGAACCCAAGTGGGAGTTATTGCCCAGTCATGACACAGATACAGACACCTAAGTGCGCATGGGCACACACACATATAAGCACAAACACACACATATACGCGTACACACGCGTACGCACTCACACACACCCCTAGAGGGGAACGCTTTAGAGGCTCCATTTCATTTGGGTTCAGCAGGTGGGAATCACCACACCCAACAGAACCTCGTGAGAGCTCTTCGGTCCGGCCTTCCTAACCAGCCTGGCCCGGGGTCACCTTGGGATCAAGTGGTGGATCTCGGGGTCAGGCTGACACGCATGTCTAGCAGCAGCACTGTATATGCCGAGAGCACTTTCCCTGGTGTCTGCTATTAGCTCCTTTTCTTCTTCTTTCGCGGAAGGCTAAAACTTAGAAAGAAATTATGAGATTGCTGACTTCAAAGGCTTCCTCATGGAAAACGCCTGCAATTTATTTTCTCTATTTTCTGAAGCACTTTCTCTCAAAAGCTCTTGATTGTAAATTATATGGTATGCCAGAACACAAATGAAAAAAATCCTTGGAGTGAGAAGGCAGATCTCAACAACTATGCTATTTTAAACCGAAATATGTGTGTGTGTGTGTGTGGGGGTATACTAGATCAGTGACATTTAATTACGATGCAGTTTTAAAGACTTGCAAAGATTTGAAGCTTTGAGAAATAGGACCATGGCAGGTGGTAAGATAAGAACAGAAGGAAGGGATTACAACCAGTACAGAAGTTTCCTTGACAAATTTTTCTCTAAAATTATTTATTAGGAGCCTTGTTTTTAATAAAACTGTCTGCAGCTGAGCCAGACACTAGTGTTCTCAAACATTACTAAGAACATAAGTTTCATTCACACTCAAAAAAGGGAAACACTCTGAGACGCAAGGGATAGTGAGATTCACCATGGCTCCTGTGTAAGGGATCTCACCTACTGGTAAACCTTGTTCTTATATGGTGTCCATTCCGTTCCTGTAGTGACAGATGGGGGTACATGGCCACATGGGCTTTGGGGGGGGCTGCAGGGATACTTTTGTAAGAGCTAGACACCCCTCAAAAATATTCTATCTTAACTATTTAACTCTTTTTGAAAGCAGCTACAGAAAGTACCGGGGTGAGCTGGTTAAGCTATATTCTAATACAATTGTATTTACTCCAACAGCCAATGGGCAGCACCTTGTGGATTCCTGACCTAGTTAAAGACATTTCCCAGCTTCCTTAGATAGGGCCTTCTTAGAAGGGGTTATATGATTGGTTCTGGGTGATGAGATAGAGATAAAGTAATGTGAGCAAACTCCAGAGTGAACTATAGGGGAGGAGTGGGCCCCTTCCTCAGCCCCAGCGCTATTGGCTGGGATGCAGCTGTGACCATCAAGGAAAGACAGGATGAGCCTGGACTGTCACTCTGAGCCATATGTCAGCTCTACACTGCCTTCTCAGATTGGAAGGAGAAATACCCTCTGCCTGCGTGGTCACTGTATTTTGGGATGTCCCTCTCAGTCTTCCCTTTTCTCCATAACACACTTGCCAAAGAGAAAAAGGAAAACTTTCTGTGTATGTGTGCGCGTGTATGTGCGCACATGTGTGTGTGTGCGTGTGTGTGCTTGTGCACATGTGCTGCATGCATTTGAATGTGCAGAGGCATGGCTATGAATGTGCACACGGAAGCCAGACGAAGGTGCCTGGTGTCTTCGCTAGGCTGGATGTCCACGAGCCAGACTTCGCCTGTCTTCTCCTCCCAGTCCTGGGATTACAGACATTTACAGGCACAAGTGCTTTTTCACACTGGAGCTGGAGGTTTGAGTTCAAGCTCTCATGTTGGCTCAGCAAGCATTTTTACCCTGGGAGCCTTCTGCCCAGACCCAGTCATAACAATTTAGAGGTTCCAAAAAATCACTTTCAAAGAAAGACTCAGTGTAATATTTGGGGGTGGGGGTGGGGCAGGCCTGGTGGTGTAAACAGTAACTTTAACAACAGAGCAGAGGAGCGGTGGCAGGAGGATCAGGGATTCAAGACTAGCAGCTGCAGCTACATAACCAGTTCAAGGCCAACCTGAGAAACTTACTTTGTGTTTCGCTCCTTTCATAAGCTTTTAGAACAAAAATAGAATACATGATGGACCACTCATCCGATGGCGAAGTCAGTGTAACAGCTCCAAACGCTGACTTCAAGCTCTGTTTATAGACAGTCCCAGGCACTGTGTGCCTTACATGCTGTGCTCAGGTCAGAGACAATATAACCCAGTTTTCTGTGCCAGTGTTGGCCAAGGCCACCCTTGTGAGGTTGAGGACTGTTGCCTGTGATGTCAGAGGCCGAGTTCTGAAAGCTGTTTAGCAAGGGCAGCACCAGGGAGGCCAGTATTGCACCTCTCAAGGTCACTCCGCAGAAGTGGAACTATCTCACTCCCTTACAACAACATTTAGCTGCACTGCCCTGTCTTCACATGCCTGGCCAGCAGGACCCCAGGAACACTGCAGAGGGTTCCCAAGCTCCAGGCACTGACACTTTAAATCCACTTCTCTCTTATTGCTTTGTGTTTTATGTAAAAACTGAGTGTCAAAACCAAAACCCAAACTGAAAAAGGTAGATTTTTGGATAAACAGGAAATGACTATCTAGAAGCTGAGAGTTAACAGTGACTTAAATGGGCTGTTTTCTCCACAATGAGATACAGAGATGAAGGCTATCTGGTAAAAAGACAATGAAGGAAACCATCAAAATTAGTATTCAAAAACGCAAAAATCCAAGAGAAGCATCATAGGAAAGTGACTGTTAAAACACAGTCTGTACTAACTAAAGAACGCAGCTGAGTCAGAAGATCCAGATTGTTCCTAGCAAGTGTTCAGGATCTTATGTTTTCTAGGGGAAACCAGACAGCCCAGGGCTTTGGACTGGAAACTGCATCCACACCAATCCAGGTGACAGGGACCGCTGGATTAAAATCACATGTGCCCTGTCCAAAGCAGCTTCTCCAGGGTTATCACTGAAGACATCTCCAGTGTCTTTACTTTGTTGGCTTACATGACTATAAATTTCACTTTAAAAAGGGAGGTTTTACTCAATTATTTTTATTCTTCATTATGCATCTAAATTTAAGCTCTCTGTTTAAAGGGTCCTTTGAAGTCATCAGACCAGAGAAAGTGAGAGAGAGGATGGTAAAAAGAAAATCCTCTTCCCAGCAGCGAGACCTGCAACACGGAGCTTAAGCAGAGGTTTCGACATGAATTATCTTAGAAGCAAAGTCTTTGCACTTTTTCCAAATAAGTGGCAGAATCAATATATCTAGAAGTAAGCCTAGCTGACAGTGGTATCACTTCCTCCCAAGTTACAAACCGCCACGGAAAAAGTGAACTGTTTCGAAACAACCTTTCTTCAGCTTTCATTGAAAAGATTTCTGTTTGTGACTTTATTTATATTTTATTTTTTACTTTTCAAGACAGAGTTTCTCTGTGTAGCCCTGACCACACCGGAACTAGCTGTGCAGACCAGGCTGGTCTCGAACTCACAGAGATCTGCCTGCCTCTGCTGCAAGAGTGCTGGAGTTAAAGGTGTGCGCCTCACTGCCTGGCATGACTTTATTTTTTTTCCTTTTAGTTTTTCTTAGCTGGCCTATGTTCTCTCTGCTGGTTAATTGCTAATTTCCTTTAAAGACCTCTTTGGGAAGGCTTACCTGACCTTTTTCACACACTCTGCATTCACAACCCCACAGCCCTCTTCTCTTACCCACAGTGATTACAGAAGGATTTGCTGCTCTTGACCCCATGTTTGTGGGCGGGGAAGGGCTGTGATGAGCTATGCCACTCTTCCTGGGAAAGCCACAGAACCCCAGTCCCCAGAATGACAGAGGACTAGAGTCAAACTGCAGATCCCCCTGAAGAGTGCTCCCAAATGCTGGAAGAATCTCTCCCCATCTTCCTACTCTCTAGGGAAGAGTCCTTTGGGATTCGTTTTCGAAAAAGTTGTCATTTTTCTTTAACCTGCTACACATCTGCAGCAGGAAGGAAATGGACTCAATGTTCTGTCTCTTCAATTTCACATTACAGAAAGAATGGAAGCTGGGGCTGTCAGCCAGCTTTCACCTGCCTTTGCCTGGGCCGCCACCCCAGGGACGGCCAGTTCCCTCAGGCTGTGCCAAGTCCTAGAGAGGGTGGGGCCGCCTCTCACCTCCCAGTGGCTGAACACCAGCTGCGGGCTGGCCAGCCCACTGGTCCTCTTCCTGATTTCATCGGCAAAGCCGAAGCTTTCGGCCACAGGCAGCACGGCCTTGATGATGAACATGTCCGTCCCTTCCTTCATCTCCTCCTGCAGCACTCGGCCCTCTCGCTTCGACAGCACCGCGTAGACTCGGCCTGCAAGACCAAAACACAAGCTCATCGGTTGATCGTGCTGGACCCGAAGCCACAGTGATTCACACACCCAGTAAGGATACAGGAGTGGATTGGAACGTTCTGTTCTCAACAATCCCAATTTACAAAACCATGAATATTTAAGTGCTAATTAAAAGGGCAACATTAGAAAAAAAATTACATGTAAAAGATAACAAGAGTCCCAACAGTCCCCTGCCACCCCCGTGCCAATTCCCACAATGACATCTAAGAAGAACCACCTCTGGAATTACAAGCAGAGTTATTGCTGCGTAGGAAATCCAATGAGAAGAATGTTACTGGAATCTTACGAATATTAGAATACATTAGTAATATGATGACCAAAATGGTGGCAAGAGACCATTTGCATCAGCAACCAAGCGACTAGCAATGGCAGTTTCCACATCTATATAAACATCTGCTCGATAAGACTGAAGTGGCGTGGAGCATGGGCATTTTAGTCCCGAGATGGATCTTGCTTGGAATCTTTACTATCTGGTGACAATCTCTAGTGCCACATACCAAGGGTTGTAGCAACTTCTCTGCCTGACAGTTACAATTGGCCTTGCGGTGAGATTCGGCCTCACTCAGGAGGGACACACCTGCTCCTGGGAGGGGCATCCTGCACTGATGTCTGTGGGTGCTCAGGGCATCCTTTCAGCTAGCAAGCAGAACAGACTGGGAGAAACAGACAAATGAAGCTAGCAGTCTTGCTCACCTTTCACCTGCAGCTGAAAAGGTTTTTTCATTGCAGGGTGATCTACGCGTGTGGGTGTGCAGCTACAGTCGGTAGAGTGAAAGCCTACCCAGACACCACGCAAAGGTTTGACCTTCTGTCAGTACAAGGGGGGGGTGTCTATTTACCCATCTGCTTAACCCAGGAGCCAAGGGCTCAGAGCCTCACTATCTCACACCCGCCCCTGCGGACACCCTCTGATGCCAGTGATTAGGAAGGGGCAATGGAGACAAACGGCCATGAGGACCCAGACAGCAACCCTTCTATTAGCTACGGAAGGCACTATCTCTCCACTGTCTGGGCCTACTCCCGTTTCTCCTTCCCCACATTTCTAAAGCCAGAGCTTCCAACTCAAACGCTCTGGGCTCTACTAAACCGCTTCCTGGAGTTGCATGCTAATGTTCGCGCTAACCAGCGTGCTTCTCAACCTCATTCTTATGACCTCTCTGTGGCACTGGAGGCCTCCGATGGGCGTGCCTCTGCCAAGCCCTCCTTCTACACCTGGCTCCTGGGCTACCACTGGTTATTTCTGTAATTCCTGCAGGTGCAACTTCCCTGTGAGCACTCTGTGAGGCCTCATGCGCCTAGAGAAGCAATTCCCATGTTGTTAGTGTGGAAAGCTAATCTCAGGGAGGTTTCTAAGATCCTACCTACCTGTGCTAGGTAGAATCTCTCCCCTGCCATCCCCCACCCAGCTTTGCAATGCCCACTGCATATCACTGTGGAGCCAACTTCCTTCTAAACTCAAGCCCAAGTGTGAGAGGCAAACAGATCTCTAGGGACAACCCCTGCTCTGCCATTAGGACTGGAAATGTCAGCCACAGAATCATGAGACAGTGAGCTGGAGGGAGCTTGAGGGGGTCAGTGAACTTCACCCGAGTCAGGTAAACTAGGCATGTATTTCCTAAACCCTGCCTGCTCCTAGGCAGCCCCTTCTATCTCTGACAGCTAGACAAGCCTTGAGCCTAAAATCTGAAGGTCCCCTGACATTCCTACCTGCCATCCTAGATTGATCTTGGGGACACACGTGATCCCTCCTCTACAGGCCAGCCTTTTAGTCACCTGAAGACAGCTTTCTGGCCTAGTGCCCCATGACAGCTGCCTCCCTACCTGAGCCAATAGAGCTTATTCACCTGCCTCTCACAATGCAGTATTTCAAGAATAGTCTATAAATGATGAAAAAAATCAGAACTATTACTCCCACTAAATAATTTTTATTCTGCTACATAGTTTTTCTCTCTCTGCCACATAGTCCTCCCACAAACCCCTTACCCAGTACACATGAACTAGTCATCTTCATCCTATTCTAAGAAAAACATTCTATTCACTATTAGGTCGTGTGTGTGCATTCACGCTGGTGTGTGTAGCACAGTATTCACACGGTGGTCAGGGGACAACGTTCAAGAGTAGGTCCTCCCCTTCTGCCTTGTTAAAGACGGGGTCTCTTTCTTGTTTTTCTGCTGTGTACACTAGGCTAGCCGGCCCATGAGCTTTTGGGGTTCCAGTGTCTCCACCTCCACTCCCTCATAGGAGCGTTGGGAATACAGATGCTTACAATACCCATTTGTTCCAGGGACTGGAATTCAGACCCTTGGCCGTGCGGGGCAAACTCTTATCTATCCACTGAGCTATCCTCCTAGCCCCACGGTGGTCTATGAAAGTGACTACTTCGCATTAGGTGTAGGAAAGGGTAGGGAAACTGGGGCGAATGAATCATGATAAGGGCTGGTGATAAACTGTTGACTGCTGCTGCTCAGGCTGGCAATCCCTCCCCTCCAGGGGCTGAAACAATAGTTCAGATCAATACTTGTAACTGAAACTGAATGCAATTAATCATGTACTTCTGAGCCACTCAATTCCAATTCTACTAAAACTACACCCTAAAGCTGAGGCACAGTAATGGATCACCAAAGAGAGGGAAACACTGTAACAAAATTTCCATGGTCACTGGGCTCATGTGACAGGAGTGCCCAAACCTGCTACTCTGTCACGGGGAAGTCATCAAGGCTTTCTGGCCAGGCTGCTAAATGTGAATGTTTCACTATTCCTTCCCTGGGAAGGGCCAGCAGACCAGTCAGTCCTTCCTCTGTTTATGTGCATGTTCTCCAGACCGCTCCACAAGAAGACTCGTCAGGAAAACACCACAACAGCTGGAAGGGCTGTGATCACGACTCCACTACATATCCGAGCTCCGGCCTGCACCCCGCCTGGTGGCTCACAGGACGTCAGCTCCTGCAATCGAGAAGCTGTGTGCCTTCCCAGCCCAAATGAGCCAATCAGCGTGGCACATTGGAGACCCCCACTCAGGAGCACAGCCCCTTCACCTAGAATAGTCATCTCAGTTCAACCCTGTAAATGCTCTTTTCAGATTCAAGGACACTCGCGAACTTGTACTGCCTCGGACACTGAAAGGTAAAGTCTCCTTCCAGGCCAGCTCCACGGAGCACTGTCTTTACAGCATTACAGAGTAACACACGTGTTTTTCTAATGTAACAACAACCATCAGTCTATAGACTCTGGAGATGGGAGGCAGACAGAGGCTGGCCTCGAACTCACAAAGATCCGCCTGCCTCTGCCTCCTGAGTGCTGGGATTAAAGGCGTGCGCCACCACCGCCCGGCTTGTGGGTATTTTTTTAAGTCTTACACACAAGGCCACATAAAAGCTTTCTTCTGTCACCGAGCTACCAGAATGTGTCCAGCAAATGCGGCTAACAGGATGGATGCGGTTAATGAAGCAAGTGGCAGACACCCTGGGCTTGAGGGTGGCTTGCTCCTGCAAACACATCCAGCTGCAGCCTTAGCGGAAGCAGGCATGGGCATGGCAAGCTGACCTAGCCCTGGAAGGTCTTCAGGGACTCTCCATGCAGAGTTTCGCATTTGTACTGTCACTGTCAACTACCTACAGATGCAGAAGGCACAATCAAATTGAGAGGTGACGTGGAACTGGCAGAGTAACGCTCCGAGAGAACCAGCTAAGGACTCAGTTCGACAGCAGTTAACACAGTGTCACTTTGAAGGAGTTTAACTGGCAGTGTCTGGGCTCAGAGAGAGAGCACCAAACAGTCCCTAAAGCCAATCAGGAGTGAGCAGCAGCTCAGCAGCGCTCTTCTGCAAGCTATGCAGCAGATGCTGGCCCGCCTGGAATGGCCCATTTCAACATCCTATCCCTTTTGAAAGACCTGCCCTGTTTCCCGGTTCACTAAACAACTGGGTTTTTATTCTATTCACTTAGCATTATTAAACTTTGTTTCCTTAACTCCTCTGTCAAGGCAAGAACCATGCTTGACCTAAGGATTAACACATGAGCTCAACATGACTGAAAATGACGAGGGGCTGGTCAAACATACAAAGAACTTCAAATGGAGAGAAAAAGGGGCTTCATGAGCACAGAGGTAGTCAGATGTCTCCAGTTTGTGCAAGTGCATATGCTCTAACAATGCCAACGCTGTGGTCTAATTAGCTGTGATTAGATTCTAGAACTGTCGGGCAAAAACAGCAGGTCTGAAGGAAGACAAAGATAGACAACGGATTGGTCATACGGCAAAGTAAACGGTGTTTATGATGACCAAACAAGCCCATTAGAGAGAATTTCCACAGGTAAACAACAATAACAATAGAGCCATAGATACCTTTAGAAAAGGGCTATTTAATCAGGATATTTTCTTGAGATCGTTTTCCAAGATAAAATAAACTGGAAATAAGTATTTTCCTAGTTTCCCATCTTGATCGTATGTAATTCTATCCATGTACAGAATGGTAGGCTTTAATAATCTGTACAGGAAGAATTAAGAAGAAACCAGGGCTGGAGAGATGCCTCAGCAGGGAAGAGCACTCACTGACTGCTCTTCCAGAGGACCTGGGTTCCATTCCAGCACCCACATGGCAGCTCACAACTGTCTATAACTCTAGTATCTGATACCTTCACACAGAGATATACATGAAGGCAAAATACATAAAATAAAACACAAAAACAAAACACACGCAGGCAATGCGCATAAAATAAAAATAAATTTAAAAAATGGTTTTAAAAGAAGAAGTTATAAGCCAAGGAAACTCATCTTGCTCAATAAGAAGGAGCTAAAATCCCTTTGTGTTGATTCTTAGAGAACTGAAATAATAGTCAACAAAGTCGAAGTCATCTTGGAAGATCCCCAGATATCCTGGCAAGAAACAAAAAGGCTTCAGAAACAGAGTGAGTTTCTCCATTTCTTTTCCAATTGAAATTGTGGAGTTTGGAAGAAAAGAAAAGAAAACAAAAACCACGCCAACAGCTGACTCTTGATGGACCCTGAACTCTCAGCTGTCCATACCAAAGAGCACCCCCAAATGCCAGGAGAAAACAGGCCTCAGGAGAGATGCTCCAGGACCTAGACTTCAAAGCAGTTCGGGAGAGGACATGGTAAAAGATCCAGAAAGATTCCTGGGGTGGGGGGGTGGGGGGTGGTAGTGCGCTGGTCTTGGAGACCAGTGTCTGTTCCAACCCAACCACACAGAGCTGCACATGGAAGACCTGGCACAAGGGGACTTGAGTGCCACCTGGACAGAGGAAAGCCACACTTCACTTCAAAGAAAGAAGGGCACAAATAAATGGGTGCAGACGAGCACCCGGCTCTGGGAAGTCACACAGGTGTGCTAGCAGCCAGGTAAGGTGTGCCAACGTGAAGGTAACAGAACAGGATGACAGGTGGTACCGTGAAGTCACAGGAAGACATAGAGCCCGTGTGGTTTCAGTTGACCAGACAAGTTTGCTGGGAATTCCAACCTGGTAACTGGACAGCTGCCTCTGGTTTCCATGCTATGCTGTTAACTTGTCTTTTTGGAAAACCAAGGACAGAAGCCAGAAATGCAGCTTAGTGATGCGGCATTTGTGGGAAGACAAACAGCATGTGCTGTGCCACCTGGAATGCCAAGTAGACCTGAAGGTGATCTGGGGAGGAAACAGTCTCTCTGATCCTGAGTGGCGGCGGCACAGGTGAAGACCTATACAGACTGGACTTCAGAAAGACCACTTCAAACATACAGAAAGAAAACAGCAAACAGGACAACAGATCCTGAGGAAGGGGAAAAAGAAAACAAATCTATTAGGAATGATCCTCCTGAGAGGAAGCGGGGAGAGCCACATCTAACTTCTGTGAAGGAGTACACGCGCCATAGGTGGAGGAGGCCGATTAAAGACATCAGCGGCGTGTCCAGCACATTCGCAATAAGCCGAACCTATCAAAACAGAAGGCTGGCAAGGCTGGCACATCACAGAGGGGCCTTCTCACTGCTCCCAAATGAGGAATGTGTCCACCACCTGGGCAGGGCAGGCATGAGGCTCATGGGGACAGCAAGAAAGCTCCCATTCTCTATGCCTGCAGGACCCTCCTGTCAGAGAGAGAGAGAGAGAGAGAGAGAGAGAGAGAGAGAGAGAGAGAGAGAGATGAGCAAAGACCTTTCTCCTCCTCAGATATCTGGTAAGCCGGCAACCAGGGCAGTGCGGACATGACAGACTACTTGAAACAGTTGACTTAGACATGAAAAAAAAAAGGAAAAGAAATCCACATGATGAGTTTAAATTTTTTGGCCATTTTTCTCCTTTGTACAGTTTTACTGCTTATTATACAATATGTAACAAGAAAATTAATTATATGGACTCAGATTATTGATACATAAATAAAAGAGATGATGAGTTGTAATTTTTGTACAGTCTAGCCAATAACCACAGCATGGATCCTGACTCTGGGGAAACAGAGAGGGAAGACATGTCTTTGAAAGTAAAAATGGGGCATCACCTGTGATCAGATTAGTGGCTACCCCAGCTGTCAACAGAGAACTTTCATCTAGTAACTGATGGAAACAGATGCAGAGACCCACAGCCAAACGTTAGGCTGAGTTCAGTGAATTTTACTGAAGACAGGAAGAATTGTAGGAGCCAGAGGGGTCAAGGACATCACAAGAAAACCCACAGAAACAGCTGACCTGACTCACAGGAACTCACAGAGTCTGAACCAACAACCAGAGAGCCTACAAGGGACTGACCTAGGCCCTCTCTCTATATGTGACAGTTGTACGCTTGGTCTATATCTGGGACTCCCAACAATGGGAGCAAAGGCTGTTCCTAATGCTTTGGCTGGCTCTGGGAACCAATTCCTCATACTGGGTTGCCTTAGCCAGACTTAATACAAGGGGAGGTGCTCAGTCTTCCTGCAAATTGATTTGTTGATACCTGCGGGAGGCCTGCCCCTTTCTAAACAGCAACAGAGGAGGAGTGGATTGAGGTGGGCAGAGGGGAGTTGGGGAGAGGGAATGGGAGGAGAGAAGGAAAACTGTGGTCAGGATATAAAAAGTAAGATCACTAAATTAAAAAAAATTAAGTAGAGACTTTGTGTTACTCAGGGCACCTCTGCCTCCATCCTTCCCTCCTTACCGAGGACATCACTGGTGGCCATGATGTCACATGTGTACATAGCTGCCATCAGGCGCTGAGGCTTCACCTGCAGTGCATAGCGACAAGCTTCTTTCATGGTGGCAATCAGCTGCCCTGAGAAGGGTCCATAGCAGTCAGGGACTGGAGACTCTTCAGAGTGGCCATCTTGTTGCTCTTGGTTTTCACCTCCACTGGGGCAGGTTTTACCTTCTTCCTGTCCCTCTCCTGTCAGATCACATTCTTCTTGGTTCTGTTTATCACTTGATCCTTGTTCTGCACATTTATTTAGTTCCCATTTCTCTAGAACAAAACAGACACCCATGAGGGGCTCCTCACACATGGGGCCAGAGAGGGTTGCTAGCTGGAAGCCACTCACAATGCTGTTGCCAAAGTCTCGGAATCTACCGGCTTCTTTCGATTCTCTGCCAGCTGGGCCGGGCCATACTGAGTTCTGGAAATCTTCACTTCTACTGACAAGTATGTTGGGCCCACATTTTCTAGGGCCAAATGACCAGATTTGGTCAACAGCGTTCCTCCATTTTCTACCTGTTAGGTGTTGCTCTAGTTTGCATTTGAACTCCCAAATCTTCTCTTGGGTCTTCTGGTGAAGCGCCTGGGTATTTCTGCCCTCATTCAAGGAGGAGGTCAAAAGTTCCATGGAACGAATCAAGTCACTGTTTTCCTCTAGGATCTGAGTAACCTCTTCCGGAAGAGGGACAGCCCGAACACTGAGGGTGGCTAGTTTATTGGGCGTCGTTATGGTGATCAGCCCATCAGAGTCAACATGGATGCCCTCTGGAATTTTGCTTTGCTCTTCTTTTGTTTGGTGTATGACAGCCACTTTTTGCTGCCTGCCTATCTCTTCATTGACCATGTCAACTTTGGGAGGCTTTGTGATTGTCTCTCTGAACGGAATAATGGGTTCGGATACACTGATGTGAATCTTTGCAAACCTATGAAATCAAAGAGAAACAATCAGAGCCTTGCAGCACACACGAAAACAGTGGAAAAACACAGAAAAATAAAAATCATTTTCTATGCGAGGCCTGTGATTTACATTCTATTTCAATTCCCAAAGTGCTCTGACTTCAGATTGAGAGACCACATCTGATGGGAACGTACCTCTGGGGAGCTCTCTGCTTGTGCTAGGAAGGCGCTTTGTTCATTCTCAAAACAAATAGACCATCTATTTAGGTAAGATCATTTTGAGTGGAAAATAAATACGGCAACAGGGTCTGACATACAACTTCTTTAAAACCAAATTTGCCAGACCTGAGTCTGGAGCAGAAGAACCCAGTGATTACAACTCTGAGCAGACAGTCAGTCGGAGCCGAGCTGCACGAGACATTCCAAACTGACAAGGAGGCTCGCACAAAGCCGGAACAGCCCAGGAGTTTGTCTGGACTAGCACGTCACCATGAACATTCTGCAGTGACAGAAAGCTGTCTATCTTTTCTGTGATGACTGAGCACTGGAAATGTGGTTAGTACAACAGAAGAAAAAGATGTCTATTTTTATTTAAATGTGAACAGTCACACTATGGCTGAGCATTGGGAATGTAACAAGTACCGCTGAGCAGCTGAATTTCCAATTTCACTGTTTTAACCAGCATTATTTACACAGCTTCGCACAGTCTGTAGCTTCACATAGGTAGGGTCTGCAGTACTGAAGAGCACAGGGCTCAAATCCTAGTCTGGCGCAGAGTTCAGAAAGCACCCTTTCCATAGAGTATTGGGCTCAGTGTCTTCTTGTCAGCTACAAGGACACCCCAGGGCAGAGCCTGGAAACTGTCATGGACTGACTCTTCTGCCACTGCCGAAACGGGCAATCTTTCTTTTGGTCTCATTTTCTGTTTTTGCTATTGTCAGTTCACGTTACAGCTTTGGGACAGTCTCCCTCTGCATGTGCGTGTGCACATGTGCGCATGTACAAATACATTATATTCCTAGTTTTGCATCTCGGAATGTTGCCTTCTCTGGGAAATTTATTCCACAAGGAAACCGAATGCTGGCAATTCATCTTAGGTTTCTTTCTGGTTTAACATTTTAGAATTTATCAAAACGCACAAAATAAAGTACTAAAATTGATAGAGTAGTAAAGTAGACCCTCAGAGTGGGAAGTGGAGAGAACCACACGCTTAAGGAAAGACTGAATTGGCTGTTTGGAGCCACTCCCACTTCCCACTCTGAGGGTCTAGTTTACTGCTGTATCAATTCTAGTACTTTATTTTGTGCTTTTTGATAAATTTGAAAACTCAATAAACAGATTGTTGAAATAAAATGATATTCAAACAGATTTCAGCATGTGTGTGTGTGTGTGTGTGTGTGTGTGTGTGTCTGTGTGTATTATTCAAGTGGATGGAGAGTGGAGAATCTGGGATCTGGATCTTGGTCTGACTTTAGAGTTCACACTCTCCACAATTACAGTGCAGTAAAAAGTTGAGTCTCAAAGCATGTTAAAGCAAAAATTCACAATGGTAGATGATTTTTATTATAGGTTACATAAAATAGTTTGTATGAGGTCTGTAAATATTATTAAAATTATATAATACAATATATGCTAAAATGTCAACGTAATCTATATAATCACTGTAGGGCCCGGGTCTGCCCCCTGCTCCTGGGGTTACTTGAGGACAGTTTCTGGTCAGTCAGCTAAAACATTTTGTTTGTTTTTGTGCTTCCTCTGCCCCGCCTGGTGACTAGCTGTAGGGCATTGTCTACTCCATCTTGGGTGTGGCAATTTTCCACCTGCCTGGGGGGAATTCCTTGTGCAGCAGCTAGGTGTGTAAGGATTTCCCCAAAGTTGAATAAACAGCATTCAGCTGACCTCCTTTCATTCGGATGACCCAGGTCTCCTGTGTTGTTCTTTCAATCTCCAGGCCCTTGCCCGGCTCGCATATGGTACAGTGGCTGGCGTGCAAATTGTACCAAGAGGGTAACACAGAATCGGGTGTTACAAATCATTATTTAAAACAACGAGCATTCAATACTTACTGTTTGTTTAATAATATTTAGGAATCTTAGAAATAATAAGTGAACTTTAAAGATAAATCTTAGAAACAATGAATGGCCATTGCCTGGCTCCAAACAGCCAATTCAGTCTTTCCTTACGTGTGCTTCTCCCCACCTGCCCTCTGAGGGTCTAGTTTACTGCTCTATCGATTCTAGCCAGTGCGTCTCGCTTTGAGCAGCTGGGGCAGAACAGTGGGACACGGGTCGAGCAGCCTATGCCACCAGTGTAGGCGCCTGCCAGAGCAAGCTTCATTCCTTTCCACACAGGCTCAGGAGCTACTGAAATAGTACTACTGAAAACCCAAACCACTCTTTGTTTCATGTTATTAGATAAAAAAAAAAGTCAAATTCATGTTAGAGCTCCTTGACTACTTATGAAAAGCATTTGTAGTTTCACGTGGCTAAGTAACAATTAGGTAGCACTTTGGCCAAAACAAAACACAAACAAGCAAACAAACAAAAAACTCCAAACAACGTCACGATAAAATTCCTTGTTTTAAGAATTCTTACAGGCTTTTTAGAGTGACTTATTTCCACTGGCATTTAATAAACACGCTATGCAAGGAGGCAGGCCAGGCACATGCTTTGTAGCAGAGAAAACTTCAAATTCATTGGTTAACTGTTGGAGGTGGGTGGGTACAAAGAGAATGAAATTTGAAATTACTGTTAGTGTTTCTTTTCTTAAGGAAAAAAAACCTGTGAGTTCCAGTTGTATTTCCAGGAAGTCTGTAAGGCTGGGATCGACAGAAATCATTACACTGTTTTAAAGATGTTTTCATTTTGCAGGTTTTAAAAAAAAGATTTATTTTTTATTTATGTGTATGTGTGTATGTGCCTATGTGAGTTTATGTGCATTATGTGTGTGCAGGTGACCAAGAAGGCCAGCAGGCATCAAATTCCCGGAACTGGGAGCTGCCTGAAGATGGGTCCTCTGCAAGAACAGTTGGTGTCAGCATAGGGTCTGAGTTCGATACCCACCACCCACGTGAAAAAGGAAAGCTAGTGTGGTGGTTTGTGCTTGTAATCTCAGTGCTGAGGAGGAAGCCAGCTGGACACCTGGGGCTTGCTGGACAGCCAGCCAATTCCAGCTGGGAGGCTCAGTATCTGAGAAAAACCACACAAGGCCTCTACATGCTCACATGCATACATGTATGCACCTCCCCACACAGATGGATATACAAAATAATAAAATGAAAGCACAGATATTAAATAAATAGAAAAATCACAGGAATGGAAAGGTAAGTTTTAAAACCACTACAGAATATATGCTTATATACTTCAAGAAAGCCAATCGCAAAGCTATTGAAACAGAATACGTCAATAAGATTATAATGTTACCTTGTATTATACAGTAACACAGAAGCTAAGAACTACTTTGGATTTCTGAGGTTCCAAGGAGTCTGCTATAGAAATGGCTCATATGATTAAAGCCATTCCATGCTGTGGAGGGAAGTGTGCAGCAGCCAAACCCAAGGCACCAGGAGCAGAGGTAAATCCTGGCAATGCAGAACCTGATGTTACTTATAGAAGATAGACAGACAGAAGGATGGATGGAAAGACAGACAGATAGAAAGGTAGGTAAGTAGATAGATAGACAGATAGATAGATGGATAATAGATGACAGGTAGGTAGACAGATAGATGATAGATAGATGATAGTAGATAGATGATAGGTAGGTAGGTAGGTAGGTAGGTAGGTAGATAGACAAACAGATAAAAAGGTACAGTAGGCTTCTACTATATCTGTGACTGTGCTTCCAGTGGGTTCCTGCTCCATCTGCTTTGTACCTAAGATTTGGATGCTAAGAACTGACAGTTTCTCTGGCGTAGGGCCAATAGCTGACACTTCACCCCTCCCTCTTCTGTATACAAACCATGGATTGGTAAAAAAGTTGAAGAGGCATGGTCCCATGAAAACTAAATCCTAGAAGGCTATTAATGTTCTTAATAAAATTGTGAAATGTACTAGTCACAAAGACCAGTATACAAAGAATCTACTGATCTGTAATCAATCATTTGGCTCAATGTGAACGCCCATGCAAACAATTGCCCAGGCTAAAAGAGTTTCTGAAGCCATAAGAAGGCACCTCCCTATCTCTTCCAAATCCCTCCCAGGCAACCATAACCATAACCGTAACCTGCCCCATTCTTCTGTTTGTTAAGTCCAAACACCTATACTCTACAGTTAATTACATGCACACAAATGTACATGTGTGCACATGGACACCAAAGATCAACAATGGTGTCTCCCTCAACCAATTTCCACTTTAACTAGTGACAGCCTAGGAAGGTGGCATATGCTGAGGATGCTGAGGGAGGAAGATTGACAGAGCCTGAGAGTTTCCGGCCATCCCAGGCCACGCAATGAGACCCTATCCTGGTACAAAAACGTCATCAAGAGCAACCATTCTTGAAAAACATTTGCCCCACTTTGTTGCACACAGAGAGATTTAGAAATGGAAGTCTGGCCAAGCTGAGGGAAGCGCCTATTCTCCTAAGAGACACCCCAAAGTGGACTCTAAGAGTCTACCAATCCCCGCTCTCACTGGCTGTATGGAAGTGTGTTACTCTCCACCTCCTCATCACAGGAGAATGTCTTTAACAACTCTGAACGTAGTGGGTACATTCAAGTATCTCACCCTGTGTGCCTACAGTGAACATGTGTGTACAGGTAGGTGCGTGTGCACACATGTGCAGGCCAGAGCACAACTTTGGCTGTTGTGCTGCAGAAGCCATCTTCCTGTATTTGAGACAGGGTCTCTCAGTGGTCTGGTATTCATTGAGTAGATTAAGTCCCAGAGGTCAGCCTGTTGCCACCTCCCCACCAATGGGACTACAAGTGAGCGCCAACAATCCTGGCTGTTTAATAGGGGTCAAGGATTAAATGCAAGTTCTCATGCGTGCAAAGCAAGCACTTTACCAACTATCACCCCAGAAACTCACCTTAGCTTTAATTTGTATTTAATCAAGTGCCGACTGGCTCAGTCCATCTTCAAGTGCCTTTTTGCCTTTAGATTCCTGTTATGTCTTTGTTGGTGCTAGTAATGCTTTCTTTTGGGTTGAGCTTCTCTCCCTTAGTTTTAGGGGTTCTTTATATGTGAGGACGTAAGTCTCACATGCTGCAGGTATATAAAGCTTAGAGCACACTGGGGCTTGCTCTTACTCTATAGACTTTGTGGAGGAATAAATCTTCATGGTCACCTGTGCCTTTAACACCCAATATTAGATTCATTTTCTTGCCCAGGCCTTGTACATATTCCCCTACAGTATCTTCTAGACAGCAGAGAGTTTTCGGTCTCCACATCTTTACCTACAGCCTACCTGGACATGACATAAGAGTGATCTCTCTCTCTCTCTCTCTCTCTCTCTCTCTCTCTCTCTCTCTGGATATCTAACTAGGCAGCACTACTTACTGGAAACCCGCCCTTTCCTCATGGCTCTGCATTGCAACCTGGTTTAGAAGTCTCTATTCTAGTCCATTATCTCTGCAGTCAACAGCAGTCTTACTTCCTGCTGCTTTAAAGAAAGACTGGTTTCCAGTTTCCTAGCACAGTGACATCACCTACGTGGGAGTTCTTTGGTTATTACTGAATTGGCCCTTTGCATTTGTGCACAGATTTTCAAATCAGCCTGAGAAGTCTTACACACGCAGGGTTCAGGAGTAAATGGACAGCACACGTCCTTCAAAGTCCTGTGCCAGGTGACATTCCTCAACTAGTCCCTACCCAATAGACCATTTGGTATAATTCCTTCTTACTACTCTTGGCCCCTGGAATAAATCTTTACTTGTAACAGGTCACTAGGATACCTCAGATTGCCATGGGTCTTTGCCAATGCCACTTGTTCTGTTTCTTGGAGTTCAAAGGCAGAACTTGCCAGTCATAAGCACTGCCTGACTGAGCCGACGCACCTGCCCGCTCTCCCCTCCGGGACTTGCACTCAGCCTTGCTGACTGCTCTGCATATGGACTAGAAGATTCCTTCTTTCTGAAATCCAGGCAAGCTCAGAGTTCTGACAGGGAAACACCAGCTTGAGGTTATTCCTCTGTCACAGGAGGCTACAGGAATGGAATTATTTTGTTTGTCTTCAGGGAGTGGGTGGGACGCAGTACTTTAGTCCAACAGTCAAGGACCACTTCAGAATTTATATGGGATTGCCATGCACCACAACATGTATCTGTAAAACTATTACCAGGGAGGCTGAGGCAGGAGGATTGTGACTTTAAGGTCAGCCTGCACTCTATACAGGGAAACTCTACATAAATAAGTAAATAAGTAAATGAATGAATAAAGGAGGAGAGAGAGCACATTGTGGTATTTTAATAAAGCAGCATACACTTTTCCAAAAAAATTTGTTACAGTTTTCATTGTTCCTATTCAATGTAATTATAAATTACCTTCAATGTTTGGATATTAATACTTTCTAGGAACTTTTATACATTTATACTTATTGAAACTACTCAATACCATGCTAATGGTACATTTCTAAAAAGCTAATTTGTAAACCATATTGTGCTTTTCCCTCTAATGGTTAAAAAGAATCTAGAGTGAAAATCACGAGGTATAACACTAAGCAAAGATAGAAATATGGAGCTACTAAAGCAAGTTGTAAGTTTAAGGAGAAAATATTTTTCAAAATAACTTAAAGCATCAAGAGAATGATTTTCAAGGAAGAGTGGGCAGCCCGAGAATGGCGGCCATTTCCACATGGATTCTAACTCGGCGGAGGGGAGGCAACCTAACTCAAAACAGCGAAAGTAACATTTCTAACGCTTTGTAAGGAACCGAGTCTAGGGCCGCACTACTGTGAATGCACCTGATCCCATGTGATCTCGGAAGCTCAGCAGGTCATGCCTCCTAGTGCCTGCATGGGAGGAGCCCTCTGGGCACTGTTGTTATTTGGAATATACCATATTTCATGATTTACCCAAACGGAACGTCAGGGACTCCAAGAAAATGGTGACAAGAGGTGGCCATTCACCTCCAGGATTTGTGTGGATCAAGACTATACAAACACAGAAAAAGGAAAGAGAACAGTGCATCCCCAAGTGAGGAAGACATGCAAGCATTCTGCACCAGGATGGAGATCCTGCCGCATCCCAGGACAGCACTGCACATTGTCGCCACAGTCCCTGTCATCTGATGTGGCTGCAACATGCACTCCCACCGCTATCCGGTCTGTGGGGTCCATATGCGCGTGAGGTGACAAACATAGGGACCACATGCTGTATTTAGCATGTGATTAGGACAATCACTTATAATTATCTAGGTTATCATTATTACTATGACAGAAAACTTAAAAAGAGAAGAAGGGCTATTACAAGAAAATTCTCATTGTTTTCATTAGCAAACACAGAAATATATTATGACAAATAACTTTCATCTTCCAGATTGTGATGTTTTTAAAACATAGTCTGTAAGGCTGACAAAAGTGTGAGCAAACTGCCATTCCCACCACAGCGGTAGATACAGCATGTGTGTTCTGACACACAGTGACAGCTGCAGACGTCTGTCTGTCTTGGTCAAATGAGCAGAGCTCAGCATGGACAGCTGTACATATGTAAATACCTACAGACCGAGTGGGTTTATGAACCTGAATGCTCCTAAGAGATATTTCTGCGCATAGTCCAATAATCTGTATTCATCTATATTCTCCTTACTTTTCCAATAAACATACATTATCAACAAAACGAAGAAAACCATGCTTATTTGTTTTTTTGTTTTATAAAAAGTGATTTAGCATGTTCACATAATGACTTACATATGACCTTCATGGAGAAATTTCCATCAGATTTACATTGCAGAGTTCACAAGCAGTCTATCCTAATCACCTATGTATTTATAAAATAAGATTTTTGTTGCTTTGATATGTGCTTAAAATATATATATGAAAATGTATTTTGCTAAATGCAAAATTATTCAATTTTATTTGTATGAATTCATGTCAGTTTCCAGCTTTTAAATTTAAATTTATGATTCAATAGCAGTTTTATGTCTGAATTGAGAGCACTGTGCTTCTTTCCCAAAATGAAGCACTGTCTTAGTTTGACCTGTTTGGGAAACATTAACACATCTCACTGGTTTTAGAACAATCATTTCTACGTCTCTAGCACTTGAATCTGACCTTTCTCTTAAGTCATCCAAACAGCGCTGAAGGTGGACCTCCCCTGCTGTGACCAAAACATGCTCTCCTGTTTCCTGAATCAAAACCTGGACACAAGGATCAGCTTGGTTTAGCAGCTTCATTCCTTTCACAAGCTGAGGCATTTCACCTGGATGACAAGATGAAACAAATTAACAGCGACATAAGAGCCAATGTGATCGAGAGACAATGGCAGTGGCCACTGACAGGAGCAGTACAAAAGAAACCTTCTTGTAATTGACTTGTACAGACAGGCAGCTAGGACAAGACCCACACGGGCTTATCATTAAGACGTCAAAGGTAACTTACATGGCTTACATCTCTTCATCCAATTCTTAGCAGACACAAACTATCATCACCACGCCAGTGACTGCATGTCTGCCTTACTAGTAACTCATGCATTACAGATCTAGAAACAGAACAGCAATATCCCTCAACAGTACATACAAAATTAAGGCAGATACACAAAACATTTACGATGACATCTGAGAACTACTAGAACTTCATATTAAATGAACAATTTGTAAGTCAGGGTTGGTGACATAGACCTACAATCCCAGTTACTCAGGGGGCGAAGGCAGGAGAATCTCGACTTCAAGGTTTGCTGTGCTACAGAATAAATTCAAGGACAACCTTTAGTGAGATGGTTTCAAAATAAAAACAGTAACAGGGTGGATTAGAGGTGTATTTCAGTGGCAGCGTGCCTGCCTACTGTGCACAAGGTCCAGAGTTTAACTCCGAGCACTAAAAGAAACAAAAGAAAGCAAGACCAACCTATTTGTGAAAACACTTGCTGGAAGCGTGGGGTTCAGGATCTGCAGTAACTAGCTGCTGTACCCTTCTGCATTCCGTCTGTGTGTGCCTGCTACATAACTGCTTCCACCCATTAGCACATGGAGCTGAGCTGAGGGCACAGATGGGGACTGAGATCTGTATTTGGGGTTTGCTTTTTCACTCTTACATACTCAGCTGTCACTTTGCCCTCAAGGGAGGCCAGAGCAAGTCTCCTAGGGCATTCTTACAAAGCACTGCTTTGATTCAACATTTTGCTTCACAGTTCTTTAGTGCTCAACTTTCAACACTCAAAAGTGCAGCAGCTTCATTAAAGGACAGGGAGAGACTATAAGACCTTCATTGCTGATTCATTTTTGAATTAAAGTTCTAAAAATAACTACCACTATTTATAGTGTTAAGATGCCAGACAAGCATTTCAGAATCGGGCATGATATAAGGAGACAGATCAATGTCCTCATTGTGAAGATGAGGAAACAGCTGGAGAAAGTGAAAGAATGTGTGCCCAAGGTCACCAGCAACACGTGCCAGACACTGGTTCCGACACGGGACGGAGAGCCTTTGAGCACAGGCTCCGTCCGTAGACATCAGAGCCCCAGGACCAGCTGGTTGTAAGCCATCCCGGAGTACGGGGAATCCCGATAGGTACCTTCTTATGCCTCTTTCTCTGTTTTGTGGCTTCCTTTTGCTTATATAGCTAGATTTGATAGTGTTGGCTTAACTGTCAGAATTTGACACCTAGCTTAAAGGATTGCTACACAGACACTAGTAACACTCACAACACTGGAACGCAGCAATAGCAGGGAGACAAAGCTTGTCGTTAGCTCTCCATCCGCTGAATGACAAAGTTCAACCTAAAAACATTGTCTCTGGTCCTGCACCCTTAAATCCATTTCTAAGCCAAAGGCGATGGTTTAAGAATAAGGAAAGAAAACAGTTTTAATAAAATTTGAGACTTGGTGACAACATTGAAATCAGGGATTTGAAAATGGTTTGATTCTGGATGGATCCAGTTTATCGTGAAAAGGAGAGAGGTCCCAAACAGGAATAACAGTGGGTCCTCCCAGAGCTTCCCACAGCACTACTGGGAGTCTTGTGAGAATGTGGACCCATGGACAAAGGGGTCATGACCCCAAGGAAGGATGAGTATAATACAGCAGAGCCAAGAGCAATGCACATTTTGAGGACTCTGGGGCATGGAGACAGCATGAATAAAAGGTTCTTAGACATTCTGAACATGATTTGAGAAGCCGGACAGACAGAGTACAATGGTTAGAAGCTGAAATATACAAATAGGCATTTCACAGATACAATCAAGAACAAGGCGTCTGCAGCAAGAACATCATACCTTATGGGAAAATAGCAACTTTTAAAAAAAAAATTAAAATGAAAATTGTGTGCCACTTTCAAATGTTTCAATTTAGATTTTAAAAGCTCAGAAAAAATTTTATCAATGGGGAAATGCATTTTGGCCTCCAGGTGGGTAACTCTAAAAATTCACTTTAGCTACCTTATTTTAGACGGAGTAAAGTAAATTAATGCCATTCAGAACACGCCATGGACATGAAAGAAGCCAGGTATTGCGCAGGATCCTTCACGTCAGGGAGGCAGCTCATAGGCACCTGTATTCTGTATCCGTCATTCTGGCGGATGACGCTGGCCTCTTTAGGCGTCCATGCACACGTGCGTGCACAGAAATGGAGACACACTTACACATAAATTAAAAAAAATCTAAAAATGGGGGGATTTAGTAAATATCTGATAATTTAAAATGCTCTAATATTTCAACAGGAAATTTCTAAAAGGTTGTTTTGGGTACCACTTTGTGCTATGTTACCCAGGCTAAATCGAAGGTCAGCAGAAGCAGCTTCTGGGTAACTGAATAATTCCAGGGACCATGATCACCCAAGTCTACGCCTTATAACTTGAAGGGAGAAAACATTTTCAGGTTTCAGATCTAGGGAAGGAAGGATGCACAGGTACAGATGTCATGAGGCAATCAAACACATCCTTTAGCAGAAAGCTGCCTTTCACAGACTTGCTCTATCGTCTCTTAAGGAGGGTCTGCAGCTTCTGCACTGACCATTACTAGGTGCTGGGAACAGCTAGGTCACGGGGGACAAATAAACACACACATTAAAAAGGTGAAGCAAGCTGGGTGTGGAGGTGTACACTCTTAATCCTAGCACTCAGGAGACACAAGCAGGGCAGACCTCTGAGTCAGGCCAGCCAGGGCTACGTAGAGAGCTCCTGTGTCAAAAGCAAACAGCAAACAAAACCATGGCAGCGTATATGTTTCTAAGAACACGGTTATCTTACTTGGGTGTTTCGGTTCAATAGCAACTCTCACAATAGGGGTGGCTTCAAAGTTGAGTGGAATAAACGGAGGGCAGGATGGCAGGCTGCACAAAGTCGCAGACTTCAGAACAAAGTCCTGGAGGCCTCCAATTCCTGCAGAGAGAAAAAGACCCATGGGATCAATACAGAATGACTGATTCTGAACCTAAATTAGGAAAATAGCAGCACAGACCTAGTGTGTACCTAGCACACTACCAAAGTGACAGGGAATGAAGTAGGCCTGCACTGTTCGTTCATTTTTAACCTAGATAACATTACTCTTGTCAAAAATCCAGAAATTCTGGATGGGTGTGGTGGCGCACACCTTTAGTCCCAGCACTTTGGGGGCAGAGGCAGGCCATCCTGGTCTACACGGTGAGTTCCAGACTAGCCAGGGCTATAGACTGAGACCTTGTTCCAAAAAACTAACCAAAAATATTCAAACTTGCTAGTTTTTCTTTTTCACATAGACAGATCAAATTACATCAGGTTTAGTGAAAGCATATCTACTTTGATAAAAGAAATGCTCACTTTGAAGTTTTGTGTGTGTGTGGTAGGAGGCCGCTTGTTTGTTCCCAACTGCTCAGCCCCGAAATAACCACAGACACTGTATTAATTAAATCACTGATGGGCCCATTAGCTCTAGCTTCTTATTAGCTAACTCTTACATCTTAATTTAACCCCTTTTATTAATCTGTGTATTGCCACGTGGCTGTGGCTTACAGGCAAGTTTCGGGCATGTCTGTTCCCAGCAGTGGCTACTTGGTGTCTCTTGACTCCACCTTCTCTCTCCCAGCACTCAGTATAGCTTCCCCTCCTAGCTCTACTCTCTTCTATCACAGACTAAGGCAGTTTTCTTTATTAATTAACCAATAAAAGCAACACACATATATAAGGACCTCCAACACCATGTGTGTGTGCTTTGTAAGTACATGTTCATGTGGCTATGTGCATATATGCTTGGGGGGGTGCATGCACACAAGTGTGCACATACATGTGGGTGCCAGTAGACATCAAGTATCTCCTTCAATTGCTTTCTGCCTTATTTTTTGAGACAGGGTCTTTTGTTGAACTCGCAGTTCATCAGCTGGCTAGACTGGCTGGTCAGTGAGCCCAGGGATAGGTCTGTCTCCCTTTCCCCAGGGCTGGGGTCACACTGGGGGTTCTTATGTGGATGCTGGGACCCGAACTCAGTTCTTCAAGATTTTACAGCAGGCACTTTCCAGGCCCCACTTCTAGATATTTTGTCTGAAAACAATGACTATTTCAAGTTCTAATCTGTAGTTTCTCTTTAAAATACATATTAATTTAATGACTATGAATCTCTGCACAAGTAATCATTTTGCTAAATATATATATATATATGGACAAAGGGAATTCAGAACTTTATAGTGTGGCATGGCTACTAAGTATTTAGGCTAACTCTTCTGAATTCTACTCCAGTTTTAAAGAGAATCTTCCCTCTCCAGGCTCCTGATGGTTGCATGAGACTCTGAAGGGTACATACGGCCTCTGGATAGATTTGAGTAAAGAGAATATCTTACAAAGAGAGATGAAAGGACATTCTGATCTCACATTCAGAATCAGAGTGGACAGTGTTTTAGAACACATTAAGAAACATGAGCAATGACCACTTGGAAGCCATTGTGTTGAAATAAAAGACTGCAAAGGCTAAGTGGGAAGGAGGAGGTCATCCAGTCCAGTCCAGTAGCCAGCATGGGGGAGGAAAGCCGAGGCAAAAGGCTTTGGACATACGCTGGAACGGCAGCTCACAGGCACTCCTTGTCTGACCACACTGGTAGAAACTGCCTTGATGTGCCGACGGGAGTGCTTTCCGGTTCACCATCCTGTGAAGCCAGTTCTCCATGCAAGGGAGAAAGCGTTCATTCTCTCATCACCAAGCCTCTGCTCCACATGAGCACATCTACACGTCACACGTCTACACGCTCCAGCACACCCCTGTGGCTAAAGTCTAAACTCCCTCCGACTACACCCACTGGCCCAGCACCCAGAAGTGCCTGGCTGCAGCTTCCTGTCTCTCTAACCGATTCTGGAGCTGGCAGACTCCAACAGGGCTACTAGAAATAGCCTCATCTCCAGGGAGGCCAGGCCTCAGGAAAACCCCGTAGTAAATATTCCCTTTCAGACCTCATTCATCCTGCGTCTGACCTCTGACAGCGGCACTTCCTTCCTGCGCACAGCGCACACGGTTTCACTGGAGGACCAAATGCTGCTCTTTCCTCTCCACCACAAGGGATGTGAGCTGCAGATGGCCAGTGAACCTGACACTAGCTCACTGACTTCTGCTCGTCCAGCAAGCGAATCTACTCTTGCTCTTTAGAGCTGCTCAGATCTGCTGACATGACAAGGGTTCCCCACAACAGGAAAGAGTCAATGCCACAGAATTCAGAGCATAGGAAATGATCCAAAGAGCGTGAGGCCTTTGTCAGCTGTATAACAGGTTACCAATGTCATTTATTTTAAAATGTAATTTAAAGACACAGAAAAAGGACCATAAAGGTTATCTGGGTAAATCACAGTAGAATGACTAAAAATCTCTGCGAATTTCTTCATAGGACACAGGGCAACATTGACTGTACAGCTTGGTTTGTACACCAAACACAATTTAAAACAATTTTTTTTGCCTTAAAAATAATGTCATCAAATTTAGTTCTAAAAAAGAAAGAAAACAGCATACACATTATTTAATATCCTCACACCCTCACACTGTTACTATTCCCCACCCCGTCTTCTCTCAGACTACAACATTTAATATTTCCCCCCTTAAGTCATCGTTTTTTTCATTTCAGTCATTCCAGTCAATATTATAATTAGCCAGGCAAGGAGTCCCCCCACTCAGGAGGCTGAGGCAGAATGATTACGAATTGGAGTCAGATTCTGCTACACAAACCTCTTCTCAAGACAAGCCCCAAACCTTACTGTTCCCATCAACTAGGACTTGTAGGGGAGGGGCTCACTCCCAAGGAGTCATTTCAGAACCTCCGAAGTAGAGAATGGGTCCATGCGAAAAATCCCAAATGATGGTGGGTATTGTATTTTAGGCCCTATACTTATTCTCAAGTTTTAAGGGAAAAAAAAAAAAAGAAACAGCAGCAGAAAAAGCCAGATTAGGGTAGCAATAAAAGCAGTTTATGGAGTAAAAACATTTCAGCTTGTTTATTTTCCCTTGTAACTGACTGGAGGTAAATGAGTCTGCACGCTGGCTGTGCCTCAGACAAGATGACAGTTGCCAGAACCAAGTGCCGAGTTCTTCAGTGGGGCAGAGTCCCTGGCTAGGCTCTATACCATTCATTTGATTCTTTTAAGTCAAATATTAATATTTTGTAATGTTAGCAGGCCATTTTTTTCCAGACTGTGCCTACTACCTGCTTTAAGAAGTAGCTCAGGCATAAACAATACATAAAAGATACATAAAAAGACCTGCTAGCAATACTTTACAGAGACTGAGAAGTGGGCTGGCTGAGTCAATCCTGCACGAGGTTGCCCTGCAGGCAGGAGACAGTTAAGCTACCACTAAATACTAATACTGTTTTCTGGAAACAAGCCAGTCGGCTGTCTGCACAGAAAACAGCATCGCTGTGTTATGGAAAACTTAGCTTTGCAAAGCTCTACTCCCTGGCTAACAGTGTTACTGGGATGAGTTAACACTTTAGCTTGCAGATGCTCCCTAAGGTTTAGCATTATCACAGTTAAAGCCCCCAGCCCGCCCTTCCCATGCTGGCTGAGCCAGAATCAATGGATTCCGTAAACTCTGGAGAAGCAGACTTGCACAGAGCTTTAGGTCTGTTCAAGCGCTCGGAGCCACTTTGGAAGGGACACAGGGACAGGTGCCTTAAGATTTAGGATCTGTGTCCTTGATTGTGCAAGGCTACATTCTACCCTATGCCCAAGGACCCAATCATCTGTCCCCAGCTTATGCTCCAGTTCTTCTTGTCACTCAGACTCAGCAGTCTGACTCAACTGCAGTGTGTTAGAGAACCCCACCTTCCAACCCTCATCATGAAGGTGGGGAGGCCATGGAGGGAGCCCAGAAACATCAACATGCCGTTTCCAAGCCCAGTTTGCCAGCACTGCCAAGGCTGACGGGTCAAGACTAGCTAAGATTAGTTGGCTGTTAGGTGTGCTGAGCAGGCCCATGAAATCAACAGTCTGCCAGCTTCCTGATGGCCTTAGAGTCAAGTCCTGTAACAATGACATCATGTCATTTTTTTTTCTTCTCATAGAAACTAATAAGCTAAAATTAGCGCTTAGGCAGGTTATACTAAGAACTGGAGACCCCTTCCTCAGAAGAGAATAATGAGAAAACTAACACCTTAAAGGGTTATAAATTTTTAATTCTGGTGTATTTATGAATAGGGAGCAAACTGTACATTGAGGTAAGAGTTATAACCATATCAACACAGGGTTTTAATTTATGCCTAAGATGTGGTCACAAGGAGCCATGTCACTCCACTTTGTGGAAAACATAATGATCCAATGGAGTTTGGCACCACGACCAGTCACGGGAGAGCAGGACTTAGGGGAAGAGCCTGAAGACGATGGCACCTGAGTGTGGTATGGTAATGTGCCAAAGGCAAACGAGAGAGCACCTGAAAGAAGCCGTCCATCTTCTCTGTGACACCGGGACAGAGAAGAGCTACACAGGCTAGCCCGGGAAAACAGGGTGGCATGACTTTAGTAGGATATCTGAAGCGATGTTCTCTACCAAATCAAAAGCAGCTGTGAATGGTTGGTAAGCTGGCTGTGTAAAGTGGGGAAGGGCTTCTAGCCCCAGTGACAACAGAGTGAAGCCCTAGTCCTAACAGTCCCCAGCACTCAGGGCAGGGACAGCAGAGAGCACAGGCTGGAGGTTCACCTGTCTAGGTGACCAAGGGGCTGGACTTCAAGCATGAGCGCTGTTTTTTTTGTATGAAGGCCGGATGTGGTAGACTACAGCTGGGACCGAGGTGGGGTTGTCCCTGGATTAGGGACCGAGGCGGGTCTGGCCCTAGATTAAGGACTGAGGTAGGGCTATCCCTGGATTAGGGACTGAGGAGGGGCTGTCCCTGGATTAGCAAATGAGTTGGAGGTGTCCCTGGATTAGGAAATGAGTTGGAGCTGTCCCTGGATTAGGGACCGAGGCAGGGCTGTCCCTTGTGGTTTGTGAGAGACTGGAAAGATGAAGGGGAGGAAAGAAGGACAGAGTGCAGATTCTGTCATGGCAGGAAAGGGACACATTACAGTCCAAAGCTCTTCTTCTAGGTGTGTGATTTCTTATTACTGTTTATATTACTGATTGTGCAAAGAACATTTTAGCTCTACCCTTTCCCCCTCTAAATATATTTTTTCTATAGTATGTTTTTGAGGTTCTCCTATTTGGTGTTCAAGCTTCAAAGCTTAGAAAGGTGTGTTCAAGAACTGACCGATAAACATCAGATTCCCCCAGCCTTCCAACAATCTGAGTGTTAAGGGCAAAGATCCAAAACAGGCGCTGCGTGATGATTCTCCGAGGACTGAACGACTGTGAGCACTTCCTGTCCTCAGAGAGCTAAGAATAATGGGGCAAATGCACAGAAAAAAGAAATTGCAGCACGATAGGACCAGTGTTATAACAAGGCAAGTGCATTCTGTTTACAGAAAAGAGAAATCAAGAGGTTCTAGGCTTCCCAGAGAACCTGAAATAGAGGAGAAGGAGACAGCCGTGCAGAGTGCGTGGGAGGGTGTTCTGAAGAGCTGAACCAGCACCATTGTTGGCCCAAGGGAGAATACAAGGTCCTTATTGACAGATGCAGTGTGGAGCTTACAGCAGGGCTGGATTCACCGCTGTGCTCCCACTCTGGGATGTTTCAAATGCTAACAGTTCTTTTCTCCAGTTCACATGTTGTGCTTCTTATGTTTGATATGGAACCAAGGGATTAGAATCTAATTACAGCTCTAACCCTGTGCAATAAATGAAGCAGTGGCAGTGACAATTATAAAGGTCACAGTGGCAGCTGCTGGGCTAACAGACAAGCTCGCCAGATTCTGAACTTACATTTGGTGTACAATATGAACCATATTAATCACATGTATACACCAAAGAGTTAACTATAAAGAATAACAGATTTGCATTCACAATCCCACCCACCCATGGACTCTGTGCCCTGTCCCACTGACCTAAACTTAGATTATGCATGTAACACATTGGTTTCGACAAGTCTTTAAGGATGAGTTTCAAACGGAGCAATTTAAGTAAATGGAGGAACACACGAAGGTCAGCATGCAAGAAGCATAAAGTGCTTAGAGTAGATTAAAAATAACGCTGTGCAATTATCTAAAGGGAAAACTTAAGCAAAAGGAAGAAGGAGGGAAAGAGAAGAGGGGGAAGGAAAGAAGAAAGAAGAGAGGAGAGAAGAGGAAGGAGAAAAGACAAAGCGCTTTTTAAGTCAGAAAAACATAACCTGACTCCTTCTGCCTCTAAAACTCAAATATTTCCGAATGGAAAGAGGAAATGAGTTCCTTCTGGATGAAATTGGTAACTGCAGCTCAGGTACAAAATGATCTTGACCAAAATAATCAAAGAAACAGAAAGCCAGGGAAAAGCTGAATGAATAGGTGAAGCCAGAGAAGGGCACCTCCAACTGAGAGCTATTTCTGCTCACTGTGGACCAGATGTAAGGGGACTGAAGGGTCAGCTCCCGACCCTGTCCATGAGAAAGTAGCACAACCCCAGGGGACAAATGCACAGACATCACATAGTAATGGTCCATGGTGGACGAGAACGAGGGGCAGACACAGACCAACAAGTACGACCACGTGTAGTAAGCCCAAGGGGGCACACAGGAGGCCTATTCAGCAAGTAGCAGTGAGATAATAAGAAGATGAAACAGAAAAAAAAATGACCACTGTCACACACTCTTAAAAAGTAAATTTCATATGGATCAAAGATGAAATGTGAAACAAAAAAACCCCAAAGACTCCATAAATTAGACTCCCAAACCTCAGTACATTGTGAGAAACACACTTTGTAACAGAAGATACAAAAACAAAGTGACAAAAATGACTCTGGTACCAAGGAGTCGGAACAATGCAAGCACTGAGTGTAAACCAAGGAGTCCTGAAAAGAGACAGGAACAGAGGAAGACCATCAGCGTAGCTACAGAAGATTCTAAGAGAGGAGGAGTCCTCGATGTTAAAAATCAAAACAGCAAAAAATCCCAAGTCTTAATCTCATTAAACAATAACACAAATATAAATTAAGATAATAAAATATAAAACAAGACACCATTTCACACTTACACAAGTGACACAGAACCAGGTTTTGGTGACTTTGTGTGTGAAAAGTAGGTTTTGTGTACTATAGATGGAACTAAAGGTTGTTACAACTGTTACTAGCATTTAGCAGGCTGGGGCATGACCTCATAATGTGTACAAATGTCCTATACAAAGGAGTCAGCTCCTTATATGCATGACTTGTGGGTTCTATGCCAGATAACTAGCCAATGGCAATCTGAGCTTAAATCTACTTCCATCTTAATAGCAAAGGTGGTTGCTCTCTTCCTTTTATAGTTAAATATACACTAAAAATTTAAAAATAAAATTACTACATAAATCAGAGGAAGAACGAACCTGTGGTGAAAACAAGATACCATCTTCCCAACAGCCACTCAGGGCACAGTCATCAATTCCATACATTCTATCAAACCATATCTGTAACTGTGACCTAAACACCACGTTTGTAAGTAACTGGCACGGTCATGACAATCTTTACATTCCAAAGGGCATTGGACTTTATTGCAGATTACTTCCTATTTGTCCTTATAACTAAATTATAACACCTTTGTGTTGAAATTAGGGAGGCAGGCAGATTATTTTATCTCTGAATTTTGTTTCCAGGAAGAAAGGTGATATTAAATTGAAAACCCGGATAAATCCAGACCCCCTAGCAGGAAGAGTAGAGCCAAAAATCTAGGTTAGCCTTCAGTGACTCTGTTCCAGAAACTGGCTGACCACAAAGTTAGATTATAATCTTGAGAACAATCTTGAGAAACAGGGAGTACCCCTTGTGATCATCACTAGTATTTTCAGAATTTTCCAAAGGCGCCCTCCCTACCCCCTTTGGGTTGTGGTTTCTTCCCTTAAATCCTCCTTCTCCCAGCTACTCGGGGTCCAACTCCTCTACCCCTGCGTGGGATATGAGTCTCAGACCCAGGGTGCTGGTTCCTGTTAATAAACTTCCTGTGATTGCAGCAATGAAGGTCTCTCGTGAGTTCTTGGGGGGGTCGTGTTATCCTGAGACTTGAGTGAGAGTCTCCCCACTCCAGGGGGGGGGTCTTTCAAAATTAGCTATTAAAATAAAGTTTGAATTGATGGGGTTAAGAAATCATTGCCCAGGTAAAGCATCGCAGGTACAAAGGACTACACTTTGTAACAGCAAAACATCTGAAAGCAGGGTGACTGGAGGGCGGAGGCCTGTCCTCTCAGCAGCATTTCTAAGCTCAAGGCCACCCTCAGCAAATCTGAGTAAGAATGGCTCCACAGACTCAGACATTTGAAGGTGTAGTCACCCAGGAATAGTATTATTTGAAAGGATTAGGAGGTGAGGTCTTGTTGGCGGGAATGTGTCACTAGGGGGTGGGCTTTAGGGATTCAAATCTCATCTCCCCCCTCATACTTCTCCAGCACTGTGCTTATCTGACACCTTGCTCACTGTAGTGATAATGGACTTAGCCATTATCAGAAACTGTAAGCCCTATCTCTCTATCTCTTTCCTCCATAATCTCCTTACCCTTATACCCTTTCCAATACCCACTAAAAAAAAACTCTATACCCAAGCTCTCTCTGCATCGTGTATCTGTCTGTCTCCCACCTGCTAGGGGACCTACAAAGGTCACACCACTATGAGTCCCTCAGGAGGAATATGGAAGACTTTGGAACTTTGGACTAGCCAAGTGCCTGCACACTTTAAGCAGGGCTTAGTTGGTTATCCTAGTAGGAGACAGTGCTGAAGATGATCTGAACTGTGGGGGCTCAAGAAGTTTCAGAGAGGAGAAATAGTAGTAAGTGTCTTAGACCATTCTTGTGATATTTTGGCAAAGAACTGACTGCTTTTTGCTCTTGTACTAAAAATCTGCCTGGGGCTAAATTGAAGAGTTTTGGATTAAGGACACTGGCAGAGGAGATTTCAAGACAGCCTGGTATTGACTCTGTCATGTTATTTTAACAGCTCTTATGCAGATCTGTTTTGAAAAGGAGAAAGCAAGACAAAGAGAACACAAAAATGTATAACGCGAGAAGAAAGGGAGTACTGGGAAGTGTAACGGAGCTAAGTCAGGTGCTCAAGGAGTTCAAGTTAAAGAAAAGACTGATGCTAACTGGAATAAAGAGAGTGGTAATCACAGGGCAAGACCCCACCCAGTTAAGTTTCCAATTTTTGAAAAGGAATTAAAGAAAAAGTTAAGCGGTAAAAGAAACCATCAACAGCAGAAAGCTGATGAGAAGGAGGAGGCCAAGTTCCAACCTCCACGGAGCAGAACCTGGCAGCTTTGGCCATATGGCTCTGGCTTTAAAGTCAAGGATATAATAAATGGGTTGTAAAATTTCCCTCCACAGCTAAGGAACTAAGGAGTGAGGCAGGGACCTGTGTTGGGTGTTTCTGCATGGAGGTTCAGAGAGACCATTGTAGGAAGCTATTGCTCTGGAAGCCCCAAGATGTTGAAAGATGTCAAGAGTCACGGGGTATATACCAAGGACAGCTGCTAACAGGACGTGGAACCGGCCCAATAGAGAGAAGTATGTTATAGTCAACAAAGCTGAAAGGAGCTGGAGATCTGAAGAACACTTTATTTCCTCACTATGTTCCCTTCTCTCCCTTTGGAATGGTAATGTGTATTCTGAGCCATTGCATTTTGGAACTATGTGATTTGCTTTTTGCTTTTGATTTTATAAGAACTTACAGTTGAGAGGTTGCCATGAGTCTCAGAAGAGACTCTGGGCTTTTAAGAAGTATTGATCAAGTTGGTGAAAGACTAGGGGAACTTTTGAAGTTGGACTGAATGCATTTTGCATCATGATTTGGCTATAAGCCTTTGAAAGCCAGGGAATGGAATGTGGGGGTTTGGATAAGAATGGCTCCTAGAGGCTCATATTATTTGAATGCTTAGTCATTAGGGAGTGGCACTAGCTGAAAAGGATGAGAGAAGGTGTGGCCTTGTTGGAAAGAGTGTGTAACTGGGGGAGGACTGTAGGTTTCAAAAGTCTACACCAAGGGCAGTCTGTCTGTCTGTCTGTTTCCTTCAATCTGCTTGTGGATCAGGATTAGCTCTCAGCTACTCCTCCAGCACCATACCTACTACCTGCTGCCATGTTCTCTGATAACGAACTAACAGACTAACCAAACTGTCAGGGAGCCACCAATTAAAAGCTTTCTTTTATATGAGCTGCTTTGGTCATGGTGTCTCTTCACAGCAATAGAACACTGGCTAAGACCCCTGTGACTAAATACTTAAGCCAAAAGATTAGAGATCTGGGCCAGGCAGTGGTGGTGCACGCCTTTAACCCCAGCTCTTGGGAGGTTGATGTAGGTGGATCTCTCGAAGTCTGAAGCCAGTCTGGTATACAAAGTAAGTTCCAGGAGAGGCTCCAAAAGCTATAGGGAGTAAACAAAACCAAACAAAAAAGATCAGAGAGCGAGCCTGGGGAGAGCACTTGCCTGACACATGCCAGTCTCCTATTGCAGTCCTAGTGCTGGGGAGAAACAACAAACCCCAAAGCCATTTTCAGTAACTGGTAATGCAAGACCAGAATTACTTCATGATGAGTTCAGACAACAGAATCAACACAGGCAGAAAAAAGATGGCTGAAAGTGAGAATGGTGGTACACACCTATAACCCCCCAATGCTGCAGAGGTAGAGGCAGCCAGAGGACCATGAACCATATATAAACAGCCTAGGCTACAGAGTGAGACCCTTTCTCAGAAAGTCAGATTAACTTCCCTCACATCTACCAACACGAAACAGCGTAAGAAAATGCTGCACAAGTCACAACATGATGCCACTGTCCAAAGCTTAAAAATTCAGTATGTATGCATGTATACGTGTCATCTTATAGACACCTCCTGAAGCTGTAATCAGGTTGCAAGAACCTTCTCAAGCAGGGGAAGTGGAAAATACACAACAGCCTCAAAAGAGTGACAGCACTGGTGCAGGGGGAGCTTTTATTGAGACCGGGGAAAAGCACAACAAAGGTTCCTTAGGTGACCACTCAATACTAAAAAAAAGAATGGATACAATTACAGGGAAACTTCCAAATCAGTTAAAACTGGACGAATATGTGGGCGCTAACTATACTATTCAGCACTCAGAGAGCTGCAGATTTTAACATGCTGATAATGGTCTCAACTGCCTTTCTACTACAGCTTTCATATTTCTGTAACCTATAAACGTTTGCTTTTTACTGCGCTCATTAAGAAGTGTATCTCCTGGGAGCTGAGGCGCTATCTTAGCATGTAAAGCACTTGCCTTGCAAGCATGAGGACTTGTGTACAATCCCTAGAAATTATGTAAAATTGCTGGATGCAGAAGTGTGCTCTGTAATCCCTCTGCTGGGGAAGTGGAGACATGATTCCTGGGCTCACTGGCCAGAGTCTAGCCTAATTAATGACCTCTAGGCCAATGAAAACGTGGTTTTCTTCTGCCCTCTACATCGTACATATACATGTGCTTCCCCACGCACATGCACAGAAACATACACAAAATATGTCTCTCATTTTTTAAAATGCACATTCTTTAAAATTGCAACCTTAAGTGCGTGCACAGTGAAATATAAACACATGCATAGGAAAACGTGTACTCAGAACGTCAAGAGTGACATCCCTCTTGTCCTCACACATTTAAACAAACGATCTCAGCGAAATTCCTACTTTTATTATGATAACATTTATTTAAAAACAGAAGCTAAAAACAACAACAAAACAGCCTTCTGTTGCTCCTGGGGCTGGAATGAACACTCCTATTTGAGTGATCAGAGTAATGAACCCTGGGATTATGCTCTGAATGGATGCATTAGTGTTAATCAACTTGAGCCCAGAAATTGAAACTGGCCTCTGAACTCCCAGACTTAGATCTCCCTGTGCCTGTGAGCCTGGTGTCCAGAGGGAGGTTTGGGTTCCTATCTGATGGGGAACAGCCTGCTCCTTAGGTTAGTCCAGGTCCTTCTGGAAGGCTGTGCTGACTAGCAGCCCCACCACAGGCACTCCAGATTGCGCCTAACTCGCAGGCCGCCACACCACTACTGGGCTCGCACACTCGGTGACTCTTCTGTACCCATCACCACTAGTACTGAGCGCTTTTCTAATGGTCACTATTTTACTTCAAAGTCCATTCAGGAGCACGGAAATGGAGTGGCCTATGGAATCTCATTGGTTAATACGGTGATTTGAGGCTGAGCCCAACCCTGTTGCTGAAGGAGCATTTTATACAATTCCTGTACTTCTAGAGATTTAGCTCACTAAATACCTTACTGATCACTCACATTTCCAGCTATGTCGAGGACCACGGGAGGCAGATGAAGACAAGATCATTTCTTGGGTTTTGTTAGCAGGGCTGTTCTTACAGCATTTTTAAAATTCACTCTTTAACTTGCATGTAAAATCCTAAGAATTTTGCGTTAATGGAGTACTCTGCAGTATCTAGGTTAAGCATATCTACCTCCCTAAGCATTCGCCATTTCTTTTCTACCCTTTGTTTGTTTGTTCGTTTGATTTGCTGGTATTTTTAAACAGACAGCAACGCTCTCAATGGAGGTTTTCCACCAGGATCGATTCACCTGTTGCAAAATGGTCTGTCCTAGTTACACCTAACATCTGGGGAAAGCAAAACACTTGCCAAGCCCAATGGTCAGATAAATTTACAAAAGTTGACAGTTTCAGAAATTGATATTTCTGAAAATAAGCCCAGCATATCACATGTACTCAGCCTTCAATGAAGCAAGTTGTTTTCATACAGTGCAAACTTTCAAAGTCCCTGCTGGCTTCCCGAACGCACTACACACGCTCCCGTGTAAGGGACACCCGGAACAGAAAGCTTAGTCCCTGCTGGCGACCACTGGAGCAGTGTAGCCCTTTACTGCTTGCTTACTGAACCCCTAGCCCCGAGTGTGTAGCTGATGCTCTACCGAGTGTCTGCATCTTGATGAGGCACGGTGCCACTGAGCTGCGTTCCCAGCCTGCTAACTAAATTTTAAGCAAGACGCATCAGTTCAATTCAAGCTAATATCCGTTTCCAGAGCCTGCGTTGCTTTCCCCGTAAGAAGCAGCAGCCTGCAAGACAGCTCTGTCACTGTGGCCTAAATCTAAAAGGAAACCATCACACTTTCTCTCTTATCAGAACTTGAGGCCGAGGGGAAGTGAGGTGGCATGCGTTTGATTCCCAGGATCCCCAGAACAGAAGGAGAGAACTGACCCCAACAAGCTGTCCTCCAGCCTCCACTCAGGAAGGACAACAGCTGCCCACCTGCTGAGGAAATAAATAAATTTAAAAGCTTTTAACTGTAGAAAACACTTGAAGTTCAGCTTTTCATGTTAATATCATCTTAAATATTAGGAAAAGTTTCACTACAGTGGTTCTGGGTTCTAATTATGTATTTTAAGAATACAGTGGCTGATAATGGTGTGAAAAAGCAATCAAACTATAAAAAAACAAAAAGATTGGTACTATGAGGGATGGACTAATAGTGATCCAATTAAATAAGTAAAAATACTAACGATAGGGGCTCAAGATTGACATGGCCATTCTATTTGTTCCCTTTAGTATAATACATTTCTGCCAGACAGCAGCATCTCCCCAGTAGACAAGACCAGCCTAAGTGTCTAGAGACTGGGCAAACATGTAGACCTGTCAGAATACTATAAGTCACTAAATAAAGTGACTATGGATGACCACTTAGATACAGCAGAACACTCTTGTGTAAAGAGGACTGTATACATAATAGAAGGAAGACAATTATAAGATAAACTGAAATTGAATTAATATCACGTGATCTTTTAAAAAGGAAAAATGTCAATTTTATACTGAAAGCTCTTTCACAGGCTGCAGGAACTTCTGAACTGCTTCAGAGCGGCTGCAATCAAGGGAGTATGAACTACTGAGAGAGTGGAGCCCTCAGTTCTAAATGGGGTGTCCTCCTCAAACCCTTCCATCAGAACTCAGGATCTATGTAGAAGAGGCAGCAAAGACCACAATCACCAGAGGTGATGGACGACTCTGAGGGAACCGTCTGCCAAACACAACAGGACCGATGCACATGTGAACCACAGGCACCGCAGCTTAAGGCGGCATGAGCACAACCTACTTAGGTTCCATCCAGACAGAGTCCCAGCAATGAGTCAGGGAAACGGACGTGGGCTCCCGCCCCAACAAAGAAACCATTTGCAATTGATAGCTACCTACTCCAATGGGAAAACCAATTTTCTCTCGCGCCTAGTGGAGTGTCGCTGGATATAACAAGCACACTCCAGCCCAGGCCCCATGTCCAGGAGTAGCTGACCAACACAAAATAACTCAACAGTTTTGTGTGTGTGTTTCCTTTGTTTTGGCATTATTTTGTTTGCTTGTTTTGATTATTTTTTAAAAGAGAAAAAGAACATAAAGTTGGGGGTTGCAGAAGTAAGGATGGCCTGGGAGAAGTTGGGGAGGGTGAAAATAAGTTAAAAATACATTATCTGAAAAACTTCAAATAAATACAAAAAAAGAGTAACCACTGACTTTAGAGTAAACAAAGACTTCCTAAAATAGAATACAGAACAGTAATCACAGAAGAACTGCGAAGTCTTAGATTGTTGTACAACATACTAAAGGGCATCGCGGGAGAGCCAGAGCTACTCACCGAGGAGGAGGAAGCATCTGCAGTCACACACTTAGCAGGGACATCTATGCACAAAGACGACAGACAGGATACCCACAGCTCAATATAAAAAGAGGGCAGGAGTGAAAATAAATATTTAAAAGGCCTTTCACAATCCGAAATCAATGTTCAACAAATAAAAGACATCTATTTTCACTAGTCACTGGGGAAACTAACACAGGCTACTACCTCATAAAGAAAGAAATGGCTCAGATGAAAACAGAAGCAGAAACAACTGTTGGTAGGGACAGAGTACCCAGAACTCTCAACACTCCCATCGGAGGAAGACTTAATTCTTACTCGCTAAACTTACGCATATGCTTAGTCTACGATCCAGTCATTTCTCTCCCAATAGAAGCATGCAGATATAATCACCAAAAGACACTCATAAGAATATTCAAAGCAACAATATTCATAACAGGCAAATACTGGAAAAATGCCTTAAATATCTCCCCAGAGAAATAGTGGATAAAGTCTAGTAGGCACACATGCAGTGGTGAGGACGAACAAGTGAGAAACAGAATACTGAATGAAATATTCTGTAGCAAAGTCCATTCTCATAGTCTTTACAAATGATCTGGCAGCAAAGCAGAAGAAGCCCCTGACTGGTCCGCTCATCTTTTCCTTCCTTGCTCTCCAGAGTGGACACAGCATGTCTTTCACTGCCGAGTCCTTATGCTGGTGACTCCTGAAGACACCTGGCCTCCGGCAAATGCCTCACTCACTCAACTATGTGCAGTCTGCCCCACTGTCCTCTCGCCCCTTTCCGGTTCTTGACATGCTATGGTTCTACCACAACCTAGCTCTTTTAAACACCCACTGGAAGATGTCCAAAAATAAAAAATGCAGAAGTCTACACTATAGTTTTGTCTTAAGTTTTGGAAAAAACAAAACAATGTTTTAGCAAACACACATCTTTACTGCTAACATCTAACACGTCACCAAAGAACTGCTGTGTGCTTGAGTCTACATTACTATCACCACGGTTAAGATGCAGCCACGGCGAGGTTAAAACCTCAGCCTACATCACAGGGAATATCCCTGCAGAACACGGATCAGCACGACAACGTGAACATCATTTCAAATGAAAAACCTCTACAGATGTTACACAACAGCCTTCTGTATGTGATTTTTTTTTTTAAGGTAAAGACCCCCAGCATCCTGTGGGGTGGGATGGTCATTTCTAAATGATCTAACTAATCTAACTGATACAAACCTGGGGACTCCTAAGATGGGAATGTCCTCCCAAGAGGGAGGGCCCCTTTACTCCATCAGGAACTCTGGGATGTGTTACTTCTGACTTATTAGTAAACTGTCCCTAGTGCGACCTGTGGCCAACTAGGGAATGCACAGCAGTGTCATCAGAAATGCTGGTGTAGCATTTACAAAGAACCCCACCAGACAGACTAGTGCAAATATTTCTCAAGGCTGCCACGCCTGTCTGCTGCACCATCATTAGATCAACAATCACCGAAGCCCACCAGGTTAGACGGATTCTTATCTGGAATGTGTTCATCAGCTACCCTGGGAAATTAATTCCCAGGGCTGTTCCCTATGGGCTGAGAAGCTCACAGGTGCCAAAAATTCTTGGACATTCTCTGTAGTCATAGGGAACATTGTTGTGACCCAATGTCTTCCAGAGGACAGCTCTTGCAGGTGTTTTTCCTCAGTCATGGGATGAACAGGACTGGGCCGAAAGGTACATAACAGACCTCTTGAGACCAACGTTCAGATGTAGGTTTGCCTTGCCATATCTGCTCTCTTCTTCCTTGGCACCTCGGTAACCTTCCCAGGTTCCTCTACCAATTCGCTGTACCTGCTATTCCTCTCCACTCCAGAAGATAATGCAACCCGCGCTGAAACCACCCCTGGGGCCTCACTTCTCACATTACTAGCACACATTAAGAAAATGGCCTATGGAATTTGCTCAGGCATCAGAAGGGGCTGGGGCAATACTACTGAGTCTCCTCAGAGAGTGGGAAAAGCCTCCAGGGAGCCCTGGAAGCAGCCAGGGTTCCATATCTAGTATCATAGCAGGGAAACAGAATCACCTCTCACTCTTTTGTTTAGGTAAGGCATCTCTTTAAAGCTCTGAAAACAACCTTTATAGCCGGCTTGTAAACCAGTGTCGTTCCCCAAGCTAAATACAGAATATATATGATAAACCCATAGGTCCTCAGAGTAGGTCCATCTGACAGAGAAGGAATCAGAGGGGAGGGTGGGCACAGGCTGCCCTTACTTCACAGTCCCTGATAGTTCTAGAGACTCCTTACTGCCAGGCCAGGGCTGGTCCCCTCTGCTGTTTCCTCATGCCTTCTGGTGAGGGGGCCATGTTTTTGAGGGACAAGGCAGTCATAATATTGCTCCACCAGAATCCACGTGCCTTCTCTCCACCGGAAGGTGGCTATTCCCGCTTCCGTCTACACACGTCAATCGTACTCCTCACGGCACTCTGCCTCTAGTTTTAGACAGCTTTTAAACACTTAAGCTATTTTCCTGACAATCCCATTTTTAGACCCCATCACAATCCAATTTCCTCCCTGACTCAGGTAGAAATTGAACCAAATATGTTCAGGCTAAAAAGAAGACCGGCTGCACCCCAGGTGCATCTCTAGGCAGCTATTTGTGGAGTGGGGCTTCAGCCTGCGCTTGGCAACAGGGTTGCTGTGAGCTCACAGTCTGAGGCATCTTAGGTTTGCTTTCTTGAAGCGAAGTGAGGTTCCCACAGCGGCCACCTGGACCTGCAGCATTACTCCATTAGAAAGGACAAGTCTGACAGAAGGGGACAGCAAGCTGCTTGTAAACGGTATTTTATAGTATGAGGGACATGGAACCGAATGCAGTATGAAGTCAGGATTAATCACCGGAACAGCTGGCCAGCGAAAGCAACAGCAGACGGACAACTGCAAGGGAAAAACCGCAGCCAGCCTGATGCCAAAGACAGAGGGTTTGGATCCTGCAATGTTAGCAGGTAAAAAGCAAACAAGACGGGCAGGACAAAAAGCAAACAAAGACCAACTAGCAGGACAGAATGCTGGAGTGACAGACACTTATTGCCAAGACTGTGTGGGAAGGAAAACAGCAACACCAAGCAAGACCATGTCCACAAAATTTCCCTCAGGAGCCCTTGAGATATACAGTGAGTAGCAAGAAGTATGAATCCCAAATGCGGGGAAAAGGAAAAGTTGCTATTCATGCACATGGGGTAAAAATAAACTTGGCAGTACTTGATTTTTTTAAGCAGGCAGCTTTCACTTGCTTTTTTGGAAAGCCAGTCTTATTTTGGGGGAAATACTTGTCTTCTTAGCAGGCGGTGTCATGACACCACTTTGGGTAGCTTTCATTACTAATAGTTACCAGCTCTTTTGTCCCTGCTCTACAGACAGTCTCCGAGGCCGGCTGAAAAGGTTTGGTGGCACCCTCCCTAAACCTGATGGAAGGAGCTGGAAGAACGGTGCTAGGTAACAAAGACCGTGGGATGAGCAGAGAGTGTCCCGAGTCGGCAGAACTGAATGGCAAGCCCTTCTGAGAATCCTTTCTGGGTTTACAATAGGCCCTTGTGTTCTGTTTGTGCACAGGGTCAGCTGGCAGCTGTTACATTTCTTGGGGAGTTATTACAGCCAGCACTGAAACAAAACCAAGCACAGGATTCCCTAAAAAGTACAAAGTGCTGGGAAGTCTGCCCAGCAGAACCCTGCCAGGTTATCTAGCAAGGCCTAGACCACCTGAGCAGCACGCATCGGTGGGGGCTCACTGACCCCATGGCAGCCATTTCCCATCTAGACAGAAAGCATATTAGAACATGTGAGAGCAACTGACCCACTCTGACTATACTGCGTTATAGCCAGTGGTTCATAAATCTTTTCTGTCCAAGTATTTTATCACCTTTGAAGATCATAAACGTTCTAAGTGTCTTACATCAGACTGATTTGCAGTAAGATACAGAGGATCAGACCCCCAGGGAGCGGCAGAAGCACAGTGGAGATTGACCAAACCGGACTGTGGCACGTGTTTATCCTCAGTGACTTCTAACTAACCAGCTTCAGGAGCATCACCGCCCACGGGAAAACAAAGCCTGGGCTTATGTCACAATTCACTGTCAATCAGGGTCCAGCTCTGCCCTAGTAAGGAGCAAACCACAGAAGCAGACTAAAGCCACATTTCCAAATAGACAGGCAGACTGCAGAACTCCAGCAGACTCAACTGCTTCTCTAGTGCCCTGGCCTTAGGCCATTCTGGGAATTCCACCTGACATTCGGAACCTCAGTGGAAGCTAGCTGAACTGTTAAAAGAGGAGGAGCTCCCCCAGGCTGACGTGTGGGTTACAGGGCTGAGTGGCACGAAACCATCCATCTACAGCCAAAACTCCTGTCATGGTAAACGCAAGAATCAGCCAGTTTCTTATCTCAACATTTAGAGAGTGGAATCAGATGTTTATTATTTACCTGATAAATAAGGAGACTTTCTCCCCCACGCCCCCCCCCCTTACTGTTACCAGGAAGTGCAGGAAATCTGCCTGTTATGTCCTTTCCTGCCAGGACGAACTTGCTGTGCACATGAACTCACAGCAGGTACTTAACCCCCCCGAAGATACAGCTCTCACAGCAATGCCACGGGGTGTGCCCCACTTCTCAGGTCATTGGATAGAGCCCATATTCAAAACACAAAACATGGTCCTGGACACTCAGCCGGCTGAGCAGCATCAGCCCTTCAGCATGGCCAGGACGGTTACCTTCCTAAGAGAAACACGGCAAAAAGAAAGAAAGGCTAGTGCCCTCAGCACGTCTGCTGGGTTAGTTGCTGTGTCTACTGCTGTAGTTGCAGATTTGGCCTTTACTGCGTTTCCCTTTCCTAGGGGAACTGGCAGTTGACAGCTCTGCCTTTTTCCACAGCAGCCCACAGGCTCCATGGTTCTCAAGAACATCTCTATCAGGAAGCTTTGATACGCGATTCCACTTTTGCCCATTTTTAAATTCCTCTAGGCAGTCTCCTTCCCACTTTTAACTAACATCCAAAGAAACAAAAGAATAGGGTCAGAGGTCAAAGGCAACAGGGAGAAAGGTCACTGAGCCTAAAGCACCAGACTGTTGAGGAAAGCCCACTTCTGCAGCCTACTCATGCACACACAGGCATGCGCCTTCACTGTGCAAGAGGGCAGAGCAGATGCTGCCTGGGCTGAAGCCCCTCTCGCCAGGCAGTCTCCAGATTCTAGGTGCTCTGGTGTCACAGAGTTTTGCTATGATCAGAAGCAGCCACCTATGTCTGATCCATTTAGTGCACTTGCTTTTAATAGAATTTAATGAGTTTAATAAAATTTTGCAGTAATTCTAGCACTCAGAAGGCTGAGGAAGTTAGACTGCTTTAAGTTGAGACCAGCCTGGGCCCGAGACAGACTGTGTTTCAGAAAAAAAAAAATTAAATAAAATGTACATAATTTAGTCTTTAAAAATAGCCGAGTTTAACAACTGGTTGGCAAATTTTGTGAAATTTAACAACTGGCTCTTGAGAACTGACAGCTCCCCCCTTCTTGTCCTGCAGGGCCAATCCGATTTTTGCAGTTGCTGGCTCCAGCTGGTTGGGGGCTGCAGTCTGTGGCTCGATTCTGCTCCTCTTTCAGTGCCCACTTCTGATCTACACCTCTCGAATCCTCACTGCAGTCTTTGCTACTAACTGCCACGGTCCCTTGAATGCCTCACGATGCCAGGCAACCACTGTCATTTCTTAGCAATGTGTACATTATGAGACATGTACCTCACAGGGCGTCTGGCACTGTGTGAACACCATGGAGGGACCTCCTGATAGGATTGAGAGGAGGCAGTGAAGACACAGGAACTCCCCACTGTCACACACCACACTGTGTCACAGTTAACTTCTAACTAAGAAGGTGTACATGCTAAAATGACAATTGAAAGCGTAGTACTCCAGTAAGGTAAGAGGGTGGCAGAGGGTGGCACAGGCACTTATCTCTAAGCACCATGAACACACAGAACTGAGTGTGCTCGATGTTTGTGTGTGTGTGTGTGTGTGTGGGAGCACGCTGGGCTTCACAGCAGCACCCCCACAAGCATGCGAGAGCCATGTTACAGCTGCTCGGGATGGCTACAATATCCACAGGTTGGAACAATTTGTCAGCTCCATTAGAACCCCATGGGATCACATCTTCCATAGGAGAAATGCCTCAAGGAGGTCCTGGCTATTATCTCAGAGAGCCAGCAGCTCAGGAAGTGGACCCCGAGTACCCCTTCTCTAAAACCTCAGCCTGAAAGTTAATCCCTTGATGTTTGCTGCTTAAAATCCTTGAACTCTAAATAGGAACAATTGTGTTCCCTGAAGACTTTTGTAGGCAGCAACTGTTGCTGTTCTCAGGGCGATGGTACAAATGTCTTATTTCAGCCTTCCCGCAAGGGCTGCTGGTGGAGGGGAGCGTGAGCATGGAGACTGCTGTCACCGGCTCTCTTCCTGATGGACCTGTTTCCTCCACTATCCACTCTGACTTTAACCCATGCAATGCCCTCCGAAACTGACCCAATATCTCTTTCCAAGCCTTCTCTCATTTCCCACAGGCCTGGCTCACATGGGCCTCTTTGCTTGGGCTGATGAAGTTGGTTCTCTTCCTCAAGTGTCCATGCTTGTTCTGGGAGTGGTGAGGAGTTTGTGTCCAGTATTACATGACTGTTCAAGTTTTTATTTTCTACCAAAAAAGGAGAGAAGACTTCAGATTTCCTATAAATTCGCTGCCATTTATCAGATGATCTTGTGGTCCTCTGTATGGTATAAATAAGAGAGGCTTGGCAAGCAGGATCAGAATAGAGTTTTACTCTTGTCCAAATTATGTTTCTCCCTATGTCTTCAGTAAGCAACAATGGACATATCTATTTTATATGTATGCATAAATTGTTATACATATATACTACATGTACAATATACTGTATGCACATACATGGATTATTGTATTTTCTATGCCCATGAACTATTTAACACTGGATAAAGTCTGGGTGTTGCTCAGTGGCAGAGCTTGTATTGCGTAAGGCTCTTGCTTTAATCCCTAGCAACAAAAACTAAGGTAAATCTAAGGTCCAAGTGCTCTTTGTAAAACCCCTCTATCAGTTTTTGAATACAAACAATGGAAGTATTATTTTATGCTCCAATTCCATTGTTCTTCTATCATAGTTTGCAGCCCAGACTGGGGAACAGATTGCATCTCCTTGGCTACTTAAGGAGTTTCTCTTTGCTCCTTCTTCTTCCTCAGTTACATACCCAGGTTTCCCTACACATATTACACATCGTCCACACTGCAGTAAGTTCAGGCTGTTCACTAAAAATAGAAAAGGGTGAACAATAACAAACCCTGCGCTCTCAAGGGCTGCGCATGTCTAGGACGACAGAGACAAAGTCTGCAGTGCCACGTTCAGATGCAGCCTGTCGGAAACACCTGGAAATGATTTCAAAGTCACTACCCTAATAGGTATCACTTCCAACCTAACCATTACTGGCCTTTGAAATACAGATGCTAAAAGCAGACCGGACAGATCAGATACTATAGATAAAAGCATTTTGAAAAGCATACGATCCTATGAAAACATAAGGTGGGGGTGTTAAAAATGGATTTGGACATGAAGTCTCCCAAGCTCACCCATCTCAACAGTTCCCCAGTGCTTGGAGGGAAACAGAAAGCAGGCAGACTTTAATCTAGATCCAGCTCAGCATCGTCCAGGGATCATTCTGGGCCAGCCGACTTTAATCAAGCCCCTCTCCATCCACACAGGACTGGAAACACGCCGAGGTTTGGTCACATGCCACCATTGCTCACTCAAGGCCACCGTACTCACTTTCTCAGAGGCCAGCTGGAAATGATGCGATCAAATCTGAGCACAACTTTTTGAGAATTGTGTGTGGTCTTTCTAACAAAGTGGAGCTCTATATTCGTGGCTGACTTCAACTCTCTGGCCTGTAATCAATCAATTGATAAATTGGTAAAACAGCAGCAATAACCAAAAGGCACATAAAGCAAGAGAAATGTCAATGTGTTAACTGAAGGCAATTTATAGTTCATTCTCATTGATCAGATACAGGCAGAAATGTGGAAACAAGAGGGGTTGCTTCTTTTTTTTAATCAACTAATGAGCACTGCTGCTCTCCTCCTAAACCCTGTGTGTGTAATGCCACTGAGCTACATCCCCAATTCATCAAAACCTCTCAAAACCTCTCAAAACCGAGGCTGTGCAGGCAAAGAGCTTTAGGTTATGTTCCATCTAAAAGAAACAAACACAGTAAGAGAAACCGGGTGTTTTAAAGATCTATAAAACCCACTGAAATAATGCAAGTCTAAGCAAACCTTTCTTTCTACAAAATTGACAAAAATTAGGTTCACAGATATATCAGCTGGTAATAACCACGGGATACGATCGCAGCGTCTTGTGCTGAGTGCTTGAACAAACTACCTTATTTGGGCTTTGCAACGTTGTGAACTAAGAAGCCCTGGCATACTGATAAGGGGATTAACTACAGTAATGAACTGGAGTATGTGTCAGAACAGAATGTGATAAATCGCCCAAGGGTAGAGATTATACGCTAAGTGCTTCGTGCCTCTTGACATTGTGCTCCACATAGATCTACCGAGTGCATCCGACGTCACTTTCAGAAAACAAAGGAAAGGGGGATGCATATGCTGGCTTGTTGCTAACTTTATGTCAGAAAAGTGGCCGCAGAGATGATGAGACTTCATTGTACTTAATGATTCTGATTTAAAAAGGATTCTTTGTGTGTGAGAGTGTAGACATATGCGTGCCATAGTGTCTGTGTAGTCGGAGAACAAACTCTCGAGTCTCTCCTTGCTCTTCATCTTATTTGAGAAGGTCTCATGTTTGCCTGCAAGCGTCCAGTCTCCAGTTCTCATCCCACCACTAGCTGGCTGGGGGACTACAGGTGCACACTACTGCACCCAGCTTGAGCTGGGTTCTCAGTCTGACCTGTGGAGACGTCATCCCAGACCTATTTCAGTATTTCCACTGTTGGGATCCATGTGACAAGCAAGTGCTATTTCTAGAATTCGTCAGGGAAATAAAAAGAAAAGTGTATTAGCTAAACTTGTCAACGAAGAATGGATACTAGTTTAAAAACAAGACCCCCAAATCACATATTTTTGGTGGGAAACAAAAGAGAAGACACTGGGGATTGTGCTGTGGTTGGATCACACTTGACCCCAAATTACCGTATCCCCCAAAGGAAGCACAGCGAACCCAATAATAGCACACACTGGACTCAACCCACACTTATGGGGTGCTGCCAGAAGACAGGCAGTGAACAGTGAGTGCCCGAGTGGCTTAAGATTTACAGCATATCTGAATTTAGTTTGCCTAAGTTTTACTGCCATATATCCCACAACAGCAATCTCACACTAGAACAAACAAAATGACATCATCACATCATCAGTGTCATTTACCGCTGAGAGCCTGGGGTGAACAGTTACCTTGTCCTCATTTCCCCTAACCTGGAGGCACTTGGCTGGTGTTAAAACTGGCCAAGCAAAAAGATTCATTTTATCAGGGGTTGCAAATGGCCTATCAGAGTACAGACCAGATTCTGTAACTCAAATTCTACAAAAGGTCATTCTTCCCTCCTTGGGCTCATACCTGACTGAAGGTTATAGGATACACCTGGCTGTCTATAACTGTACTACTTCAAATAAAGGGAACAAGCGTCTCGAGAAACACCACGTGGTCAGTTAAATGAGCTCATGAAGTCGTCCACTGCAAGAGGTCATCACATAACTCTCAAATTGTTTCTTCTGTCCACACAATTCAAGGGCTTCTCTTTCTAGCTCTGGGACACTGCTGGCACCAGCACTGCTGGTGGCCACAGTAGTCAAATTAGGGTACCCCCAGTCCACCTCTCCTTTGGCATTTGGCAGTTGCATGGCCTTAGAGGAGAAATTCAAGTGAGGGCCCTACAAGGCCAGATGGTGTTGTCAGGAAAGTAAACACTGAGTGGATTCTTTTCCAAAAGTAGGCTCAGTCAATAGTAGTGGAAAGACTGGATATCCTCAGTCCCACCTCAATCCAGGTTCCTTCCCTGGGAGGTTCCTATACTTCATAGACGAGACCCAATTTCAATACCGGAAAGCCAAAAATACTTCCTAAGACCCAGTCTACAAGTTCTTGATCAGTAACTTTTTGCTGAGACACAAAAAATAATTAAATTCAGTCTCCAAGAATTTATGGAAATACAAAGAATATCATTTTAATAATGACTTACACCTAAAGAATGATTTGAAATATATAAAAGGCAGCTATAACTAGAAAGAAGACTAGGAGATGCTTTCTAAGAGCTAAGACAATTGGTGTGGCCAAAATGTGCTTGAGGCACCAAGGCTAAAGCCAGCGCAGCTCGGTGGGGAAGGGTAAGTGAAACTAAGTCTGAGGGTCGGTCCCTGGACCCTCATAGCGGAAAGGAGAGATCTGACTCCAATAAGTTGTCCTTTGGAGACCACAGATACATGGTGGGTGACACAACAAGCAATAAAAACAAGGTTGGTTTTTACACAAAATCCAAAATATATCAATCCTAACAAGTGTGATCACACAGAATTTATCATCCAAAGCAGATTTTTTTCCGAGTGAAAGTACACTATTAATAACTTCTCCAGGACAGCAGGCACTCTAGGGACATGAACCAGGTCCATCACGAGGCCTTTGGCTTTGTTTAAAAAAAAAAAAAAAAAAAAAAAGCTAGGAGTGAATGGGTCTGCACCTGATTTCATCTAAAACCCAACAGGACACTGGAGAGAGATACATAAAATGTCTACATACACATAAAGACAAGACTATATGGAGCTCTTACATGCCAACATTTTAATTGGGTCTTAGAGCAATTTTTACATAATTTAGAATTCTACATCTGGAACTTCACAGTATTTCTGAGATCACTACAAACACCTTCTATCTTTTGGGTTTTTGTTTGTTTTCTTTTCTTTTGTGAGACAGGGTCCCATGGTGTTGGCCTGACTTGCCTGTATCTCACTAGACAGATGAGAATGGCCTCAGATTTGTGGTGGTCCTCTGGCATGTGCCACTACACCTGGGTGCTTGGTTGTGTAAAAACACACTTTTATATAATAAAGTGAAGCTAATATACTTCATGCCAGTCCTGCTTATTGTAAGGACTGCATTTCCAAACCTGGAGATATATTAAAAATTACACACAAATATGACTTTAAAACACCAAACTCAAAACTACAAAACACAATTTCTCTATAGAGTAATTTTAAAAGATCTGAGGAAGTCCAAGCTATATTACCTGCAAACAAAAATGTTTCTGGCTGATTATAGTGAAGTACCTTGTGCCGAGTTGGAGTGTGTGTGTGTGTGTGTGT
>JAQHUG010000239.1:1124737-1203151 GCA_028555095.1 Dicrostonyx torquatus | reverse complement strand
CCATGTAGCCCCACCGGAGAAGGACGCCGGAATGTTAGCCGGTAAGCCACAACCACATGGCGATACACAAATTAATAGAAATGGGTTAAATTAATATGTAAGAGTTAGCCAATAAGCTACAGCTAATGGGCCAGGCAGTGATTTAATTAATAGAGTTTCTGTGTGATTATTTCGGGGCTGAGCAGCCGGGGACAAACAAGCGGCCTCCTCCTACAGCTGGATAATGAGCCAAGGGTCAGCATAAGCAATTCTGAAAATTTATTAATAACCAAGTGGGAGTAAACCTCAGGGAAGGATCGGTAAGATGGCTCAGATGTACGATGCATCTGGAAAACTGTCGATCTGACTAAGTTTATGTGTTACCCTGCCCACATTCTAGGAAAATGGAGAGAAGCATGTGAATTACACAGCACAAAATGTCAGAAGAGCAATACAAGAAAGAACACAACTCCCAGATGCATGGTACAGAGCTAGGGAACTTAAGAAAGAAAAACACCGGGAACCTCATGGCCCTTTGGGGTTACAGTACAAACTAATCACCCTGGGTCAACTACCACTCCAGACTGTGACACCCCAGCTCTCCTTAACCCAGGAGCTCTTTCAGTCCAGACACCGGGGCAGGAGGTGGGGGTGGAGAGCATTAGTTTCAGTGTCCAATTGGAGAATCACCATTAAGCTCACCATGGCTCTGGGGATTAGCAAAGCACAACTGGCCAGGTGTAAAGGTGGAGGTCTAGAATCACAGCACTTGCAAGGTGGAGGCAGGAAAATGAGTTCAAAGCTACTCTCAGCTACATAGCAAGTCTGAAGTCAGCGTTGGCTACCCAATACCCTATCTCAATATAAGGGAAAAAATACAAAAAGCAAAACAAAGCTACATAACTATTTAAATCTTCTTCAAAACGAAATGTTCAGATTAACAAAAGACTTTGCTCTTACCCACCAATTTCTAGTATTTATTTTCATGTGTGTGTGGTGCACATGTATGTGCTCCCATGTGTTCAGGTACACATATATGTATGTGTTTTTGGACTGGTCTTTCAAGAACACCCTAGAATGTCCTCTCTACTTCCTGAAGCAAGCAAGTGTGACTAGCCAGCTTGATTTGCTGATCCCACCCCTGTCTCCCGAGTGCTGGATTACAGAGGGACTGCATGTCCATCTGGCTTTTATGTGGCTTCTCAGGATCTGACTCTGGTCCTCCGCTGGCTATCTCTCAGACCAATTCTAGTGTCTTTATAATGGAGGGCTAAGCCTTCATCTTTTCTATGTTTTTATGTGCCTAATTACACTGTAAACTTTGAAAAAGCAGATGATGAGCACTTAGCTGCTTCTGGCTGCTCATGTTTCCTCCTGCCTCAGCTCAGTGACCGAATGAATTAACACATCCACTCAATAACACACATGTAAGAATACCCAAGAGCAATAAGGCATTGGGACTTGCAAGGCCCAGTCCGTAAGGAGTCTGCAGCTAGCCCTCCTGCTGAACCAGCAGCAAAGGAGACTGCCTTTCCTAGCCATGGATAATCCGTCCCGATACACAGAGCTGGGAAAAGGGAACTTACTTTTAAAGAACACAGTATGTTTTCTTGTAAGGAAGAGCTGTGTGCTTTCAACGCCTACTGCTCTTAATATAACCCCGGAGGTACAGATGATGACTTCCTGTGCCACTCTGAGCTTATAAGCATTAATCAATAGATGGCCTTTTAAGAAATCACACTAAGATCTTGTGGTCTTTGTATTTATGAACAAGATTTCTCTTCAGAATGACATTTTAGAAGTACATGCTGGGTTTTGTAGTTGACAAGTTTACAGAAAGAATTCCAAACTTCATTCTAAATCTGCCCCCACTTAGACTAATGTTTGCTGACCAGGTATGTGGCTGTTCACAGGTGAAAATAGGATAGTGGTTCTTAACTTTGTGGGTTGTGACCCCTTTGGGGGTGGAACGACCCTTTCACAGGGGTTGCCTAAGACCATCAGGAAACTCAGATATTTACATTATGATTCATAATATTAGTGAAATTACAGTCATGAAGTGGCAACAAAAATAATTTAAGGTTGGGAGTCACCACAACTTGAGGAACTGTAAAAGGTTGAGAACCACTGCTCCTCAGCAACAGCATCACTACTGTATACTCCCTCCTCCATCTCGTGCATGGCTCCCTGGTTCCCTGCAGCCTCCAGCCTGCCACGCCACAGCACTGCCTCCAAGACCGACATCTCCCAAAGGTCTGCTTCCACAGTTAAGCTCCAACCCAAACCTGGGCTGGGCTGACACCAGTGCTTCTTCCAAGAGCTGCTTCTCAAGAAAGGGGGCTCTTGTTGTACTCTCCAGCTTTCTCTAGAAGAAGCTCCCCGTCTTTGTAGCCAGGAATCACTGGGAATGAGAGGGGGCGCCAGGGAACAGCAGCATCAGTGAGCGCACCTGATTTTCCTCAACACTGCTGGAGAACATCTGTCTTCTGACTGACTGAACTGGAACAGAGTACTAGTCCCGAGAATGTTTGCCAATGGTCCACTTGAAGTTTTTAAATAGACAAATTAAATGACAGCTTTTCTGAACTGTAAAAGCCTTTTAATCTTCATACTTAGGTATTTCACTTAAGATTTTTGCTTTGTAGGTATGACTTTTGGAGGTCTACTTACCAGTAATAGTATTTCAATGAAAATAAATGGTAATGGCCCCGAGACTTTGTTAATATGTTGTTTTTTGATATTTTTGAAAAAAAAAATAGGCTGTACATCCCATTAAATCTTATGGTAGCCTTCCTCGATCCTCGCCTACAGCTCATGAAGTGAAGGCAAGTTAAGCCCCTGCCAGGTTAGTAAACCACTCCAGCCGAGCATCCCGTTTCCAAACCAGACACTCTGCATTTCCCAACTCAGTTCTATGGAATTATACAAGTCAGAATTAGCAAGGTGAAGAAAACACATCAAGGTTACTACCCATGAATGTGTGTTTGTGTATACGTGTGTGTGTGTGTGTGTGTGTGTGTACATGCCCTCACATAGGAAATAGATGTTATCTAAAAAGTAAAAGGAAAAATGAAAGACACGACATAAACCCACTAAAGACACAGGACATTAGCAGCATCTGTTGACCCTGTCAGCCCATCTCTCAAGTGAAGTACCTTGACCTTGTTGTCAATCTGTCAATCTTTTTAACTGCAGACACACTTGTTTCTAAGCAATATACAGCATTAACAGACTTTTAACCTTTCTATGGAAATTCTGCAATTTGCTCATTTTCAATTCACTGCCTTGAACTGATAATATCATAATTTCGCTCACATATATTCCATTTCATAATATCAATATAATTTACACTCATGGTCATTTAATTTGCTCTTTGCTCATGAGCACGGGCACTATTAACAGCCCTGTGTGTGCTCCTTCCAGCATCTGGCTGTCACGCTTCCTTCAGAGCACATCAACAATCCTGTGAACACAACATGAGGCACTTCCAGATTTTAATATTTCTGCCCTTCTCATGATTATGAAAGAACCCTCTATTATTATTTTTAAAATGTATTTTTGAGTCATTTCATATCTGTCTGTCATATATATTCACATTTTAGGTCACAAATGAAACAACATGATTCTGCACCCAACATCAGGTTTCTCTAAGCCACACACTATCTTTTCTCAAAGACCAAGCTGTGCAAAGCTTTCCTAAAAACTGCCACCATTCAAAATGCGTCCTCACCATGGTCACTCTCCCACAAGCTGCCTCTGGATCTAAAAGAAATGCCTCTCCCTCAGGAAACGTTAAAACAATTATTTAACATATCTATACGTTCCCAGAAAACCTATCTTTAAAATCCTTAAGACAATGTCAAATTGTAATTCAAATGAATGCATCAACTTATGCATATAAAATTGTTGAAAGAAAAAAATCTGTGTTTAGCAAAAGACTATATGGTATGAACCATCAATGCTATGTCATCAATATTTACAAGGCATTTACAAATGTCAATATTATTTCCCTATTTCAAAATAAGCTATAATACTAAGAACCAAGATCAACTGTCCCACCACCAGTCTCCCCAACCTGACTTTTACTTGGTCCATGACTGTCCCCTCTCTCCTGCCTCCTTACAGTGACACCTGACCTGCTGGTATCTTGTTAATATAGCTAAATCCCAGGCTCTGGCCTCCCTGGCCTGTCCAGTGTTGGCACAGCAATTATGTCAACTATTAATTATCAGGCTCACAAGTATGCTTCTAACAAATCTTTGGAATGGAGCAGACTTGAATCTAATCATTCTGTTTATGTTCTAAGCGCAATCACTTCTTTAATTACTACATATAAAATTGGACCAAAATTACAACTGCAGCTCAAGAAACAGCAAGAAGACAGCCAGCTGAGTTTGCAGGAGGCTGCTCAAGGCAGGGGAGTCTGTCCCTACCCCTGAAGGTGTCAGGATCGTGTCTTCCAAATTCACCCCTACAAGAGCTTTTAGCTGTCTAGGACCAGCCTCGAGGCCCTTCCTGACCCCGGCTGGCACTACACTCAGGCCAACCTTACATTCCCATGTCTCTGCCATGCTTGCTGGGTTTCACTCCTGCGCTGCTTCTGCGAGCCCAGTGCTGCTCCAACTTAGTCTAAGTACATTGTGATGATCTGCTGACAAGGGTTTGCTATATTTCTCCCTTCCTCTCTTATAAGATGCTCCTGTCTTCAGCATTGCTAAGAGAGATTAACCCTTTCCATCACTAATCCCTTGCCCACCCTCTCTCATGTCTCACCTATTTTTAACACATTAGTTTGCTTGGCTCCTTTAAACAACTCCAGCTACCATTTGTTCATCCTTCCCTCACGAGTCCCTCTGCTCTTCAGGCTTCATTGAAGAAAGAGTAACAGAGGAAGCCGGGTGTGGCAGGTGGTAGTACATGCCTGTGATCCCAGCAACGAGAGACTGAGGTGGGAGGAAAAGAAGTTTCAGGCCAGCCTGGGCTATACACAGTGATATTCTCAAAAAAAAAAAAGAGAGAGAGAGAGAGAGAGAGAGAGAGAGAGAGAGAGAGAGAGAGAGAGAGAAAGAAAATATATAAATATATATACACTTTGTACATGTAGCAGGGCTCTAAGTCCTCAAATAAGGTCTGGGGCAATTCTTAGATTAGGAAGCTGTGCCCATCTAACTTTTCAAAGGACACTGAACCTGAGAACCACAACTTAGTCTACATAAGTTATCAAACACAAAGCAACAATCAAAGTTGATGTGACTGAGAAGGAGATGTCCCCTTCCTAGAACCTGCTCAGTGGTTTCCAGGGCTGAAGGGGCCGAGCATGTCCCAGTGCCACCCTCAACTGTAGCCCACGGATTGTGAAGTGCTGAATTAGGGTACACGGGACAATATACTGGTAAGACTAGGATTGTGGCTACTGCTTTAATCCCAGCACTGAGGAGATGGAGGCAGGCAGATCTCTTCTGAGTTTGAGGCCAGCCTGGTCTACATAGCTACAAAGCAAAACCCTATCTCAAAAGAAAAAGAAAGAAAGCCGCGTGTAAAACTGAAGGCATTCAGTCAAAGTCTGACTCAGGACACGTGTGCTTCAGTTTCAAATATTATGAATGGAACAACTCCTAGAGAAAAATAAAGGAAGATTTAATAAAAATGATCAAATTAATTTAAAAAGTCACATACAAAGACTTTTTCTTTCTTTTTCTTTTTTTTTTGAAACAGAGTCTTACTTTGTACTAACTGACCAGAAGCTGGGATTGAAGGAATGTATCACCCCGCCCAGTGAGGACTCATCCATTAAAGGTAGATGGGGAAATGCAATGTCAAAAATGAACAACCAGTAAGGCCATTTGGGGCAAAGGAAGAAAACCTAAATGATACAGAAACAACGAGGTTAAAGAGCCACAGACAAAATGAGCAGCTAAACCCACCAGCTTTCACAGAGCTCACGCTGTACTCTAGATGACGGATAGTTAACTAGTGTCTCCAAGCTTCAGTCCCCGCTATGTGAAACAGCCCTGTCTAAATAAGGAGTAAATAAGACCGCTGCTGGGAAACATTTAGTACAGTTTCTAGCACACAGTAAGCCCGGATAGACATTGGTTGTTAATGTCATCGTCATAGTCAATGTTAACACGGGTCTCTATGGCCCGAACAACCAGTCTTCTTAACTATGAGAGCGTGAGCACTGACAGAGGACCGGGAAAAACCACCCAGGTGGCACACAACCGGCCGATGTTACGTCATCACAAACCTGATATCCGGCCAGAGACAGGGGGTCCCATGGACATCAGTACCACAAACTTTAAGAACCAGAAGAGTCTCATGACACTAGAACTGTCTCCCAGAGCAATGGAGGAAGGCGCCGGAACTGATTTGTCTCACACACCTACTCCACATACAGCGAGAGATGACTCTTATTTAGCTTGCCTGATTTTTCACAGTTAACATGCAGAGTTTGTGTTGTCCTGTAACTATTTTTAATGTATTACGGCACTGGGCTTTCTTTAGCCCAAGGCCTTGCACATAGCAAGCAAGCATTCTATAGCTGCGCTACATCTGCAGTTAGCAAAGTTATTTCTTTTTAATATTAACCATATATAGGAGGTATGATATAAAAATTTAGGAGAAAGTTTTATAATCAAAAACTCAGGTAAGAAGAGACAGGCAGAATCGGGATTGAGGCAGATACAGCATCCTACAACACAGGCAGACACGTGATGCACCAGACACAGCTGGCTTTACTGGTAAGAGAGCTACTTCAAGCTTGCAGGACAATCCACGCATTACACGCACGTTCACCCCAGTCTCACTTCTCCAGCAGGGCTGCAGGATCCAGGAGTACAGCAGCACAACTGATGATGTGCATTTTATTGTCATTTGTTTTCAAACAATTTAAATGTAAATGCCTAGCCGTAGTTAGTGGCCACCAACCAGACAGTGCAATTCCGGAAGGGGAGAAAGATGGAGTTTCCTATTTGGTGCTTTTATGATACTTAGGAAACACTGGTTAGCTGTCTTCACAATAGGATGAAAATTTAGATAAAAGACCTATGTTAATCTACCATTCTACTAGAAGAATGTCCAGTGATCAATGGCTGGGGCTTTTCTCTAGGATTGCAAAGGCAACACAATACACAGAAGATCAAACATAGCTCATGACCTTAGTCACAACAGGACAGCCTCTAACACTCTGTTGTCACAGTCTGAGGATTCATCAGGACATTCTGTCATTCCCAGCCTGATGAGAGTTGCTGAGGCTCAAACCCCAGGACATGATGTCACCACTAAAGCCAGGAGCAGCAGACACGCCCGCTGATATTTGTGCCCATTATTAGCAATATGAAAGTATGAAGAAATAAGATATAACCATCACATAAAAGGAAAATGTGCAAATCACTAGCATCTGTAAACGAGAAATTATGTATTAGGTTACGTTATTAAACATAAGAGATTACTAAAGCTGTTAATTTGTTGTTGATTAAAATATAACTCTCTCCAATCAAAAATGCTGATAATATACATTGTATAAAATTCTCAAAAATCCAACTTAAAGTTTTATAACAGCATCCTAAGACTTAAGACTGAGGCCACAGAGGGATGAGCTTTCCTTTGAAATAAAGCAAGTCAAGCTGCTTGGTTTCTTGTTTCTAGGTTACTTCACATAAACCAAATATATTCTCCCCACCCCCACACTCTCCATTCAAACCATGCTGATCCCTGATGCTGATTTCCTATTGGCTAAGCAACCAACCATGGCAGAACTAAATCTGCTCAGAGAAAGGCTAATTAATATTTATTATTTTCCTTATGTTGTGAAAAGAGGAATATCATGTTTCTTCTCAGGATATGTCCCTGAACTTTTAAAGGCTAAACCATATGGAAGAGATCTACAAGAGTATATGAAAAGGCCAAGGATTTGGAATTCTAATTCAATTTCCCCTCATATTTTTGCACAAGGCTGTAGCACGCATTTATTTTTAGAGGTATTTTCAGTAGGGAATTTAACAAAGGACGATTGTGTGCCTGACACAGTTAGGTCACTTTGGTCCCATCTACACCAACTACACACACATCAGGTTGGAATTAGATGACTTTAAACTTAAAATCAACTATTTCCAGACCTCAAACCCTACTCCGTACTTATCAGCACATGTAAGTTCTGAAGTGAGTTACGGCTGAGTTGAAATGTGCAATCTGCATTTTCAAGGGTCTCCCTAAAAGAACTTCCCCGTGGAGCCTGGCTACCTGATACTGACTGTCCAAGGACGCCGTAGAACGTTTTCATTTCCTCTTCCAACAAAACAATTTTCGTGCACACTGAATGAACTCACCGCTGCACGGTTTCGGATGAAAAGCAGATGGCCATCGGCCACATTATTTGCCACCATTTTCTTACTAAATAGGTCTGACATTTTCTCTAAGTGAACAAAGTCACAAAGAGCTAGCTCTCAGGCCCCCGCCATCACCACGGACATGTCCATCTCCATTTGTGATGTGTATAGATGGGTCTATAAAATGCAAGAGCAATCAAGAAATTACCTGTGCACAGCAGTGTGGTTTTAAAGCACTGTCCACAGATCCTAGAGGGACCCCTCATTAGAAGTGAGGGCTAAAGAACCCACTAAGAACAGATAGACAGTTCTCTCTCAGAATGTGGGTCATACTCACATCTAACAAACAGGATGTGGTGGCACACAGCTGAAGGCTGTGGAAGGCATGCCACAAAGGTGACAGAGCTCTCCGAGCTGGATGCTGGGGCGCACCCATAGAAACATGTAAGGAGAGGAACGCCGTATTTAGCACAGTTCTAGAGACCGTACTCCACAGCCATGACTCCAGGCCACGCTGAGGCAGAAGATCACAGGAGAACACAGGAAGGGGAAGGCTGCTCACCTTCTGGTCTGGAGGAAGGCGGAAGGCAGCAGTCAAGATAGACTCTTTAACGACACACCCTGGTGACCCAGTCTCCAGTGTGACCCATCTCTGAGAGTGTCTACTAAAACTTCCCTAACTAGCACTACCAATGGGAGAAACACTTCAGGACCGGGGCTGCGGGGGTAACTCATACTCAAAGTGGAACAACTCGGTCACCTATAAAGCCTAGTTACCCCAGCAAGGCCACAGCCCAGAGGTGACATCAGCCTCCGGGGCTTGGACTAAAAGGCTCTTCCTACGACTCTAGCCCCTAGGCTGTGCGCTCCCACAGACACCCAGGGAACACCCACACCACCCACACCAGGCAATGCACAAGCTGCAGATGCACTGAAAACCAGCCACCTTTATTCCAAGGTTTCTAATGCAGCGACGGGAAACCGGAACCTGTGGACTATTCTACCCAATTCAGCTAGACCTAATTTTTCATTTCAAACCGTAAACAATGAAAAACGGCGTGGATACACCTGGTTTTGGTCAATGTACCCTAGCAACGCTTCATTGTTCCTAGCTACCAGCTGCTCTTCCACCCACTGTAAGATGAAAGCATTCAGCCTCCTCCTCCATCCCCCTGGCAAGCTCTGAAGAGCTGCTTTTATTAAACACCCTGGCTTATGAACTTATGGCTGCTAACATATGCTGTCTGGGTTTAAATTAATGAACAAATGGAATTTGCCTGAAGAGGTTGTTCTAGGTCCTGAACTGTGAATCAGTTCACAGCATTCTGATGTCATTCGAATGGGTCATCAGGCCCAACTGGCCATGTCCAAACAGTTCCTGGTCTTTCTAATGAATACTGGAAGGGAAAATGGTCTAATTACTGAACTAAAGTCTACTTTTAAGAACCATAGGCCTGAGAAGTTAGAGGCTTAGAGGAACCTGGGTATAGTATTGTTCTTTTCCAATCATGGAGATACTGACAATCCAGGTAAAAAAAGGCAAAGGCAGGCAGATCTCTTTGAGTTCAAGACAAGCCTGGTCTACAGAGTGGGCTGCAGGACAGCCAGGGCTATACAGTGAGTCCTTGTTTAGGAAGATCAAAATTGACAAACAAATAAAAAAACCCAAAACCTTCCATGATATAAATATGAAGATGTTTAAACTGACTGCATTATGACTTGGGGTATCAGCCTGCTACAATACAATAGGAATGTCACATTCAATTTTGTAGGTATTTCATAGTTTGGTTACTATTTTATGGTTACAACAACAAAATGTACTCCATAAATTGCTATTTAATGTTCTGTCCTTCACATTTTAGCTTAAATGATAAATATAATAAATGAATCCAGATATGGTTGTTATCCATAGATAACAACCTTGGAAAGCAAGCGGAGCTATTCTGTTTCTACCAGAGGAAACAGAATTGTCAGTAACGTTAGTGACTAAGGCAGGCAGTTCAAATCATCTGTAAATCCTCAGGCCAGCAAGCCTGCATGACTGGCTAGAAGCCAATATAACTAGTTGGTGGGAACTATGGGCAGAATCTTTGTTCTTGCTAGTTCTGCAGGGAGCTCAGTTAGATTTGGAAACAATTACTGTCTGTCTCAACTCAGAGGGCAAATCCAAGAGGCCAGCCTGGCTCTGATATCCCTTCAGTGTTACAGTCATAATCCTTTCGGGGGATGATCTTGCTTGTCGATGTGAAGAAACACAGCTTTAACAAAGGGATTCAGGAATCACTAGGCAAGATGAGGGGCGAGGGTGGAAGCTAAACTCCACTGCCTGCCATGCCTAACACTGAACCACACTGTGGACAGTACCTAGAACCCAGAGAAGCTAGACTCCACTGTCTGCCGTGCCTAACACTGAACCACACTGTGGACAGTACCTAGAACCCAGAGAAGCTAGACTCTACTGTCTGCCGTGCCCTATCGCTTCCACTGGAGAAGAAACACACTGGGCCAGAGACAGAGGCGCCATCATGAAGGCCCTACTGCTGTCCTCACCACCGAGCGCCTTCCTTTCCACGGACATGGGGCTGAGCTCCTCTAGGTTATGCAGCCATTTAAGAAACAAGGTGGGGTCTAAGCCACAATAATCCCAAAGAGGGCTTAGGACCAGAGGTGGGGTGTTCTGATGAAGTTGGCTGTGATCCTTACAAAGCCGGACCAATCATCAGCTACATCAGAACTTCACTGGCATTTTCCAAAGTAGAACAAAAGAGGGACTAGGGAGAAGTCAGGAACTCGACTAATTCCATGTCAAAAACAAAACAAAACAAAACAAAAGAATATTTTTTTTAAAAAAAAAAAGAATACATCTTAGCAGGAGCATGGCAACATATTTTGGCAAATTTCTTAGATGAAAGCCCACAAAATCCAGGCAGACCAGTAGTTGTTCTAGATAGATCCTTGATTTCACAAGAATTTCCCATTTCGCAGTCACTGGACAACAGTGACTCTGCAGCTGGCAAGGCCCACGTGTTTCAGAACCCACGCGCACGACGGAACACAGCACTCCATGTCCCGGGTCTGACGAAGAACTCGCCACAAGAGGAGCCTTAAGAGCCTCAGTCCAGGAAGGGCAGGAATCAAGCAAGGGACAGGAACAATATTTACAGGAAAATTAATACCAACCAGTTACTTTTAGAGGCATTTCATTGGTAAGAAGCATGGGAGTGGGGAGGGAGTAAGGAAGAAAGAAACAAGTTTAAACAGACCATAGTAAGAAAAACAGCTTCCAAAGATTTAGATTCAAACCTGAAGACCCAGAAACGTTGTCATCTATACTGACTCCATATGAGTAACAATTCTGTTTTAAGCCTCCAAACAAAAGGCACCCACTTAAGATAGAGCGTCACCATTCACTTAAGCAGCACATATGTCTGAACTAGACATCCAAATTACTGACTCACAGGCTGGGGACTCAATTATACTAAGTTAAAGACTCCAGAAAAAATGATGAACTATGGAAAAAGACGGGCTATTCTCTTTGGAGATGTCACAGAATGCCCCGTGACATGTTGGACAGCCTTCAAGGCTGGAGGGACAGAGGAGCCAGCAGCACCTTACCCAGCACATTTCCTGGAGGCACTTCCTCCAGATCTTCCAGCTCCCTTCCCATCAGAAGATACAGGCTCTCCAGAGTGCAGCATGCCATGTGGGGGACAGGGGGCAGGTCCTCCAGCGGAGCCGAGAAGCCTAGTGGAACCTGCCAGAGAAAACGATGAAACCCAAGTGAGGAGAGGAGTAAGGTATCATGGGGCCCTCACGGTTTTCGTCAGTCACCTTTGTCTACCCAAAACACACAAAGCTGAAATGCTTCTTTCCTATTTTCTGTGGGTTATGATAGAAAACAAGTCACATTTGATGAGTAAATCCTGAAAGACTAAAACCTCTCACATATTGAAAATGTGTCTAAGTTCCCAATAAGTTCCGAGGTTAAAATTCCTTCTGTGACCTGGCAGCCCACCACTGTGTATGAGCGTTAGGCCAAGCAACAGTTCTCCTGACCATACCATGCTTGTTTCGATATTCAATATTACCATTATTCTTTAAAATTGGTAGGATCTTCATCAGAAACCCATGTTGTGAAAAGCATTCAACAAGAACTGTGCTCGTGTCCTGAGACACCAACCAACAAAAACGCCATGAAAAGCCAAGCACCTGCTGGGTATGTATGCCACGGATTTAATCTGAAAGGGAGCATATGCTGAAATACTAGGAACATTGAAGGAAAGACAGAACACACATGTATAAGAACACACACAAGAACAGCGGGTTTATGAGCCCTCTACTTTATTATTTATTCTTAAGGAGGCACTGTCATGAATGATTCAAGGTGTGAGTTTCATATGTGTTCAGAAATAAATCCACTATATCGAAGGACCCAGGAAGTGTATCAATCAACAAAAGAGCTAGTACTAAGATGGAATAAAGTGTCTTATTAGAACCTACATATGCTGTCAAGACAACTGATATCACAAACACAGAGGCACTGATGGAAAAGGAGCAAAGCAAGACAAACTCATGGAGGCTCAGAAAAGGAAGACTGGCAACCCTCAGCAAAGAGATGGCTTTTGGACATGATATATCTCAGTGCCCATGTTCTGTACGACTACAACTCTCAAGAGCAACTCTAAAGGCAGCACAGCAGCAAATCTAAAAGGTAAGGAACACCCCAAGCCTGACGGCACAGGCCTATACTCCAGGGACTTGGGAGGCTGAGGCAGAAAGAGGCTCAAGGCCTGCCTAGGCTACAGAATGAGCTCAAGGTTTTCCTAGGTAACTCAATGAGACCCTGTCTCAAAATGGAAGTGAAAACACACTATGGCTGTAGCTCAGTGCCTGCCATGCACAAGGCCATGGTTCCATCTCTAGTAGCACGTGTGTACACACAGCACATACACACATACTGCACATGTGTGCTCACTCTCCCCCACCCCTCCCCCTAGACATCCTTCCCTAGTTGATCCTGCAAAGGAGAACAGCCCAGGAACACCCTGATGACAGCAGTGTAAAATCCTAAGGACACCCAGCTAAGTGAGAGCCAGCCCCTAAGTCTTAGGAAGTAGGAGCTGATAAGATGCAGTCTTCTAAACTGCAGGATATGTTATACCCTGTAACACTCCGCAACAGAAAAATAACACAGGGGACATGGGTAGGCTCTGAGTGGGGCTTACGTCACAGCAGGTCTGAGATAGTTCACATAGCCTTTTAAAAAGCGTCTCAGGCTAGGAGTCCCACAGCTCTGACTCCATGGAGTCAACTGTCTTTGTGTTGCTGAGCTGTAGACACATAAGCAACCAGTCCCAACCTGTAGTCTCAGCAACAGATGACACATAGATGGTCAACAGACGTGCTCACGGGGTTTGTAACAGCCAGTAAGTCAGTGCTTCACAGAACAATTCTGTCCACTGGGACAGTTCAGAGCACGTGAGTCTCAGAGACAGACAAGCTAAGATCTACTAGGCTCACAGCAGAGGTCTCCACACCCCAAGTACTGAGCTCGGTCCACAGCCCAGCAAGGCCTACCTGCCCATCATGTAGCACTGGAGAATAAACTGCTAACAGTAGAGACTGGGGGCTAAACTCTTACGGTGCTGGCTCAGGCATCTGTCCATGCTGTCTGTCTGTCTGCTCTCAGATAGGCATGGACAGACTTTGGGCCATGCAGGTGGCACCTCCCACCTGCTTGCTTCTTGTATCTTTTGCCCGAGGCACTAAGACTTTGGCTCTGCAAACTTCTTGAAGACTGACCACTGCCTTGGCTCCAGAGTGGCATCGACTTCTTCCCTCCATCCCAAAGTGGCTCTTACCTTGCTTGATATGCAAAGAAGGCCTGAAAAGCTGTTCACTGGCTCATATGGCTCCCATTTACACAAAATGTTGTTACCAAGGCAACACAACAGATAACATAGGAATTGGGTGCCTTTTGCCTATTCGCCCATTCTCAACCACATCCAGCCAGTCCGGAAGTTACCAGACCCCTGAATTTTCCTGACACTTACCCGATGTAAAAACTCAACAGGGCTGTACTTGGGTCCCAAGACAAAAATCTTCTGTCCTCTTCGAGCTATGCCACTGAACACACGAGCAAATGCAATGAAGGCCTCTTGACTGCTTTCTTCCTGGGGCACAGGTTGAGGGCTAACACTTGCCATATCTGGCTCGTCACCTGCCAGGCACAAAAAGATATTCAGTACCGTGAATGCTCACTTCAACCCAGGAACTGTTTGTACATACAGAAGAAATACTGAATATGAACATTTGGTTCAAGAATAGAAACAATATTGACAAAAACTAAGATGAAAGTAAAAGATGTAGGACAATGTATCAAGTTAAGCAAACATTTTACACCTAAGCCTCTTTAGTAATGCTGTACCTCTTGGCTCATCTCCCTGGGGACTTGCTAGAAGGGCACCGCCATCCTGGATGGAGCCCTGTGGTGCCTGTCCCTGTGCTCCTGCTAACTTCTCTGCATGTCTCTGCCGTGCGCGTTCACGTCTCTGGGCCAGTTCTTCTTGAGTGAGCGGCCTGCAGGATGTCACAGATATGTTATGATCTGGCAGCACCAAGTACTTCTCAGCTCCTTCAAGCAGCAACGAGTACTCATATGGCCACAGAGGTAATGATCAGACCCACGTCCCCCAAGCAGAGGCTTTCCCAAATTCCCTCCCGCAAAAGTTGTAAGGAGAGCAGGCTCTGTGGCCTACTACATCCCTGGCAGCAGCTAGGAGCTTATGAACTGGTGCACAAGTGCCCATGGCCCCAAGTAGTACCAAGAGCAGTCACACAAAACCTTCCAGAGATACTCAATCATTCTTCTGGTAGTGCCCAACAAGGAGAAAGAAAAGAATGGCTAATGGGCAGTAATGCTTGGAAGCATGCAAAACGCCACCGTAAGGAATGAGGCTTTCTTTTCAAGTTCTGAAGTGACTGTTCACAAGGAAGGCTGGGAACTCACAATTCAGCGGCACTGAAAGGTCAAACTAAAGCTCTCAGTCACTAGCAGACACAGGATATGCTAGAGAAAAGGCAGTGTGTAAGAGGGATGGCTGTTTGCCAGGGTCAGGCTGAGTAGAGTCATTAGCAATAATGGAATAATGGAAACTCTTCATGAAAAGTGACTCTCGTTTCTATCAGGATAGAGAAGGTACGGGGAGCTTTTTTTTATTATTATTCATTTTTTTAATTTATTTTACATATCAACCACAGCTTTCCCACCCCCTTCTTTTCTCATTCTCTCCCCCACCTCCAGTCAACCCTCCATCAACTCCTACTTGGAGCTTTAATATTGCAAAAAGCCCGATAAAAGGTAAGGTGGAGGCTGGGGATTTAGTTTAGGAATTTGGGTTTAGAAGGGAGAAACCAGGCAGGTAAAGGGTCCCCGGGACTGGTTCACTTTCAAACACGCATTCCCAAGACCCCACCCCCCCCCCCCCGTGCATGTCCAATCCCCACACAGAGCAGGACACTCCTGGCCCTGAGCTGTTAGAATCTGGCATATTTTCCATGTACTGGAGCTGGGCATCCAGACTGCCAGGACAACCATTGGACATAGTAGGCTTAAAGAGCTGCAGCACCTGGGCTATTCTGCCTCCTTCCCATGCTGCCCCTCACCTCTGCCATCACCATTTCTTTCACTCTGTAATGGATACCTTGAAACCAGTTTCAGGCTCCTCTTCCACCCTGCCTAGCCTCCTTCCTCTCCTTCTCTGAGCACCAGAGGCTGTATAGATAGGCACTGTGCACACAGACAGGTTCTGTGCACATGATAGGCATTGTGTACACGAAAGGCATGGGGCACACAGATAGGCACTGTGCACACTATAGGCATGGGGCACACAGATAGGCACTGTGCACACAATAGGCACACAGATAGGTACCGTGCACACAGACAGGTTCTGTGCACATGATAGGCACAGGGCACACANGTGCACACAGACAGGTTCTGTGCACATGATAGGCACAGGGCACACAGATAGGCACTGTGCACACGACAGGCACAGGGCACACAGGCACTGTGCACACGATAGGCACACAGATAGGCACTGTGCACATAGACAGGTTCTGTGCACATGATAGGCACAGGGCACACAGATAGACACTGTGCACACGACAGGCACAGAGCACACAGATAGGCACTGTGCACACACCAGGCAGAGTACAGGCACTTCCTCCTTACCGTGTAAGGAGACACACGCTCTTGGAGTTAATGATATTTTGGGGTGTTTCAACTCACACTGTTTACTCTGTGCTCTTCAGCTATCCCCAGCTAGACGGAAACTACTGCTACCTGGATGCTTCCAAAAGGAGCATCCAGACCTAGGAGCTGGCCCTCACACTGGTCACTATAGGTAGAAGTGAGAGACCTCCTAGCACTGGAGGCAGCGACTGGACAACACTGCAGGAAACGGGCTCATCTTCATGGGAACCTCCAAATGCCTGCAAATACAGGACACGTGCAGCTTCCCCACAGCTGCTATCTGTCCTCTACAGCAGGGTCTCATCTGTCTACTTCTTGCCTCTTTTCTTTGGCATCATCAACAGCCATATCTTCCATTCCTGCTCTTCTGCCCCAAGCTACACCCTTCTGCTACAGGTTTGCTTCATTTAGTCTTTGCTAAAAGAATGCCCAAGAGTAACATCCGTGACTGGTTGTACACACGTGTACATGTGTACACACATTCCAGTACTGGAGATTACAAAGGGCCCCAGTCTAGCCTAGGAGGCAAGTTCTAGATCAGTGAGAGAGCCTGAGGCGTGCACATGCACACATATGTACACACACATGCAAACACACACACACAAACGCACATACAAACACCCCTGAAAGTATAAATTAAAATACAAAAGTAGACCACAGTATTCATTGCTATTGTTTACTATCATTAGTCTATAGTGCAGGAGTAGAAATAACGGCACAGTGTCTGAAGAGAACTGCTCCCCCAGTGGGCTCATCACTGGTCTCCACACCATGCTCACCACTTCACACGTGTTACAGCACACATCCATCAGAGCAACCGACGACAGCACACAGTATACCCCCACCTTACACTCAGGAACACAGATCTTAGAAAGCTTACAAAAGCTGACCCAAAGTTAAATGGGTAATACATGAGCCATAATTTAACTGCAATTTGTTGGGTCCAAACTCCACAGTCATCATCTTCCAGTTAGTAAAAATTAAAATCATGACCTTAAGAAAAAGCAATTTAAATTTAGCTCTCATTAGAAAAAAAAAGTCCAGTTTTCACCTTTTATTAAACTCTAAAGCCCAAGTTCATGGCATGGCCCAGAATCACCATTTAAGTTGATATTTATTGTATATACTCACAGTCTTGGAACTCAGGAGACTTGAGGTAGGAGGCTTGCCAATTTGAGGCTAGAGTTTTCAATTTTTGTTTGTTTTATCAACTTGATACAAGCTACAGTCATCTGGGAAGAGGGAACCTCAACTGAGAAAATGTCTCCATCACCTGGCTTGCAGGCAAGTCTGTGGGACACTTTCTTGATTAATGACTGATGTGGAAGGCCCCAGCCCACTGTGCAAAGTGCCTCCCCTGGGCAGGTGGTCTTGGGTTCTATAAGAAAGGCTGGAACAAATCACGAGGAGCAAGCCAGTAAACAGAGCTCCTCCATGACATCTGCTTTAATCTCAACCTCCAGGCTCCTGCCAGAGTCCCTGCCCTGACTCCTTGCCTAGTGGTGTGCAGCACAGAGGTATATGCCAAAGAAGCTCTTTCCTCGTTCTGTTGCTTGGTCAAGGTGCTTATCATAGCAATAGAGAAAACTAAGAAACCTGAGCTACATAATAAGATGTTGACTAAAATAAATAAATAGAAACCAGACAAAACTAATAATACATGACTGCAGATGGCTCACCACTGAGTAATGCCTACTGTGCCCTGCACTGTTAGAGGCACCGGGACACTAGGAGAAGGAACAGAGCAGGCAGAGGGAAATCCACAGGAGGTACTTAAGTAAGACATCCAGGATTTACTCAGAACCAAGAGGAAGCAGGGTTCTGTGAGTAAGGAAACAGCTGAGAGCAATGAGTTAGCTGGTTCAGATCCCTACCACCTCCTGAGCAGAGAGTAGCCACTGGCACTAGTAGAGCCCAGAGGTGAGAACTGGAGACCGAATGTTACGTTGGTACATAGATTTGGTTGAGAAAGAAAAAAGGCAGGAATGGAACTCCACCCAGCTTCAGGCTGTCATGCACAATGACCACACTCCAGTGTCTGACGCCGGCGGGAGTAACGGGATGGCGGAGAAGCTTGCTGCAGTCAGTGCAGGTGAAAACCATGCTATAAGGCAGCACAGATAACAGAGAGCAGGTGACCCAAAAGAAGAGGCATCTGTCTGATGTAGCAGCTAGCTACTAAAAGCCGGTTCTCAAGGAAGAAGCAGAGCCACAGAAAACCAGGAATAGGGCAGGTCTGCCTGGAAAATTCCAGTTTCTTAGGAACCACAGAACAGCAAAAGCTAAGCACAGAGTCCAAAGGGCCAAAGGGCTGCTTATTGTTAGGGTGGGTGCTGGCTGAGTGCTGACACGCCATGGGACGCAGGACTGCGGGTTCTAGAGTACTGTGAAGACACAGGCTGCATTCAAACTCTTCTGTGATTCCTCTATGTGACCTGGAACACATAATACAATTTTTCCTACAGCTCTTTAATGTCTTCACAAGTCAAACTGAAACAAGAGCTGTTGCGAGACCCAAGTGGCACAGTCAGTGGTGTTGCAGGAATATCATAACAGCTTAATGAACAGAAAGCAACTGTGAGTTCCACACCTGCAGAGCTAGAGCCTGACCTGTGACGTCGCTACCAGACAGAACATCAGGACAGAGAAGACGCCCGCCGCAGCTCCATACACAGAGAGAGCACAGAAACTTCAAGTACAACTAATCTGGGCTAGCTGACAAATGGGGGCGAAGCCTGGTTGTGCTCTGCAGGTGCCCAGTGATCTTCTTCCGTCTTCTCCCCATTATATATCATTACTTAGTGAATGCTAATTCACACTACAGGGAAAAAAATTACTCTGCCCTGGCTTAGCACATCTACCAGAGCAGAGGTGAGAAAGAGATCAGGTCGCCCCCAGTGGCCGATGTCCTTAGCTCACAGGCAGTATAGTTTATATGAAAAATACCAATCAGAAGACAGAAAGGATCAAGGTGGCAATGACGACTTTACTCAGATATATCTGGAAACAATGTACGGTATAAAGTAAGTATTAAAACAAAATAGGTAAAACAATCTTATGGAATACAATTGATTGCTCCACCAAAACACACTAAGATATGAAAGACTATTAAAGACAAAGACTCACAGGAGACATAATGAAGCAGTTTTGTTTATGTGTGTTCTAGGAAAAGATAGAGGATGAGTCACAGAGGAATTGTACGTGGTTAAAAACATGCATTTGAAACCTCAGGAGTGCGTTCTTCTATTCTTCAGTATTCTCTCGTGTCTGAGATATTCTTCGCAGCTACACATATAATCTCCAAGGACATCTGAAAACTGCCACTATACGGAGCATTGACCGCTTACGTGGGGCAGTCTAAATACAGCTGCACACTCATCTTCAACTCTTGGCTTACTGGGCTACCAACTCCTTCCTTACACACTCTTCCTGCTCAGGCAGTACCCTTCATCCACACATGCATTCATTCATCAATTCTTTCATTTCTCTTCAGAATTAAAATTCTAGAAGAGTCTTAAGCTCAAACCACTATAAAAAAAAAGTAAAAAACAAACAACAACAACAACAAAAACTCTCTTACACAACTTTCTCTTAAAGAATAAGCAGACTTGGATTTAAAGAGAAAAGACTCCCTAGGATGAGGTGCAGCCTGAAGGACGAGACAACACAAGCACCAGAGAAAGAGAGAACCATCTACTGAAACACACTGCTGGGGTCGGGGAAGACAAGACAGACTCATTCCATAGCGATCCCCCCAAATTCAGACACTTTATGATCTCCACTGTATCTCTATATTATTTATGGAATATTTATCTAAATGGACAAATATTTTTCTTAAGACTTAAAATTTCATTGTATAAAAAGCAAAACTCTGTCACAACATAAAAAGCAAAAAGCATAAATACACACTCAAATAAGTATGCCGATGAGAGGGGCCACTGCCCTCCAAGAGCGCACTTTGTATTTTAGGAAAAACTAGGCGTTAAGACTCAGTGACTGTTTTTAAGCAGGATACCTAATCTTCAGGGGGAAGTCTTTGTAAAGATTATCCTGAAGGGGGGGCGAGATGGTTCAGTGGGTAAAGGTGCTTGCCACCAAGCCTGAAGACCTGAGTTCGATCACCAGGACTCCCATGGTGTAGGAAAGAACTGACAACTGACTCCCCCACACTGTCTGATCTCCACAAAATAAGTAAGCAAGCAAGTAAATAAATGTAAGACTAAAAAAAAAAAAACATGAACAACAACAACAAAAAAAACTTTTGAAAAAAGCTTTGAGAAAGATCACTCTGGAACAGGGAGAATACAATGGAAAGTCTCAGGGAACCAGCTTGGAAGTTGCTTCGATTATTTCTAGAGATGACCAGGGTCTCTTAAGAAAGTATGCTGGGATCCAGGCTCTGCCTCTGCCAAGCCTCTTCTAGAACCGGACTGGGATATCTGAGGCCAAGCCAGCATCCTTCCTGATGCTAACACATCTCATCTGGGAAGTGAATTTATACTAAGGACTGCTACCTCCTCCTCTTCTCCGGCCTAGGAACCAGGCAGCCTGGCCTTGAGCTCCGGCAGTGAACTGCCTGCTCCTCAGAAGGTGTAAGAAGAGTACCCACCATGCCATACTTTCTGTCCCTGGTCCTGGGGCCTGAACACTCCTTAGAGCCCTGCTACGGAATTATAAACTTTTCTAATAAAACTCCTCATTCCCCAGTAATCCTCCTTAGTGTGCTCTTGAACCACCAGCCCCATCCAAAACCTAACAGGATCTAACGAGTTGGGGTGGCAGAAGCTATGGAGAGAACATATGGGGAGCAGACAACGGAGAATGGATGGGTCCCATCCATTCTGAATTTGACAATCCTCTCCAGAACCTGCCACCCCTGCAGACACAATCTACAGAGAACTGCTGATCAGACATCCAGTCTGCACTGAGGGAGACATACCTAGAGACAGGGCAGGCCCACTACATCGTACCCGACATGTTCAATGAAAGGTTGACTGTCGTTAATACAGCTATTACTAGCCTTTAATTTATATCAGTTCAAGTCAATACTCCAAAGTTAATTTCAACAGCTTTCCTCTATATAGACGTGACAAAAGGACAGATGAGCAAACAGATTCAAAGTGACCCCAGGGCAGGGGTGATGAAGAGTGGCAGCATCTGTGCCCTCCACCTGCACCCCAGCTACATGCCTACCAGTCAATCACAGGCCTTTGCCCTAGTCCAGCCCCACGCCCCCTTTTGCTTACCTTGGCTTGTTCTGAGGCAAGGCTTTCGCATCAACTGCAAACATTTTGGAAACAAAGATGATAACTGGAGCAGTGTCTTCACTTCCACATTTCATAAAAGCTAAATAAATAGAGCAAAATGTCACTGCGTTTTCCGAGATTAAAAACCTTGGAGTTGTTGTGAACAGCGATTGCATTTAGAACGCAGCATCGTCTACACACGTTAGCTCTTTGCAGCTGTCATAAAGCAAGAGTTGGAAGATGCAGAAAAAGAAGCAGAGCTGAAGGGTGGGAGCTGGCAGGCTCTTCCCAGAGGCACAGCTGGTGACGAGGCTTGGCCACCTTCAGCAAACCATAATCAAGGTTCCTCTGCATCCAAGGGAGAACAAAGTACTGCTACCAGGATCAAAAGCCAACAACGGAGTTCCTTAAAAGTTTTTCTAATTTCTATAAAGGCAAGTTAAGGTAAAAAATAAACAAAAGTGATGTGTCGCCAGGGGTGGAGGGATGGCTCATCAGTTAAAGAGCACTCGCTGCTCTTCTAGGGGACCCAGGTTTGGTTCCCAGCACCCACATGGCAGCTCACAACCGTCTGTAACTCTAGCTCCCACTTCCGGCTTCCATGGGCATCAAGCAAGCACCTGGTACACAGGCATGCATGCAGATAAAACGCTTGTATGCAAATAATGAGAATATTACTAAAGTTTAGAAATAATATATCAGGATGGTAACATAGTAACAAGGCTCAGAAACGTAGACTCGGTGCCATAAGAAGTCAGCTCTTTCTAAGCATCTAACATTTAACACAATTCCATGTCAGAACCTCGGAGATACTGACTTTTTCCAGAACCTAAACCAGGCATAAAACCACTGATTATCAGCTTTTAGAAAACTCATTACCTCTTATCAAAATAATTTCTACAAAGAATAAAACATTAAAAAATATCAAACAAACCAGGTGGTATATCTAATCACAGCACTAGGGAGGCAGAGGCAGAGAGATCTCTGTGAGTTCGAGGCTAGCCTGATCTACAGAGTGAGTTCCAGGAAAGCTAGGGAAACCTGTCTCAAAAAACACAGATAGATAAATAGATAGACAGACAGAGAGAAGAAAATAATAAAACAAGAAAACTACAGGAAGCAAGAGTGAACAGTTTTGAACATGTTAATAGCATCAGTCGGACTACAGCGAGAGAACACAGAATGGAGCGCAGGTGAGATAATGGCTGCCTGGCCCAGAGAAGTGAGGGGAAATGGTGGGCAGTAGTTGGATTCTGGATATACTTTAAAGGAAGAATCCCTAGTTCCAATAGAGTGGGTCTAGGAGTGTGAGGTCAATGTAAGAACCACAGAGGACTCCGGAGCGTTTAGACTCGGCAGATGAAAGGGTGGGTGCAGCTCTGATTACAGCAGGAATAACTGGAAGAAGGTTTGGGCGACTGGGGTATGTCAGGTCTGCAATGTTTCTGAAGCAGAGCAGAGGGAGGACGGGGCTGGGGTGGGGGTGAGCAGGCTATGCAAGGCTAGTGAGTCTGGAGTCCACAGAGCCCCTGTGCAGACACAGATGGGGAACTATGAGTACACAGCTGGCATGGACAGTCGGAAGGAAAGGGGAGCGCACCAAGACTGCAGATAAGGAAGGGATGCTGTGTGTGACATCCAAAGGGAAAAGGCTGGGGACAAAACAACACAGGAAGTAGCAGAGTGTGGAAGTCAGGGAAGGCCAGGTTCAGAGGAGAAAGCAGCAGTCAACTATGTCAAATGCCAGAGACAGATGAGGCATGAGGATGAGAAACTGGTCTGAGTAACCAAGAAGAGTCAATAGTGGGCCCAACTTCAGCAGCCTGTGGACTGGGGCTGCAGGGGTTATAAATTCAGGATGAGGAGTTCCAGGGAATGCCGGTGGCCCTCATGAGGAGTGTGTACCCGTACAGTCCCAGGAACCACTCTTTCAGTCCTTAAGAAACAGTCACAGCAGTGACGTCATAGCTCAGGGCTGTTTAAGAAGAGGAGTAAAGTGGGAGCATGCAATGAGATCAGAACAGCAAGCAGGAAGGAGTCTGGGTCAGCAGCTGCCACCCAGAGGGCTCAGCAACCTGCTACAGCAAAAGGAAAGCTTTGGAGAGGGGACATGGTCAGTTTTAGCAGTGGTTATAGTGGAGGTGGATGTGTGACAAACTGGCCTTCCAGTAAACTAACATGCAGCCCGGACTGTGAGCAGTCAGCAGTCTAGTACACCGCAATGTGCCCACCATTCCTTACCTGCTTTCAGGGCTTGGGTTTCCAGTGGAAGAGACTCAAATGTCTGTGACCCTGTGCACAGCAGTTTTTCCACACGCTCCGATGTCATGTCAAGAGGACTGGGCAGTTTCTGACACACCATAGCTGAAGCCTGTCGTCAAGGAGTCTACGCTTTCAGAGCGACTGCACAGAAACAATCAAGCACGTTTATACAGAGATGCCCGGGCTGCAAGGGACATTGCTTTCTGACCCTGCTCTCAAAACCTGGACCTGCTTCCAGGATGGCCACTGGCTCTAAATATCTACTTCATGAGTCCTGTGAAAAGTGTTATTTTATCAGATACATTATCAGCTATTTTATTGTTATTACATTTTCTTTTAGAGGACACATATTGTTTTGAAAAGAATACTTCATAAAATTAATATTAACTCATGTTATATTAATTTTTCTAGTATTTCATACTGGTTCAAGATAGAACAAGAAGTAAACAGAAAAGACTTGCATTGGCTTGGAATGGGTTATTTCTAGAGGGTTATCTGACTGTCAATGAAAAAACTGTTTTTATCTTATTTTACAAACTCTATCTCATTCCAAACCACTAAAATAAAGGATACCGAGAACAGCGTGGGATATGGGGAGCCACTGGCTACAAATGGCATTGATCTGGACTTTAGGGTCTGAATGTCGCGCCTCCCGGGCTCCAATTCTTAATCCTAAAGAAGTCACAATTTTATCAATTTTTTCTTTGTCCCTATGGGAAAGATGAGAGAGAAAAGACATTGTAGATATGAATGCGAAGCAAGGAAAATTAGTTTAATTTTCACACCCTTTAAGTTTTGCATGTTACTTTTTCAGAGGTAGCTAAAAATAAGTAAAGGGGTCCTGACAGGCCGGTGACTGCCCAAGATCTATGCTAACACTTTCAGACTCCTTCAGAGCCATGCACAGAGCACTGCTGTACAATTTACTGAAACAAGCGATGCCTGCTGGCACAGCTTTACCAACAAATGCTAGCACACGGGTTGATAAGTTTTCTTTTGCACTTGTCCCAGGTGAGTTTGCCCTGTTCCCAATCTGTCTCCCATCACAATTACCGTTTCTTTAAACTGTGCTTGTATAAAGCAAGGCCCTCTGCACTCAACAGCCCAGCAGGCCGCAGCACACTGCTGCTCTAGCCCTTTGTCTCCCTTACTGGAGATGTACTCCTCTAATTGTTTCCAAGCCCTATAGCTAACTCAGCCGTGCAGCCCTGGTCACTGTCCCAGTCAAGCTCAGCTGTCTAAGGGCACATGACCCCGTCCAAAAAGAAACAATTTTACAAGAGCCTTACTTTTTCAAGACCGCGTCATACAAACTCCAAATATTTTCCAGGATCAACTGTACAAATAAAGGTTTCTTTCCTTTGGCCTGCACAGAAGAACATGTCAGCTTCAGTGCCTGAACACTGCCACAGCCGCGCTCTCACCCCAGCGCTGTCGTATTTATGCTAGAGGACTATTCAATGGGAAAGACAGAAGTCACGCTCTACACGGCCAATAACTCATTACCAGTAAGCCACCAATTCCCCTCCTCTAGGAACCAGAGGGGTGCTGAAATAATGAGAGCATTTGGGGGACACACCTCAGCGGCTACCCCACAACTACCATCGAGAAGGCCCAACAGCCAAGCTCCGAGCCGACTTCACTCAGAGCACGGGCTCTATTCACAGGCTTCCATCTCCTACGCTCATGCTCTTAAACACGAGAGACCCGTTCAGAAGAACAGGACATTCCTTTCATTGCAGACTTTATTTTTTTTTCATGGATATAGACACACAAACTGGAGCTCCACAGAAATAGTGCTTGAGCATAAGACTTGTGCACCTTTTCCACTTCTGTGCCACATCAAGTCCTCGTGAACACATCTGCAGAAGCTAAGGCCGAGATGCTTCTATAAAGTTGTACTGTATAAGTTTTCTACAGCCAACAATCTAAGCAACACAGATCATATTACCTGATCAACTTTCATAATCTTCTTAGCCTTCATATTTATATAATAATCTCCCCACAGGGTCTTCAAAAGAACTTCCTTCTTGATGCCAATTTTTTGACTATAGATTCTGGCAAAGTGCTCAATTCTGAAAGAGAACCAATAGTGCATGTTATAGCGATAACAATGAATACAGCTAACGCTTCACTCTTTGTCATATACTATTCAAAATACTTTGTACGTACTACTAACGCTAATATTTTCAACTGTCCTGTAAAGTTTTCTCATTTTATAGAAAGGGATAATGATACAAAGATATTCCATAGATAGTGAGATTGGGATTCAAACACAAGCAGGGTGACACTGAGGCCGGTGTCACTGCTCAACATTCTATACACAGGCATGAATTAGAATGTAGGCTGCAGTTCCTGTGTGAAATTTGACAAAAAGTAAGGAGGCCAAGGAAGCAAAGGTGCCAGCCACCAATCAAACTCTACTAATTACAGAACTGCGTGGTCTTCACTGTTATAAGCACTGTTATTCAAAGGGAAATTAATCTAGAGCCCCAATCTGTGAAAACTAGAGTCGTAGCATCCTGAGTAATGCACATTTGCTCAGTTCTCATCAAGCCCCACAGGGAAACCAGTTAGCACCAGTTTCCACCCACTGGAGAGGAGTCAACCACGGAGGTGAAGGGTACCCGCTGGTTAAAGGACTCAGGACCATGCATTGTCAAAAGCTCTCAAAGTCCTAGCATCTTAGAAGATGCAGCTCAGGAACAAGACAAAAAGACCTCCACACAGCTCTTCAACACGACGCCCAGAGCTACAACTACAGTGTTCAGAAAAGCAAACAAACCTTGGTTGAAGGTGATAGGGTTATCCATGTGGAAAAATTCAAAAGAACCAACAGAACTGTTGGTGAAGCCAATAACCAGCAAGATTACCAGCAGAGATAGCAGAAACAGTCAGTGCTTCCTGACATGCCAGCAGGCTCAGCAAAGAAGAGAAGCAGCAAAATAAGTCTACACTCTTACTCCACACCCTGCCATCAGGAAAACGTAGTGCTACGTGTGTATCAGCATGGCCCGATTCCAGCGACACCATGACTGGCCGACACGGGTGTAGAACAACGGGTACTCCACTCATTACTGGTAGGAATGCAATAGTACCGCCTCTTGGGAAGACACTATGGTGGCTTCTTAGATGGCTAAACACTTGGGATGCAACAGTCGTATTTAAGTAGTCACATAAACTGAAAGCATATGTCCATGAAAACCCATGCACATGGATGTTTATAGCAGTTCAATTCACAATTTCCAAAATTTGAAGCAAGCAAGCAAGCAAAGTGTCCTTTAAACAAGTCAACAGACACACTGTGGTACAACCGGAGCAGGGACAATGACTCAGCACTAAGCAAACACATAGAGGCACTACAAGTGATCACTGCTAAATGTATGAGGCCAACAAGCAGAAACTACAATCAGCCGACTTTACTATGCAGCATTTTAGGAAAGTCTCAACTATGTGAGAGTTAAAACACCAGTGGTTGCCACTAGTTACAGGGAGGCAGGAATGGACAGACGGAGCTATTGTGTAAACTTCATTATTTTTATTTTTTTAAAATATTTATTTATTTATTTATTTATTTATTTATTTATTATGTATACACTATTCTGCCTGTATATATGCTTGCCGGCCAGAAGAGGACACCAGACCCCATTACAGATGGTTGTGAGCCACCATGTGGTTGCTGGGAATTGAACTCAGGACATTTGGAAGAGCACGCAATGCTCTTAACCTCTGAGCCATCTCTCCAGCCTCTATTTTTATTGTTTTATATTTTTCTCTGCTCCCCTCCCCTCTACCCTTTCCCATGATCCCCACACTCCCAATTTACTCAGGAGATCTTGTCTTTATCTACTTTCCATGTAGATTAGATCCATGCATCTCTCTCTTAGGGTCCTTTTTGTTGTCTAGGTTTTCTGAGATTGTGAATTATAAGCTTTTTTTTTTTGCTTTATGTCTAAAAGCCACTTATGAGTGAGTACATATGATATTTGTCTTTCTGGGTCTGGGTTACTTCACTCAATATGGTGTTTTCTAAATCTATCCATTTGCCTGCAAATTTCGAAATGTCATTATTTTTTTTCTGCTCTGTGGTACTTCATTGTGTAAATGTACCACATTTTCCTTATCCATTCTTTGGTCAAGGGGCACTTAGGTTGTTTCCAGGTTCTGGCTATAACAAACAAAGCTGCTATGAACATAGTTGAGCACATGTCCTTGTGGCACGATTGAGCATCCTTTGGATATATACCCGAAGTGGTATTACTGGGTCTTGAGGAAGGTTGCTTTCTAATTTTCTGAGAAATCGCCACACTGACATCTAAAGGGGTTGTACCAGCTTGCATTCCTACCAGCAATGCAGAAGTGTTCCCTTTTCCCCACAACCTTTCCAGCATAAATTGTCATCAGTGTTTTTGATCTTGGCCATTTTTACAGATGTAAGATGGAATCGCAGAGTTGTTTTGATTTGCATTTCTCTGATGAATAAGGATGTTAAACTTTCTTTAGATGTCTCTCAGACATTTTATATTCATGTGTTGAGAGTTCTCTGTTTAGGTCTGTACCCCATTTTTCTTTATTAGATTGTTTGTTCTTTTGATGTCCAATTTCTTGAGCTCATTGTATATCTTGGAGATCAGCCCTCTGTCTGATGTAGGGTTGGTGAAGATCCTTTCCCATTCTGTAGGCTATGTTTTGTCTTGTTGGTCATGTCCTTTGCTTTACAGAAGTTTCTCATATAAACTTTTTCTACTTGGTTAAACAGTTACTTATTGAGCAGAGGTTTCCTTTTGTGTTTTTTAAAAAAAAATTCAAAAAGGTTAATTTCTCCAAAATCTGTATTAATATTTACTGTTGATCTCTGGAGAAGTCAAACTATTCTATATGGATGATAACACAGGGTACAGCGCCACAGGTGAATCCAAGGGGTCTCTGAGTGCCAAAGACATGTCAGTGCGTGTTTACCAATGACAACGAATGACCTACATTGGTGAAGGATCACGGTCACAGAAAATCTACATATGGGTGAGAGTGTCTGTGAAATTCGTACTTTCCTCTCAATTTTGTTGTGACCCCAAATCTGCAGGTTTATTTTTAAATTCATTTTAAAAGAAGAAAGAAGAGGAGAAATCAGAAACCAGCCATTCTCCTGAGGAAGGAATACAAAGTTAGCATATTGAAAATTTTTGTTGTTGTTTGTTTGTTTGTTTTCTGTGTAGCCCTGGCTGTCCTGGAACTCCCAAACACGCAGCCGCCTGTGTCAGAGGTCAATGTGAGATGGATTAGGTGATATTATTGAGAAGCTGCAGGAGCTGCAGGCAACAGTTACAGGAGGAAGAAGTGCTGAAGTCACTAGGCAGTGGCTCAGAAAAGTGCAAACAGTACAGACCGCTGAAAATAAATAACAACTGACCCTTCTCGCTGAGGCAAAGGCAGAGAAAAATACCCAGAGGTCAAAACCCAAATTACAGCTCTAGCGGCTGAGGTTAGGAAGTCAAGAGTCTCGTATTTTCTCTGTAATTTGCTACAGTGTAAACTTCACTTTCAAAATGATCAAGTAGTTACTCATTTAGGAGAAGTTTTCCTCTTAATTTCCCCAAACTTCACTTTCTATAAAACCGATATTACTAGTTACTATTGTTTTGCCTTTTTGAACTAGGTAACTCTTCTTCGCTCTGTAAGCTCTTACCTCATTCCAAAGACCTGGAGACGTCTGCAGCCTCCCATTAGAGAACCGCAGGCAGAGTGCCACTCTCTCTCTCCCCAGCGAGGAGTGGTAGCCCTGGCTGTCCTGCTCAAGGGTAGGCGACTCTTCAGCACCTCCTTTTTCTGTGCACGTTTGATCAACAGCTCCCAGTCAAACCTTCAGTATCTGGACTCTGTTCACTGCGTTTTCACATCATTAGCTTTCATGTGGCAAGTTTCGAGATGGCCTTTTCCTTCTTAAATTTAATAAAGAATATTAAGTATTTGCCACAACTGTTTAGATAAGAATTTCTAGTTTAAATTTTTTTTAAACTTTTATCTGCACTTATTTTTAGGGTGAATTTATTCCTGTTTTTGTTTCTTCGGTGGCTTTGGAACAACTTGCCCCTTTGCGTTAAGGATCAGTTCCCTGTTGCGGGGGGCTCAAGTATGAATTAATCCGGGCATGAGCTCGGTAAGTTCGTCGGTGCATGTTAGGTCTTTGGTCACTGGGTATGTTCAATGACAAGAGAACCTACATTCAAACCATAAGCTGGGCAATTATTCTCTGCATTTTTAAGCATGTTCAGCAAAACTTTAGCAATCTTTTTGGTCACCAGTCCTGTGTTCAGCTGGGTGCATCAACTGATGCCACGGGAACAGCACACAGGGCTTCTTTAAAGTGACATCATTCAGAGGCTTGGTGGCATTTGGACACGCATATCCTCGACGACATGGGTGGGTGATTTCACGGGTGTTCTTAAAGTGAGCACGGATATCTGAACCCCTTGATTTGCATGACTTTGTAGGGTTTTCTGGGTCGAGAGAGTAGTGAACCATCTCTTCAGGTCACCTCAGACCACCGACAGAGGAAGTACTGTGGTTTTGATCTCATGTCTCCAGAATTGTAAAATATGCTAATTTGTGTTACCTAAATCAAGTTATATTTTCTTTTATATTTTAGAATGCAGTCACATAAGTGCCACATCTTAAATTCTAAAAGTGGCGAAGACTCTATCAGAAATACTCTCTGTCAGAACTACGAATTATAAGACATTTGTCCTGCTCAGGCCACCATCCTGAACTCCTTCCGAGTCTAGCATTTACTGCATGCAGGTAATGTGAAATCTTCAGATCTTCCTCTGGATGCTCTTGGTTCAGTTTTTGTTCCATAGCAAGCACAAAATCCTCTCGTTCATCCTGACCCACCCCCACTGTCACTCAGCACTTCCATCCGTTCTCTGTCACTATGGATACAACAGACGCTTAAAACACTGATGTTATGAACACAGTTTCTCCATCCTTGAATTCTAACTAACTTTCTCTACAGAATAATTTCAAAGTGGCTTCCATGAATGCCTTCTGAACATATTTCAAAATTCTATAACCCTCTGCCTCACTGACTAACAAGTGCATTACGGGACGTGACTAAGACACATCCTTTTGCCCTCCGAGACCCCAGAGCGTTAACACTCACTACAGGAAGCAAAACTACTAGTAAGGGTGTTTCCACCATCTCTTCTTCTCTGTTTCTATTCTACAGGCAGTGGCCTCCATGCTATAACCTAAAATAGCAACTCAAGGTTCCCAAGTATTCTCCCCCAGGGCAGAGTCCCTGGATTAAGACTAATCAAAGGGTCACACTTAGGCAGAAGACCTAGGTCCACCCTCTAGCCATATTTACTATTGTTGCACTATTCAACACAGAACCATCTTCTAACCTTTCTACTGTGCTCATTTCTATCTCTGCCGATACCTGTAGCTGCCAACGTCCCCACCCACTGACTACAGAAGACAACTGGGAGACTAAGTCTGCGTTCTCTCATTTCCAACAGCATTTTCTCCTCAGCTAACTTAACCCTGCTGAGAACAGCTGTGAGTCTGTCCATCGATCTACCCAACCTTGTCTAGCACGGACAGTGACAACTAGTAATACCTAAAATGGGAGAAACCGGAAATGGATATGGAAGTTACCCTTTTTCTCTCCATTCAAGACTCTACTCCTTCTCCACCCACAGAGAACTTCCTCCAATTTGTAAGACTCAAATGAGGATAAACCAGGAAATTATGAAAATCACTACTATGGACAAGCCCTCCACCTTGTGGTTCAGTAGCAGAACGCTCACAACTAGTGCATTAACAGGGCTGAGCTTGTAATAGGACTGAACGAATCACTTTAAACTATAGTTTGACTATAGTTTATGCTGACCCAGAACTCTCTATGCAGCTAGCTCATATTCCCCTCAAACTTGTGACCCTTCCGCCTCACCTTGCTGAAGTGACGACACATTGTAAGTATGGGCCTCTATGCCTAGCTGTGGTAACTTTGTTAGAAATCATTTCAGCCCAATCTTCTTGTTTTTCAGAATGTGACCCCACCAGGCTATGGCACAGGCAGGGAAAAGTTCATAATCCCCATTCTCTCTGTACATTCATGCCTACATTTATTTAGGTTTACCACAGCCTTTTAGGCACAAGGACTAAGGTAACTATAATCTATAATTTGTCAAAAATAGCCCTAGAGTGCAAAAGTCAGGGTTAGGTCTCTAATCTACAGGGAAGAGCTAAGAGAAGTACCACGGTTTAAAAAGAATACACCTAAGGTTGACTTCAATGTTAATATCAACTGTCCCTTAGCAGCTGGGCAGAGCTGAACAAATCCCAGTGCTTCTGAGCCTTAGATGAGAGGACGGGTTCAAAGACTGCTGTGAGAATTTAATCGAATAACTGAAATCAAGTGCCCAGCATATGTGTCCACCTGATAGAGCTTTTTCCATATTACCCTGTTAGCAGTGGAATGAGTGCACTTGCTCATCATGAACAGAAGCTTTACAAGACACAAAGACTGCCGAGAGGGGAACTAAACTAAGGTTAGAGTAGGAGAACAGACCAAGTAACTCTGGCAAAGGCGCAACGGAAACTCAGCAAGGGACAGCCTTTCCAACAAGGTCACAAGAATAGAAAAGCTGTCAACCTCAACCCAAGCTGCATACGTTATGCAAAGTTACTAACTCAAAATGAACCAGACTTACATGTGAACAAGAAAGCCCCAAGAGACATGAATGTGAAAGAGAGCCTGGTGAGAAAGGAGAATAATGAGGGACAAGAGACAGTGAATATGATAAAAAAAATACAGTACATACATGTGTGAAAATGTCATGATGAAACTCACTGTGCATACCTAACATGTGTGAATACAAACATTTAAAAAGGAAAGAAATCTTCAGGGTCTTCAGGGAGGCAGTTATTCAACTTGATTCAAAGTGGAAAACTCAGAAAACATGGTAAGCTGATTGTGGTAGTTTGAATGTAATTGGCCCAAATAATCTCATAGAGAGTGGCACTATTAGCGTTGATTTTGTTGGTATGGGTATGGCCTTCGAGGAAGTATGTCACTGTGGGGGCAGGCTTTGAGTTTCCTATGCTCAGGGTACTTCCCAGTGAGTCAGTCGACTTCCTGCTCCCTTTTGGTCACGAAGTAGCCTGCACCACATCTGTCTTCATGCTGCCATACTCCCTGCCATGATAATGAACTGAATCTCTGAAACTGTAATAAGCGAGTCACTCCAATTAAATGTTTCCTTTATAAGAGTTGCTGTGATTATGGTGTCTCTTCGCAGCAATCAAAACCCAAACTAAGACACCGATTCACCTAAACTGAAATCTTTGTTCTGTAAAAGACACAGCCAAGAGGATGCAAAACCAAACCACTGACCAGGAGAAACACTTTCAAGGCACAGGTAAGGCAAAGGCCCAACACCTCCAGTTCACACAGAGCTTTCAAAGCTCAGCTGCAGACACAACTAGACAGAATGGACAGGAAGAGAGATGTAAGACCACAGAGTGGTAAATCAGCACGGGGAAAGACTGACCAGCTCTGGCTGTCGGGATAAGTGGATTCAAACCACATTTATCGGCCCACATCCCAGAGAAGGACCAGAATGACACAGTGACGTCAAATCATGAAGCAGGCCACACAGGCACTGCGGGAAGGTAAAGCAGGAAGGCCCTTCAGAGAGCTGCTTGGTAATTTCTTCACAAACTAAATTTCCTGGTAGAGAGCTTGCCTGGCACAGCCAGACACTTACAATGGCCCCAACAGGAACACATCCAAATGTTCTTTAGTGGGTGAACAGATAAGCTGGTGAATCTATACTACTGAATACCATTGGGGAGACATAAAAGGACCAACTATTACAGGCTGAACACACCTAATCCAAAAATCTAAAATCTCAAACTCTTTAAGTACTAACACAGCACCAAAGGTAGAAAATCTCCCAAGACCTTTTACATTCAGCTCCAGTCAAAACTTAAAACACTGGGCAATGTTACGTCAGACAAGTGAATACCGGATCGCAAAGTATCCCAAGATACTTTGTGTAAATGTAAATATTTTTAAAAAATCTAACTACGAAACACTTCTGGTTCTAAGCATTTCCAAAAAGGATGACTCAAGTTTTAATATGTGCAACAATTTCTATCAGTATCAAGAAAATCATGCTGAGTAAAACAGAAACTTAAAAAGGCTACACGTTATTTGGCTCTATTTCTATAGCATACTGCTTTGATTAAATTTCCCAAACATTCTTAAAATAGCAAATTACAGAAATGAAGGCCATCAATGGTGCCAGTCTGGGTTATGCAGGGCTTGAGGTGAAGCAGATGGAGCTCCCTGAGGGTAAAGAGAGGGTCTCTAGCTGGCCCATGTCCATGCTACTGCTCGGAAAGTGACTCTGTCTTATCGTTTTCATGGCGTAACCATGAGGCAAGGCAGGACACTGAACAGAGGGTACAACATAACTCTGTTACTTCTCGAGATATGACGCTACAGCTACACAAGAAGAGAGTTAAAACACCACTGGTGCACAGTCACCAAGAGACAGAGATGCGGAACGGCTCACCCAAAGCCCCAGCCATCTATTGCGCTGGTGAACACCACATTGCCCTGCTCGGGGGAGAAGTACAGCTGAGAGTCGTCGGCGTCCTCCAAGCCGGTGCTCCAGTCGTACACTTGATCACCTTGTTCGGAATGGGTCTTCACCTGGGATTCTGTCTCTCTCTCTGCTCTTTCTTCTAGGACTTTAGAAGTAAAAAGAGTTCCTGTAAGTGCGTTAATCTAGGAGAGATGGCGAAATGGCAAAGTGTCATTCATATGCTTAGGACACGTGTGGAGGGGACACACTGTCTAACGGTGACTAAGGCTAGAACCACTGCCAGAGGTTGTGTTCACAGCAGCTGACATTACAATCAACAAGTAACTTACACATATTAACCTGTTCTTTCAAATTCCAATAAACCGAAGGCTTCTAATAAGGCTCCGAAGGGTCATCTGTCCTGGAAGGTTTCACTAAGAACTCATCCCATTCAAATCCCCAGACTTCAGTCAACCCTTCCAGTTCCTGTACCGGCTGTCTGCAGTTCCCAGCAATCTCCATCCCTCTTTCCAGTGTAGAGTCTCAAGTGAATAATCTACTTCCTACCCCAGAGTGAAAGGTGAAGCCTGCTACTCAGAATCCCAGCCAGTCCCCATCTCCTAACTAACGCTCACTGTGGCCTCATTGTGGCGAGCACACTTCCCGGTGTTTCTGCAAGGCAGGCAACGCCTACAGCTCTTCCTTTTGTGCAGGGAGCCAGACTGAGCACCCAGTCCCTCGCAATGCCCTACACTTGTCTTTCCTCCCGTTAGCAAATGTAGAAATGTATCCATGCTGCTCTGCAAGATGCTCAAATTCCTCTGCATGACATAAGCCTCGCATTTTTAAAATTTGTTTTGGTTTTTTTTTTTTCCTTTTATTCTTGCCAGGTCCCATTTTGTATCAATTTGAGCCATGCGCTCTCAAATCTTAAGCTATAGTGAACAATTTCCTTGATGGAAACACTGCCCGTGTCTTCTCTGGCTTCGTGACTGTGCACATTTGTTTTGTCCTCTGTAAATGCTCTTCCTCTAACTTTTAACTTGGCAATCACTCATGGTTCCTCCATCTCACGGTCTCACTGTGAGACTGTCTTCTCCTTTCTGGCTCAGACTGGGTTGAGCAGCTCTCTTCTGTGCTCCGAAATCACATGGGGGCACCTGCTTGCTCCCAAATGTCTCAACTGTCTGTCTCATTCACTACACTGGGAGTGCTCTGAAAACAGGGACTCTGGTGTGTCCACCCAATACATCCCTATACACTGATATCATCCCTCACATATCATGGACACTTGGTAATGTATACATCTACACAGATGTTTGCCAAATAAACAAATCAATGTCTAAACAAACTCTCATCTAAAAACAAAAATTTCCTAAAAATCTATCACTTCACTTAAAAAAACAAAACAAAACAAAATAAAAAACCAAAACACAAAAAAAAAAAAAAAAAACCAAAACACAGAAATTTTCAACGTGAGAGCCTACCGTCCAAGTCCTACCCTGATGGGTTCTGGGAAACAGAAGCAACTCCCAAGAGCAGACCAGTCCTGCCCCTCTGCACAGTTGGTGAATCCAACAGATAGGAATCTTAAGTGATAAACTTTCAAATAAATCTATTTCTCCTAATACCCCCTCATATTCCACACTGCCTTACAGCCTTTCAGTCCGTTTTTAAAGTACTAAAGAATACTATACCTGTTCTAAAATATTCTTGAGGTGAGAGTAGGCCTCTTGTGGGGTGAATTTTAGCTCCACTATCAGGCGATCTATCTTATTAATCACTAAAACAGGACGGATGTTTTCAAGCCAGGCCTGTCGCAGAACTGCCTGTGTCTGATAAAAACAAAGCAAAAAACCCTCATGATCTGCAAAGACTAAGGCACATAAGAAACTCTCAATAACATGTTCTCAGGCGGCATTATAACCACCCAGACTAAGCTACACATACATACATGTTTACCAGGCGCTCTGCAAGTACACACACACACACACACACACACACACACACACACACACACAGAGAGAAATTATTCAAAGAATCATAGAACAAATGTCCAGCATAGCATATAGATAGGTCACAAGTACAACAGTCCCAATGGGACCCTCACCCCCCATCCTACAGCCTTCCATGTGACCACTGTTGTACTATCCTATTCGGTTGTCTTCACGTCACCCACCCTGTGAGAGGCCACAAACACTGCACAGGATAAGGCTATACTACTCAAGTTGAGCCGCCTGTGGCCTCAGGGGAGCATGCGCAGAGGCTGTATAATTAGAGCACATCTTCCTGGAATATTAAACTTCCTCCATTAAAAAAAAATTAAACTTTTTAATTTTTGTAAGCATTAAAACAAAACATATATACTAAGGAAAATTCAACACTGACTTTGGATTTTGGGTTTCTGTTTGCTTGTTTGTTTTGTAAGATGAGATGCAAGTTAAGAAAAAGTTATTATGAGAAATGAATTAGCCTTTCTGAATTTTACTTGCCACCAGTTACACGTTGACTCTGGCCTTACTGGCAAATTCTTGCAACTTTGCTGAGAATAGAAACACTGGATTAAGGATGTAGAAAAATGTCTTAAGTAGGAAGGATGTGTGCACATGTTCTGAGACTCCAGCAGAAGACAACTGTCCTGGGTAGGAAGAACTAGCTCCGTGCCATGCTACCAACAGCCTTCTACGACTGGAAAACTTTTCCCACTGGAGCAGAGCCTCCAGGTCCCTCTCAAACCTAACGTTTTCCCACTTTTGCTTTTAGAAGTCTTTCTTCTAAAAAGACATCCCAGACACATCTATCAAAGTGTGGTCGCTATCTCTTATGACCTCGTTAAGAGTCTGGTGATAAACTTCATCAGAGATTGGAACACTGTCAGATCTGAGATACAAAGCCATCTGCTGACGGCACAGAGCAACCAGCAGGGCCTCCTCCTCCTCCTCCTCTCCACCCTCCTCAGCCAGCCACACACAAGACCATGCCGGACCATATGCCTCACCTGTGGACAGACCCCCTCCACAGCATCCACCACAATGATGCACCCATCACAGATGCGCACCGCTGTTGACACTTCGGAGGAGAAATCCACGTGGCCAGGGGAGTCTATCAGATTTATCAGGTATTCCTCATTACCTGAAATAAAAATTGAAGACACATTTTCAGCTGTGCAGAGAAGCCTCTTCCTGCAAGCTTGGAAAGACGCTCCTAAGACAATACTGAACAAAAGCTCCCGGAGCCAAAGCTTCAGTCGGTCGCTATCACCCCAACTTTACCGCTGCATGCGTGGACTCAAACAGCCTCTCCAGTGAACACTAAAGAACTTCATTAAGAGCTTGGTGTATAGCTACTGCTGCGTTAGAGATCTTTAACGCACCTAACACATACTGGATTATTAAACTGTCTATGAGATAAAAGCAGCTCTATTATTTTATACATTAGTTAGCTGAGATAGAAAGAAACAAATGCTTAAGGTCTCAGAGGTAAAGCTCTTCAAAGGGGCCTCAGATGCCCATTTAAAACAGGAAGTGGTTACCGACTTCAAACTCCTCCTATGCTTTCTCAAGGAGCAGCGTCTGAAACTACTGTGAGGAGCAGATATCACGTGCCAGATAGTGCAGGCTCTCCCTCCTTTAATATTCCCAACAAGCGTACACTCACAGTGTGGGGGACACCTCGACTGTATCTGTCTGGTTTTAGCACTAAAATTCACAGGGCCCACCAAAGCCCCAGGCACACCAGGACAACTGGTCATCGACACATACAGAGATTTAACAGTGACAAGCCATGTGAGTAATAACCGTACTACAGAATACTGCATTTAACCCCCATTACGGCCAAATCTGATACAATTTTAAAGTCAAATCAATCACTCAAACGCTCTGATGTAAATACTTTCCTTTTGCTCCTCCCCTTCACTTGGGCTTACTAACTTAGAGAATTACTACAAGGCCAGATGGTACAATCTACGGACCATATAAAGACTTTTTCTGGGACATAATCCCAACAACTTAATGTGGGGTGACAAGCTAAAGTACCACGGCAGTACCACAGCCAGACCTAACATCTGTGGCTCGTGTGTTTGTGCCTGTCACTGTTCTAAGTCTACAACGGTCTTCAGCCCTCCGCAGTAGAAGGCCCCTTTTCACAGAGCACCTACAAATACCTATCTCTAGGACATCCAGCTAGAACCTCACTCTTGAGCCTCACAATCAAAACGGCCGAGGCAGCCAGCTGGGGTGGTACATGCCTATAACTGGGGAGGCTGAGGCAAGAGGATCTCAAGTTGAAGGTCTGGAGGGCTAAACCCTGACTAAATGAACAAACAGGAGCTTAGAGTTGTAAAAACAATTCGGTTTCAGAGATCGTAACTTCAACCGCTAACTCGGGCAGCACACTACCCTTCCACATGCCAAGGATCCACTAAGAGTAAGCTGCTGGGTTACTAGGTTACGTAGGACCGCCTACGCTTGCTTGCCTAAACCTTACATTCAGCATCCCTTTTCACCCAAGATATGTTTATTCCTCCTCCAGTATAACAAATGGAATGTGCAGACCAAACAGAAACTGACAAGAACTCATCAACAAATCTTTTTTAAAACAACACTTTAATATACATATACCTTTACTATCTATTAACAAAACGGATGTGCATACTAATGAGATAGATGGACTGATTTCTTCTACGTCAAGCCTGGACAGTACAGGGCACATAGCATCTTCAGTGTTGTCTTCAATAGTTTTATTTCATCACTGCTGAGAACATTACTTCATGTGAACGCCTGCTATAAAATGTCAGAGGTGTGTACAGCCACTTCAGAATACTCGAGAGTTCTGTCTACATCCCAAGCCAACAGTTACTGAACAATTTTTAGGAAACCTAAGTCATATCTTAAATAGTGATATTTAAAATTAAAACTTCTAAGACAACATGATCTGAAGATGTACTGATCTGACACTTCCGTGAGGCGGGAAGTCTCTGAGCCAAGGCGTTCCAGGCGGCATTGGCTGGCAGCGTGTGGCATGAGAGCATGCACCAAGTATACGCCGTGTGCTCAGAGCCAAAGCTGCAGTGATGCCACCCAAGGGAGCGCTGCCACAAACTCCATGTGGGTCGTAATTTTTGGCGTTCAGCTAATTCTTGGTTACTGCGCGTTCAGGAGCCATAGCGCTGCTACCCAATTGCTCACCACTTCTACACTGAGCTGCATCATCTCATATGGGGTCACAAGCCACAACTGTGGGCTCCAAGAAAGAATCCCAAGGTACGTTGTACTGCTGTACTTTGCAGGTAGGGAACTAGACACACTTGTTTCCACTGCCAATCTCCAGACTCAAGGGCCAACAATTAACAAGCACTTCCCCATCCCTGGAGAAGAAGTCTTAGAACGTGAGCATTCATTCTTTCAGCTTCTTCAGAGATTCTAAACGTGAATTATGCAGCACCTCAGGCCACCTCTGCCCTTACCCTTCAGTGGGGCTCCAGACCTTTCAGCAACTCTGAGAGAAATGAACACCCACCTAGCTATGTCTGTCTAATCATGCATCCAATTCCAGACCTTGGGAAGTTCACTCAAGGGCAGCAGACTCGGGGCTAAAATGGCACAGAAAGCTAGTGACACGCCAAGTGCTTTATTAGAAAAAGGTACACTCTGCAAAATAGGAGCACGTGAACACATAAGTTAGGGCAACACAGGGAGTCTCGCAGCACACAGCACATGTTCAATGTCCAAAGACGGCCCGGAACAAAATAGTGTGTCAGTCTGCTGAAGCTGACAGCTCTCAAGTGTACTGAACGGGGAGGAGACGGCACTGCAGCCAGTTAACAGCCACCACAGGCAGAGCTGTGCTGAGAGCCAGGCCTTCCAACTCCGCTCCCGATGCCTTTGCCATCCTAACCGTTCCAAAGTAACTTTGACCTGAGTTTTGTAGGCAGGGGAAAAGACCCACATCCTTTAAAGAGAAGTCCACACGTGCAGCTCATGTCGGCACCTAATCAGAGATGCTTCGCAAACACCTGTTTGTTATGTGTCTTCTGCTAATGTGCGGATGAGGTCAAATCATAAAAAAAACACACAGAAGTGTTATAGGACTTACACATGCACACACATAATATGAAAGACAAGACCCAGGGTGCTGCAGGCTGGCCTTGAACATGGTACATAGCCAAGGGCAGGCTTGAACCTCTGCTCATCTCACCTCCATCTGAGCGCTAAGATTTATAAGCACACACAAACACACCAACACACGGTACTGAAGAGCAAACTCAGGCCCTTGTGCATGTTAGTAAACATTCTACCAACAAAGCTGTAGCCCCAGCCCCTTTGGCTTACTTATATTTTTAAGAACTTTGTTTTGTTTCGAGTCAGGGTTTCTCTGTAGTTTTGGAGCCTGTCCTGGAACTCGCTCTGTAGATCAGGCTGGCCTCGAACTCAGAGATCCGCCTGCCTCTGCCTCCTCAGTGCTGGGATTAAAGGTATGCGCCACCACCACCAGGTGAGATTTAATTTTTATGAGAATTATAAACGAGAAGTTTTGTGTGCGCACTGAATGGCCTTCCCAATCTGTAACAGAAGCCGTCCTCCTCAGCTCTCTGGAGGAAGAGTCAGAGTGAGGAGGGTCGTCAGGACTACCCATTGCTAACAGTGATCCCCACTGTAGCATTCGGGGACACACACCTTGCCGCCTTCTTGCCCGGCATTCTGAGCAAACCTTCTCATGTCAGGGGACTGATCTAATAAGCCAAGCAACAACTTAAAAAGACAGACTTTTTTTTTTTATGTTCCCAGCAATTGAGAAAAGGAAAATCAAACAACGTGAAGTCAATTACGGTAGAAATCTCTCAATTTCTGCTAATGGGGTAGTGGGGAAACACCCTGCCACACCCTTCACTTTAAGATGGTATGGGCAACTGTTCCGGCAGTACCACGCCGTCACCAGCACCTGGCTAAAAGCTCCCCTGTGGACAGAATTTTTTTTACCAGGAATTAGCAGTCTGCTTCTAGAACATGGCAGGTGAACAAGCACCAGAGGACAGGAGGAAGCCTCAGAGGAAAACTTTCAACAAGAGAGACACTCAGCATTCGGAGGAAGATCTGAACTTCACGCAGGAAAGAAAGGGATGCTGAACCTAAGCGGCCGAAAGGGCAGAAGCCAAGTTATTTCGGGCACATTCCTAAAGATGTCACAGTCACTATGTACACGAATCACAAGGCGGTTGCATAGGGACTGCGCGTCTCCCTCCACAAGCTGCGCTATCTCTGAATTAGCATCATCCTTGTAGATTGTAAAACGATGAATAAAGTTATGGGACAAACCAACTAAGAGAGCTATCCTGTAGTCTGGAGCCGGCATCTCCCAAAGGCTTAGTCCTCAGCTGGGCTCTACCAGGAAGGAGGCAGTGGAACCCTGGAGAGGTAGAGCATCCAGGGAGTTCCCTCCAAGGGGCTGGTGGGACTCCAGTCTCCGTTTCTCTCTCACTTCCTAGTGAGATGCTGCCTCGTCTACACGGCCCGGCCCTGATGGGCTACATCAGCCACAACAAGCAAGCAAGAACCAAAACCTCCAAATTCCTAAGCCGAAATAAACCTTTCCTAAGTTGACTATGTCAGATAGTAACTATAACAGAAATATTTATTATTTATATATTTAATATCATATATAACATAATATATAATTTATATATTTAATATTCTATTATTATATAATAGAATTATAAAACATGAGACACACTCCACCTTCCATTTGTAGACATATTACATCATATATATTTATATGGAATATAAAAATATTATCCCTGCTGATGCATTCAGGGCCCATCTGTGCCATGGCCTTGTTTCCCAGGCACCCTAAAGTGAGAGAACTGCCAGATAACTGCAGACTCGGATGGAGTGTCAGAGCGAGGTTCCGGAAGAAGAGATTAACAACTTAGAAGCAATGGACAAATGAGGTGTCGCTTTGCTGTATAAACCCACCCAAAAGCCCTCCCTGGATCTTCCTCCAAGCGGAAATGAACTGGGCCTGGCAGCACTGCATATGGTCTCCTTCATTCACTCTGGTTTCCTTCAGAAAAATCCCAGTCCCCGGCAGCTGTGGGGACTGTGGCCATCACAGAGACAGCCCTCTCTCCAGAGCTCCGCTGCTCTGGTGTAAAGCAAGCAGCTGGACCTCCACACGGTCACGGTTCTTTACTTGCTGCTACCTCCCTCTGCTCATCATCACCCTGGAAGGGGAGGCACAGACTGAGGCCCAATCCTCTTGCAGACCTCACCTTGCTAGTGTGTGTCATTACTATAAGATGCCGGCCGATCAGAGCAACTGAGAGAATAGTAGTCCTAAACTCAAGACAGGGAGAAAAATGAGGGGAGATCTCAGGCAGAAAGAGCTCTGTACATGGAAGACTGTGTGGGAAGGCAGACTCACAGGCCAGAGCTGGGGGAAGTTAAAGATACGGAGGGAAAGACCCTAAGTGGGGCACGAGTCCAGAGCCCAGGAGATAAAGATGATAGACCACTACATTTTAAGATAAAGATACGGAGGGAGAGACCCTAAGTGGGGCACGAGTCCAGAGCCCAGGAGATAAAGATGGTAGACACTACATTGTAAGGAAAGGCAGCAAAGAGTTGAGAATTCTTTTCTGCAACACAGACGATGACAATGTCTGCTGAATTCGTGGAAAGGAGTTTGAGGGCTATGTTGAAGACCACCATGAGGTTTCATGGAGATGCTGGGGAGACTGAGGAGGCCTCCTAGAAAAGAGGTGGAAGTTGGCAAGTCTGAAGAGGAAGAAGTTTAGAGAACATAGTTTATTGAGACGGAGTTTTCTTGGGGGGAGTGCTCCAGAGGGTTAGAGAAGCAGAAAGGATGCTGGGAAGACTGTCGGTTAACGACACCCCGTGCTGTAGAGGAAGGAAGAGGCTCATGGGGCTTGACAAACTCAGAATTTTATGAAATAAAATTGGGTACCTCACCATGTGGGCAAAAGAGCAGGGAAGAGAAAGGTAGTAAACAAGGGAGTATTTCAGTACCTTCTCTGATAGCTGTTATTAAGATTTTAACTTCTCGGTTGGTCACACATTGAACTTTCTGTTGTTCTAAGCTGAGAGTTATGTTGTCCAGGCCGCTCTAAAACTCAGGGGCTTCCTGAGGAGGTGGGTGAATGTGCCCGATCAGGCTGAACCACAGTTATTTAAATTTGAAATGTCAAAGACGGGCAGTTCCAGGTGATGCTGGAATCCTGAATGCAGCCATGACAGCAGGCAAGGAAGCAGAAAACTAAACTGCATTGTTACCAAAAGGCCAACCCATAAGAGAAGTCATTTTAGGGGACAGTAAACGCCATTTTGGAGAAGTCGCATGAAAAAGGAATTTAGGATCAAGTGTCAAATCATCAGTAAACTAGGCGCCTTCAGGAGTTCAGAATATTAAGGAAAAGGAGCAGCTGAGTGGGATGTGCCTTGGGAGGAGTGAAAATAGGAGAGAACTAGCACTGGAGAGAGAATCTGGGCAAGAATGGCAAACTCATGTGCTAATTCAGAGACAGGGAGCACGGAAAAAACATGAGGAGAGCGTGTGGTGGGAACGAGGAAGAGGGACATCCTCAGAGATGCTGAGGGTGTGCTGATGTTTGTCTTCGGAAGCTGCAAAGGAAGTTTCGGTAAGGAAGGAATAGTAGTAGCTGGCTGAGGGAGGTGTTAGAATCACAAAGAAATATGGAAAGGAGGCCGTGAGAGAGGCCGAGCCATGTGGCTTACATCTTGGGCAGTGACCAAGGACAACAGGCATGTGGGCGATGCTGGCCACAAGATGTCCAAAAGTAATCCCAGGAAATCTGTGGTGGAAAGAAGCGAAGCTTCAGGAAGAATTGGTCGGGGCCTAGCCTAGCTCCCAACAGCCTCCCGATCCAAGCAAGTAGACTGGAAATGCAATTACTTGGTTCCCAGGCTTGCTACTGTTTTCCAGAAACTACTGTCCTTCATAAACTCTCTTGATCTCTGAAGTCCAGTTTGAGCATAAGTGAAATAAGGATAGCCATCTCAGTGGGATGCTCTGAGGAGAAGCAAAGCCACGCATGAGACATCTAGCTCAGGATTCAGCCATCACCAGTTTTGTCTTAAGCTTGGCATCAGTTACATGCTTCACAGAATGAAGAAAAGCCATTGCTACAAGAGGGGAAATAAAATCTGATATTTCAGTCAAGTGAGGGACAGGAAATCCTTCCCTCCTAGACTAACATGTGGACAGGAGGAAAGGGACGCCTGTGCCACCAAACACTTTCTGGTACTCTCTGGCCTTGGGTAGCCTGGCGGGGAGCAGATGGAGTCAGTGCCCTGTGGCTCAGTCTCTGGAGAGTTAAGGCAGAGCCATGGGGAAGAAGCCACCATGAGTGTGAATCCCCACTTACCCAGAGACAAGACCCTGCACCTGGGCTCCAGAAGAAAAACCTGCTGTGCTCCCGTCTCCCCAGGCAAAGTAAATCCTGGAACAAGTGACTGCCACTTGGGTGGCCAAATGCCCAAGTTATGAGGTAGCTACATGAAAAGTAATTCTAGTTATTTTTAACTTACATTCAATAAATCATTCCACCCCAACTCAAGGCTGCCTGTATCTCTGTTTCTGTGCAACCTCAAAAGAATCATGTATCTAGAACATTCTAAGATCAAGCTTCCCAAAACCAGAGTTTAACAAAACATGTTAGGCCACTCAGTCCCCAGGGCTCCCTATCAGAAAGACAGTGAGGATGTGGTCTGCTGAATTTCATGGTGTGCAAGTAAAACCTGAACAAAGCAGGCAAGGGCAGTGAGAGCAGAGACAAACTGGGGGTACAACAATTAAAACCGACACTAGCGGGATCGTGAAGTTAAAAAGACAATAAAAGGTTACAATCTCTTCAAGTCTATAATATAGTATGGTTAGATCTGTGACCCCATTCTCTGAGTCAAGAACGGTAATAGAGCCCTTAAAATATGTAAGGTGGCATTAAACAAAAAAGAGCATACTTGAAATATTAACATTGGGGATTGGTGTGCTTAAAAGTTCCAAAACTAGTTTGATATAAAAATGGCTAAGAGAGTAATGTCAATGAAATGGCCACAGTCCGCACAGTGCCTCCCTTGGCTCCAGAGATTCCACACTGTGAAGGATGAACCACAGCTCACTCCATTAGGGAAATAAGTCTTTATTATTTTCTTTAAAATATACAAATTGAATAAAGTGTTCTAATAGTACAAAAATATGTATTTTGAAAAGCACGAATTTTATCATTATCTAGTTTCTGGGAATATCTACTGTGGCGGTGTAAAATGTATCCTTCCAGAAGCACGTACACGTTCATACCTCACAGAAAGACTGCAATTGGCTTTTTTGTTTCTTAATATACCATTTTCATATAACTATAAATAACCTATATAATTATAATTCTATATAATTAGGCATTCAAGCAGCATGGATGTAATAATTCATTTAGTCGTTCTCTTCTTAACATTTAAGTTACTGGCATTTTTCACCAATACAAACCTTTTGTGAACATACAGCTCATGGCTTTTGTTTGGAATTTCTGTCAGAGAATTCCTGTGTTGCTACCAGAATAACAAGATAGTACTGATCAGAGCAACAGCTACGTAAACAGGACTCCAAGTCTCATGTGCCAGCCATGGAGCAGAATCCAGTCAGGAAAAGGAAGGCTGAGGATGAGCCAGCCAAGTCCTAGCTCCTGACATTCCTTGTGAAGAAATCCACACAGTCATCTGGTGGAGGGAGGCAGCTGTGACCTCACGGCAGTCAGAGGTCCCCATCCGCATCCAGGCCTGGACAGGCCGACTGACAGCAGATCATTCGGAGTAGCCAGAATGAAATGCATGGAACACAAAGCAAAGAAACCGAGGCATCTGATTAATTCAGAAAGAGAAGGCGAGGGGCGTGAAAGATAAAAACCGAGTTCTCTAAAACACAGACAGGTTTACCTTCTGCATAGTGTAGTGAAATGGCGCTGGACTTCATGGTGATCCCTCTGACCTGCTCGTCTTCTCTGCTGTCCATGTACCTTAGCTAGAAAAGCACAACATACTTCATTACTTTCCAGTGACGAAAACGCAACATGAAAATGGAGTTAGCTTTCAATTCAGATATATAAGCTGCATACCGCCCCTGTGGGTTTGTAGGTGGTAAGGAGCTGGAGAAGCGAGGTCAGCTGAGAGAATGCAGAGACAGACAGAGAGGAGCTGCCACAAATGCACTCACACAGCTTCCCAGAGTACTGCTCAGCCGCCTCTCAGGCAGGAAGGATGAAAGGGCTCAAAACCACCACGAAGGCAATCTGGGGCTCTTCCTGCTCACCACAATGCAGCCTTCTCCCTACCCAGAGGCCCTTGGTGAGGCCCTCAGAGGAAGAAGAGATTTACTCTTTTCCAAAGTAACAGATTTTAAATACGTGTGCATTTTCTCCTTTTTACAAGAATCAAACAGTAGAAAATATTACAGTATCAAAACTCATCCCATAGCTTTCCCAAGGCTTTATTGCTTGCTAAAAAGTCCTACTTAGCAGTTCATCAATATTTCTCTCCATTATAAATTTTTAACTTCATATAGATTCATCTCTTCCAATCAAAACCCTTGAGGATAATGCATTAATACGGGATTGCCACACTTTTTCATCCTACAAACTCCTTAGTTTTCAGAAATACTTTCATCGCCGCAGCTCTGGAAAAAGGTCATTTTGAATTTCAAACTTTAAGTCTTATATAAACAAAAGAATTGTATATTTAATCACATTTTTGTTCTTCAATATTATTTAGTTGGTCAATGTTGCTCAAGCCAACCATTTGGATGGTCACAGCTATGAGTCACTCATTATTATAAGATTCTCTTCACAAATCCACACACACTCATGACGGACATACGTAAAGTCACTGCTTTTCAGTGACTAACTGAGCTGTTGAGAAGTTTGCGTTGGTACTGGAGAGATGGCTTGGTAGTTAAGAGCACTGGCTGCTCTTCCAAAGCACCCTGGTTCCATTCCCAGCACCCACATGGTGGCTCACCACTGTTCATAACACCGGTTTCAGGAGACCTGTGCTGTCTTCTGGTTTCCACCAGCCTTGCATATCCACAGGACAAAGATACGCATGCAGCAAAAACATCCACATACATAGAGTTAAAAAATAAAACTATTTTTTAAAAAGAAGCTGGGATCTAGACACTATCTAGAATATAGATGTCTGAATCACTAAATTCTCACATCTTCAGTGCTACCAGATATTCCCAGTGTTTCCCACTAGTTAGACCAGCCCACACTCAACAGTGAAATGCTGTTTCAGTTTCTTCATGATTTCAATAATTTCTAAATCAGATGAGTAATAAACAGTATTTCATTCCCAGCTGATGGGACTGAGATTAGTGAGCATGCCCCATTGTTGGGCTTCTTTCCTCTGTAGTTTTTACTGTTTCAGGTAGAACTAAAACTATTTGTTCATGGGGCTGGAGAGATGGCTTAGCAGTTAAGGGCACTGGCTACTGTTCCAGAGGACCCAGGTTCAATTCCCAGCACCCACCTCACACCTGTCTGTAACTCCAGTTGCAGGGGATCTGACATCTTCCCATAGACATACATGCAGGGAAAATACCAATGAATATAAACCAAAAATAAATTACATTTTTATTAAAAATTATTTGCTCTTCTACCACCATATACACAGTTAAACTAGACAGGCATGTTTAACTAAGTATTTAAGCCATCTGGGCTTTTCAGTGAAAGATTTTTCCCAACCAAAACAGTTTCTTAAATAACCACAGTATTAGGTTTATCGACATGAAGCTGTTCGTTATAATCTATTACTTAAATCTCTACAGCACTTCTTTCTTAGTATCATCTATTTTTCATTCTTTACCAGTCTTGCCAATAATGTCAGTTCTACTAATCTTAAGTCATTCATCGAAAAAAAATCTCCCTTTATATATGCTGCACTTCACATATTTCGTAAGCACAGGGAGCCAAAGAAAGTGGCATTAGCTGGTCAAAGCGCCAAATAAGCTTCAATAATGAAAACTAAAAATTAAAAAGCCAAATAAGGCTTTAGTCACAAGGATCACAAATTTCTATACTGCTGTAATTTTAATTAGTAAGCTTCATAGTTAAACAAGTTATGTCTACAGAGAACGCAGCAAGCATTTTGGCAGCTCTCACAAACCTCCTCCTGACAGCTTCATTACTATTTACATCTTAATTACTGGGTGGTGTGCTGCACTCTCCAAATGAGGGGTTACAGAAGTCGCATTAGAGCAGAGTAGATTGATGTGGAAGTGTTCTCCTGTATTTTGTATTACTCTTATTGGTTGAATAAAGAGCTGCCTGGCTTATAAGATGGGTCAGCCCTTAGGTGGGCGGAGTAGACAGAACGGAAGTTCTGGGAAGAGAGAAGGAAGTGAGCCAGACGCCACGAGCCACCTTCGCAGATGGATGCAGGTTAGACCTTTCCGGTACGTCACCACGTGGTGACTTAAAGACTTTTATAATGGGTTAATTTATGAGGTGAGGGCTAGCCGGGAAAAGGCTAGTGATAATGAGCCAGACAGAGTTTAAATGAATACCGTCCTCACGTGGTTATTTCGGGTGCAGGCGGCCAGGGAACACAACACACACACACCTCTCCCCTAATTACAACAGTAGATATCTTAAGTGTGGCTATCATCTTTACATTTGTTAGTTGTCTCTGGCTTCCCTGGTGTTTTCTAGACAGCATCTCTTTTCTACCTCGATTCCTTACATCTTACTTTGGCTACTGCTGTTCTACCTCCTCAAGCTGGGAGAACATGAGTTCTCCATTACTAAACCCAACCTGCTGCCTCCCACACAAAGGGAGATTATTTCCAATAATCTTCTAAGTCTCCTGGGACTATTTTGCTGACTCAATTTTGTTTCTCTATTTTCCCATCTCATTATTCCTCATCAATTCTGTTGATTACGTACTAGGTCCACTTCAGAGAGAAACATTTCTTTGAGACTATAAAAATAATGGTCTTAAACCCTTTGAACATAAATCTAGAACAAACTCTCTTTTAAAAATTGTATTACGTGTGTGTGTGTGTGTGTGCGCGTCTGTGTGTGTGTGTATTCAGGCCCACATACAGTACACAAAGGTCAGAGGAGAATTTGTAGGAGTGTGTTCTCCTCTCCTACCAGGCGGATAGCAAGAACCTCACGCAGGACGTCAGGCCCCACAGCAAGCACTTCTGCCTACGCGGCCGTCTCGTCAGCCCCTAAAGCAGTGTCTGCAACACAATCCTCCAGTCCTCCTTTGGTTCTCGCATTCCTTGGGCTGATCTTCAAGGCCTTATGTAATTTGAGGCAGTCTCTTCTCTAAGTTCCACTCAGATCAAGCACAATACCCAGAAACGGGTCTTTATTCTCGCTATTTTCCAGCACATCAGGGCTTTTCTTCCTTTCTCTCAAGCCAGCCAACATATCCACCTGTGAAATCTTGAGATCATTGTAGCTGCTGATTTGCATCACTTCTGCCCTTACACAGTATTTGATTAATACAGTGTAACAAAAAGCAACATATACGTGAACTTTTCTCAATACCTATTTTATCTAAACTTAATGGGTTGCCAGTTCCTTCTACATGTTTAGATCACTAAAGAACAAAGCAAAGAGATCATGACATTATAGACAGTTAATACTCATTAAAATGCAACAATTATTCACCAAATCTAACAACATACCTTGCCTGCCAGGCGGCTGGAGATGATTCCATTACTAGATATAAGACAATCAGCAAGGGTAGTTTTTCCTGTGAAAATAACATCAATTACAATACATTCGTGTAAAGGGGCTGGCATTCCATAGTGCTATGTTTTCTACCTGGGGACCTCACCAATTTCACTTGAAAAGCTGTCAGGTTAATTTTAAGCCCAGACATTTTCTTTAATTGAGGCAGACTTTACAGAGTGAAACATATAACTTTGGTGAGGCACATCACTACGAGTCTCAAAATACAGATCATCTCTTCCAATGTTTATACTAGTTACTATAAGCTAGCCTTTAAGAAATCAATCAATAACTTACCAACCGTCGCACACAACCGATCATACTGATAAACTTAGGCTCTCAGGGCTCAGAGTGACACAAGGACAACCACAGCAGTTACCTCAGGAAGGTAAGCTGGGTAAGTCACCACCAGAAAATAAAAGCACACAGTCTTCTGTCTTAGCCACCCATGTGTGTTCCTCCACTATATTTGCTAGTTAAACTGTCAAAGTTATTTCCTAAGAAAATTCATTTCTTTGTTGTTTACAGTGCAACCTCTGGAGCGCTACAGTGGAGCGGCAAAAGCCACCCAGGTTCAAAACTAAACCTGGAATCTACTTTACAACAAATCTACGTTGCATAATCAAACGTACATTTACAGTTACCTTTATCAGACTATTGCCAATCAACTGCAAGTGGCATAACCAGGAACCTGCGTTTAAAGAATGGCACGGGCACTCTCAAGTTCCACAGCTGGGTAGGCCTAACAAATGACTGGATTTTTCCTTCAATCCAGCGTCTTGTAGTCTGTGAATATATAAACTGGGCAAACTGTGTAATAGCATGAGCCAGGGACCAATCAACAGGCCTCTAGAGCTCTTAGATAGTGTGTTTTAGTATATAACCCTAGAATATCACTTTCCTGCTGTGCGGCAGAGTAGAGTTCATTTGACGTTTGGCAAACATACACCCCTTCGAATGTACCGCAAAAGAGGGGACCTCCTGTTATTAAGTAAGGCAGAATGCCTTCAACAACAATGGTGGATACATATACAGTAGTAAATCTGCTATTTTGTTCTCAAAACAGAAACAAAAAGGAAAAAAAGAAAGTAAAACCTTTGGCTAGACCTCGTATCCTCCAAACAGGTGCATATAACCATAAAACTCATGGGGTAGGTTCGTCACTGGTTTATATACAAAACACAGTCTCAGCTGGCTCTTCCTACAAAGTGATCCATGCTCTCTGTGTCTGTCCCACCTACCTTCTCTTCAGAGCTCACGTTAATGACAAGGGTCATCAGGTCACTTTTCTGCCTTCCAACCCACCCAAGCACTTTACCAATGTAATCTCACCTACAATTCGAGTACTTCGCCCTTCTTTCTTCCCCAATGGCTCCCTACCTGCTAATAAAAAATGTGAAGGAGCATTTCCAAGACTGAATATTTCACTGCTGACTAGAGATTCTATCATCCTCTTACATATGCTGTACACTGAAGCTCAAACAGGCCAAGTAATTTAAAAAGAGCTCAGGGTTTAAGATGGCTAACTGCAGGGCTAGAACAGCTAACCCATCTTACAGTCCTACAGGCCTGACAAGCTCTAAGGGACAAGACCCAGCCTGCCTCCTCCCTGAGTCCATTCCCTCGCCTTTGAACTGCTGAGTAGTTTTGACTTTACCGGCCATTCTAAACCGAGTGGCAGCTACTAGAAGAAAGAGTTTCAACTGGCAAGCAGACTCAGAAGGAAGCCATCTGATGGGGTCAAACAAATGCCTATCCACATCCGACAAACAAGTGTTAGCTAACCCAGCCTTTACCGTATCTACACTTGAGGCGCCTCTGTTTCCTTCTGTCCCTTCACACACTGTCACTTCTAAGGCTTGTCCCCACCTATTAGATGCTAAAGTCCCCTCCCTCCTCAAAGGAGGCGTCTGACAGCTTCTGTTGGCCCAGCCTGGTGACCCAATCCTCCAGTTCTCATCTATCTATCTATCTCTTATCTAACTCTTATCCATCACCCCTCCCCCCATCTCATCAGTTGTCCTGATTCATCCCTAAAACCTCTACAGTTGGGCAGGTGGCCGCCTCAGAGATGTCTAGTTCCTCTTAAATCTAACAAGACACCGCAAATTTAGCAGATGCTCACACAATAGGCGATGAATTAAATATGATTCCTAGGAGATACCCTCTACCATGACCATAGATGTTTCAGTATTTCAAAAACTTTCCCATAATATAAGAAAAAATCAAGTTCAAATTTAAAAGCATTAGGTGAATGAAATCCTATGCAGAAGAATGCTAATCACCAGTTAACCCGATTATTACAAATGTTTTACAGCACGCTTCTCTTACACGACACACACATAACATCTTGACAAGCATGACTTTCATCTCTTCAATGAAACATACAAAGACACGTCTCCTTCGTTAGTAAAAAGTCATTTTGAAAGCGTCTCACCATGGTCAACGTGAGCCAAAACACAGATATTCCTGATGTTGGCAGTGTTTTTCTGAAGCTGCCTCATCTTGTCAACGCCATTGAGCACCATGGTTGCTTATTTCCTGGGACTAAAAAGTAAACGCAAATTACAAGTGATACAAAGTTTCAGGGTCAGGGGAAAACAGCCACAACAGCCACAAAAAAAAAATGGACATACTGAGAAACAGATGCTGGCGTTTACGAGCCATCTCAGACTTCTCAACTGAGAACCCAAGGAATGTTTAGCCACATCGAATTCCCTTTGCCCCCGACGGGATACGGCAGTACTGGCCCAAGTTCCACTGCAAAGTCCACACACCCTTAGGATACCTGTGGAGTGCGCTGGGAGTTTCCGGATCTGCGGGCGGCGCGATGAATCACGCAGCTGGGAGTCGGGTGCAGAGACGCCCAGCTAAGTGAAAGCACTCACTTGGGCGCTCTGACCCAAGACGACTACGGGAAAAGTGGGCATCTCCCCCTTCCCCACTTTAGCCCCTCCGAAAGTCTGTCGCTCTTTCAAGCTGGCTGACTATCACCAGACGAGAGGACCTCGGCCCCGCGACTGCACCGAGTGTCCTTAAAAGTTTCGGATCACGTGCTCGGGGACACAGCAGGTGCGTGACACATCGCCCATCCACATCCAATTTTTAAAAAAAAGGGGGGGGAGACCCGAGGTCTGCAAGCCCTTCCTCCTTTCGGGCTCCGGGAGTCTCTGCCGGCGAGGGTCCCAGGTTACGACGAGGTGCGGCTGCTCCGTGCCCTGCTCGCCCAGCCCTACCGACACGGCCCCCCGGGAGGGTCCCCACCACCGTCCGGTCGCCGGCCTCCGTAGCAAGTCGCCACTCACCGGCTCCACGCCGCACTCGACTCACGTTTCTAAGGCTCCAGGAGTAACTCAAGCCGGAAGTCGCCGGCGCCGGGAGGCGTGGCCTGCAAGCCTGCGACCTCTGACCCGCGCGCGCTTTGGACGCCGCCGGAAGACGCGTCGCTACTCCCCGCCCCCCCCCGGAATTCCGCGGTCGCCTTGACGACCGCGGACGCTGTGGCTGCGCTGGAGTGCGCTCTGAAGCCCAGCGGAGGAGGACGCTGGAGCCAAGGGCATGAGGAACTGGTGTCTGTGTCAGATTTGCACCTGCGGGTAAGAAACGGCTGGCGGCTGCGGCGACGGCGGGGCCATAAGCAGCGCTAACTCCTCGCTGCACACACACACACACCACACACCACACACACACACACACACAAACACACACCACACACCACACACACACACACACACACACACAAACACACACCACACACCACACACACACACACACACATTTACTCTCCTGCCTGAGGGACGAGTGCCCCGCGATGCTCCCACTTAACCCTCTGCGAAGTGCGCTCTTTTTCTCTACTTGGCTGGCTCCTGGGCAAAACTTTTCTTCTTTGCAATCCCGGAGGCTTCTTATCCAGAGATTTAAACTGAAATGCAACCCGGGCCTGGTAAGTAGTATGAGGAAATATGGCTGGTAAGCGATGGAATCTGGTCAGGAGAGAGTTCGTGCCCCCACCCACCAATTAACCAATCTGCTTAATTTAACCAAGATAGCCAAGGTCTTAGGTTTGCAACCCAGGGCCTTCCACCCTCCAAACTTTATTGTTATTCCTATCCAGGCAGCGTTCTCTTGGGGTCTCTCTGACAAACAAAAAATGGCAGTCCCCACCCTAAACCGCAGACTTGGTCTGTAAGAGCTGCCTAACAACCTTCCACCACCAGTAAACACTTTCTTCTCTTTCCTCAGCCTTAGTGTTGACCCAGGGATTAGATCACCTTTGCTAAGTAAATATGAACAATGCCAAACCCTTTATATTTCTAATCACCTTCCAAGGGCAACCACCTACAATACACGTTGATTGAAAGCAAGTTTTCTTCCTCTTTCTTAATAACCATTGCATGTAAGTATGGGTGGAAACATAACTTTTAAGGGGTAAATCTGGTGTGTAAGAAAAAAATTATTTTAATTTTTATTTATCTACAGCATGAGTTATTTTCCCATCCAGCCATTAAGAAATACATTATACTGGGGACTCCTCATTCTTCAAATAATGTCACTATCCAAGGAGGTGGGGTACCACCCATGTAAGAAGTCCCTTTAAGCTTTGAAGCATGGCTAGTAACATCTACTGAAATGTCACTCGAAGAAACTTAGTTCCTTTGTGAGCAATGCCTTTGCTGCTCTCATTTTTATAAATGAGGCACGAGAATCTCTTGACAAAATGAAAAGTTACTATGGCATGCGTAGTTCCACTCAGACAGTGGCTTTAAAATGTGGCTGCCTCCATGGGACACTGTCTCAGAATGGGACAAAGATTCTTCATGCCATCCCTCCCCACCCCATCTTTCTTCCTGTCCTGGGAAAGAGGAACAATTTTCCCTGTTATTTTTGTTGTTGAAGTCCATCTGTTAGGTATGTTTGCACCACCGAGCAGGAACAAGGAGGAAGAGTCTGTGTGGGCATACAATTCCAGAGGGTACAGTCCATGCAGTCAGGCATGGTGGAGTTCTTGTTCCTGGAACATGAAGCAAGGCCTCTTACATGCTGGCAGACCAAGAAGTAGAAAAGCCTTTGGAATCAGGGGCTAGGCTGACATGTTTCAAGGGCTGTCATTAGTCACCAACTTCTACCAGGTAGGTGCCAGCTTCCAAAAGCGTTCCAGAGTGGTTCCATCAGCTGGGAAGCAAGAATTCACATTATGAGCCCCAAATTCAGTTCCTTTGAGCTCCCATTAGGAGCTCACCTCTTTTTTTTCCCATGAGACAGAGTTTCTCTGTGTAACAGCTCTAGCTGTCCCGTAACTCACAGAGATCCACCTGCCTCTGCCTCCTGAGTGCTGGGATTATAGGTGTGCACCTGCACGCCTGGACAATTTCATCATTTCTATGAGCTGCCTCTTCAAAGAAGCAGGAAGATTTAAAACTGTAAGCAGCCACATTCACATCAGAACAAGGGATCGAGCTACCAAGGTCCAGTGGAAGAGCAGAAGGAGGGAGAAAATGAGAAAGGAAGTCAGGACCATGAGGGACTGGCCCACCAACAGAGACAGTGTGCTCGATCTATTGGGAGCTCATCAAATCCAGCTGGACCAAGACTGAATGAGCAAATGACCTAACTGGATTCTATGAATGTGACTGCCAGTGGGGACTGACTGAGAGGCCAACGATGATGGCACTGGGACCTATCTCTTCTGCATGTATTGACTATTTGGGAACCTATTCTATATGAATGCACATCTTCTTAGACTGAGATGGGGGGGGGGAGGGCCTTGGGCTCCCCATAGGACAGGGTATCCTGCACCATCTTAAGGAAGCAGGGGGAGGACGGTGGGGTAGTGGGGGAGCGGGAGGGCCGGGAACAAGGGGAGTAAATGTAAATTTTGCTTTTAACAATAAAAAAATAAATAAATATAAAAAAAGAAAGAAAAAACTGTAAGCAGCTACAGCTACCAGCAAAACTGTAAAACAGAAGGAAGAAAATTTCATTTTAAGGATTGCAGCTGCTCGACGAGGAGGCTTTTGCTTTCTGTATATTTTGTCTGCACTTTTTTGTCTCATGTTCACCCACCGTATTTGGTATGTCGCAGTGTGGTGGACAGTAAAAACAAGTTCCAGAGCTCTGACTGGTGTCTTGTTAATCCGTGCAGCTCTATCAGAACTTTAACGTGTACACGACCTGTGTACTCTGCTCCTGGATTTTCCCAGTGTCTTGGACCCTGCGTGGGACAAAGTCACTCAGCACTTTACCTCCTTTTCAGTGGGCCTTGCCGAGACTCTGGACTCTCCTGACTTTAAAGCATCTTAGACACGTGGAAGAAGGATGTGTAATCCGGATGCTGCCTAACATCTCCCAGCTCTAATCTCTCGGCCTCTACTATATCCCACACCCGCCCCCCCAACCACTACCAAAAGTGGATGCTGTGCTCTGCCTCCTTCCTTTCGTAGCTATGTTCTGAATCAGAGTCGTCTCTAAGTGTCTGTCGTAGGTGAAACCAAAACAGAAAGCTTGTCTGCCAGGCATCTAGGAAATTCCCCTGTTAGCTTTTCTACTTGAGTAACATAAAAAGTCACTGAACTATGATGAGCAAAACCCAGTTCTGCTACATAAGGCTACACTGTAATTTGCTTATTATTTTTACAAGCTTCAGTGCAGATGGGTAAGCTGTGCTAAAGTTTAAAGTGGTGAGGTCATTGGGATCGGTTAATGTGCAATAACCACACAAGATGCTTGTAAGGCAAAATAAAGTTTCTGTTCATTTGTCTGTACAGACGGCATCGTTGCCCACATGGAACCACGAGGGTTTATGAACATTCTGGCATATCTTGCCCCACAACGGAGTATCTGGAAAAATATCCAAAATATGGCAACGTTCTTCCACCTCAAAGTCTTAAACCCAAGCAAGAATTTCAAGCATACCGTGGTAAAGTGGAAGGAGTAACTACATTTAAGTAAATATTGAGAAATTGTTTCCTTATTTTTTGCCCAACTTTTCTGACCTTAATAAAGTTTTCCTACTATTTTAATTTAACTAGCTAGTTGAATTAATTTGAACTAATTTGAGAACCCAACAGTGAATCACAACTTGAGAAAATCAGAAAGGTAGAAATTAAGTTACTTTGGCAAAGAGAAGGAAAGGGAAATTGAGGTTTTATTGATTTTTTTATTGCCTAAAATATCCTATATTTATGTAATTCACACTGTTACCACCATCTAGAGGGATGCCTCTTCTTCCTAAAATGTGTGTGTGTGTGTGTGTGTGTGTGTGTGTGTGTGTGTATACTTGCACTCATGCATGTGCATGCAAGCATGTGTATGTGTGGGTATGTTTATGTATGTGTTCTAGCTTTTGCATTTCGGATTGGTTTCTAATATATTAACATGCCAAGACAATTTTTTAAGCATGCAGATTTAATGTTATCAGGATCCTGCTTGAGATACTTTAAAATATTTCTGTTGTTTAGCACAGACTCAGTCCCTTCCATAAGTACAACATGGATTATCAAACCCTGCCTGCTTCTCTAGTTTGTTTTTCCTGTTTAGAATTCTGCCTCTTCCCCTAGCTGATACTCATCCAATCTGGAAATAGCAGCTTAATTTTCCTTTGTAAATATCATTTCTGCCATCCTACCTTTTCAAGTTCAGCCTTTGAGGCCAAGTAAATATCCCTCTTGTAACATCTCATAATATCTTCCTATTTGTTATTAGATTTGTTTCAGTGTTCCACACCAGCAGGACATCAATCTATTGTTTTCTCAGCATTTCCTCCTCAGGAACCTAGTACAGTACCCGTTACCTAGAGTAGGTACCCAACATTCCTCAAAGCAGGGGCTTAGAACTCTCACCGGATATGCTCATGTTGATCTTATTGACCAGAAAACTGTACAGAAAATTGTACAGAAAACTGTAGGGTGATTTATCCCTACAAAGAATAAGTGTCATTCTCTACTATATGATTTTATAATATAGAAAGAGACGGTGTGAACGTGTGTGAGATTTTTGATCTTGACAGTATAACTGTAGCTCAGTTTGGTGACTGTCAGAATTGACAGTGTGTATTATCTTTAAAACAACTATGATGGACCTGATAATATTGTCCAGCTTTATTTATAAGAATGCAAGGCATAGATAGGTTAACTAAGTTATCCAAGGTCATGAAGCTATTGAATGACAGAACCAGGATTTGGATTCAGGCAGTCCGGTTAGCCTTGACCCTGGTTTTCTCCGTTCCATTGGACTGTCTCAGCCCTGCAGCTTCACCTCTGTCGCAATAGTGTTAGATAATGCTCAACGTGGCCGGATTCCCATTTCATTTCCATCCATGCCAGGGCTTCTGAGAGATGGAGAATCTGTGCTATGAGCCAGAGTTAGTGGTCATTCTAACAATGTACAGGAAGATATTGTAGCTTCCTTAGGAAGACACTGTGCCTAAGTATAGTCTGTGTTGGCAAAGGTGGTTTTTAGCAAGTTGGATGCAGAGTTAGTCTTGACAAATCTATCAGCTATTCAAATCTTTCTCTTCTACATTAGGTAAAAAAATAAAGTTAAGTGACTTTAGAATTTTGCTCGCAAGATCAAATTGAGATGTTTCAATTTTTAAAAACTAGGATTTTTTTGTGTCTTTTCTTGTCATTGGATAGAACCTTATAAAACAATTTAATTGCTTTTTTCAAATAGCCAACTATTACCCTTTTAATATCTCCTTATATTATTCAAGTAAAACAAAATTGAAGATTTCAATACTGTAATAATCGGAACAGAAGAACCAGGAATGCTGTGTTTCACCTGCACACACATGTGTGTATATTTCAGGTCAGATTATCGGCCTTACGAAGTAGTCAAACCACCTCGCCACATACCGGAAGAATATAAACCCAAACAGGGGAAAATTGATCTTGGTACTACCTACCAGCGAGATTTTAACCCTTTCAAAGTGCAGCCTGTGCTAAAAGTCCGGCCTGTGGAAAGACAACCAACTAAAAGAGGAAAGCTGGACACTGTCCCGACTTACAAAGGTAACTTGTCATTGTAAAAACAGAGGTGCCCTGAAACTAACCTAAAACTGCCAGCTTTGACCTTCACAGTCAATTTGGCATTTTCTTGTACTATGGTACTTAGCCACCAGTTAGCAAAAAGCATTCTTTGCTCTTACTAAAATAGTATTGTTTGCAAAACCCAGTCATAAGCGAACAAGCTGCCTCTTGGGGACTCAAGAGTCCTGTGTCTCAGAGCATCTTAAAAGCAAAGGACTGCACTGGCCAAGGATCTAGGCTGCACTCATCCCTTTGTCCCATTTAGTTAGTGCTGTCTTTTGTACCCTTTCCTATCTGACAGTGAGCTGAAACTCAGCAGAGAAAGTTGGAGTTGTTGAAAAAACAAAATAGCAACTGTCCCCTTAATACAAATCCCAGACCAACCTGTAAAACTAATGAATCAGTAGATTAACAAACAGAATATTGCTTTTACACTCTAAAGGCTAGATTAGAGGATGAAGCTTTGATCTATAAGCAGATGATTCTTGGTACAGTCATTTGGAACAAGATAAACATCTCCACCCCGTGACCTAGCACTCTGGGTGACAGCAGATAGGGCCTACTCCTCTAAGACTTGTTTGCAGCAAGAAAGACCTGTGAGCATGCTTTCCCACTGTTAGCAGCTCATTGCAAGAGTAGGCGCTGGCAACTGTATGACCACCCACCCCGAAAAATCCTACAGGATGTTAAAATACTCTGTTACTCTTGGAAGTCTTCATTTAAAAACAGAGCTTCTTGATATGAACTATTCTAGTTTTTTTTTATTAGTAACACAGTTGCACATGCAGGCTTATATTCTTTCTGTTGGTTATGTGAGGTAGCTGAATAGGTGTGCTCCAATAGAAAACCTTTTCAAGAATGTTGGCATATATAGTTAAGTAGGCAATAGCTAATGAATACTTTAAAAACTCTTAGCATGAAATGGGTAAGTAAAAATTCAAGGTTTCAATATACTATGATCTGTTGGGGAAGTTAGGAATAATGGTCTTTCTGATTTTGAAAGACTGAGTATATACACTGCTATAGAAAGGACCAGTTATAGAGACCACGGATGGTGAGTATAATCATGCATCATAAGCAAATTACTGAGATACTGATATGCATAAGAGTTAATCTCAACATAAAAGATAATCTTTGGCATCTATGAAATCATAGTAATTTTCTTCTGTGAAATATATTTTAAAACAGTAATGGTGTTTTCATGGATGCTGTGTGCATACATGTAACACACACAGACACAGTGTTTTAGGTTTTCAGGCCTGAAACAACAACCTCAACTGTATTAATTTTGTGTGTGTAATTCTGAATACCTTCGATCGAGCAGGTATCTATTACAGTCTAAGAGTAGAGGGCAGAGGGAAGACAGAGATAGAATATTGTAGAGAGGAAAATACCTGACAGTGCAGTAAGTGGATTTCTGTTTCTGAACACGAGGTTTCATGAAACAAATGTGTCTGTCCTCATCTTAGAAGTTCGTTCATATTAAAATGTAGATGCTAAAAATAGATTGCTGTGATTTGATAAAGGTATTGGAACTCGCTCTGCCCTGTGCCTGTTGTAGAGAATGCAGAGATATAGACTGGAGAGTTATTACTGACATTCAGAAATTTTATTGCCAATATAAGGAAGTAAAAATCTGTACATCAAAAACTATAAAACACAAATTGAAAGAAGTGGAAAGCTATTTTGTATCCATGGATTGGGATAAATAGTATTGAAATGTCTGTGATACCAAAACAGTCTACAGATTGAATGTGATCACTATCAAAATTCCAATGACATTTTCTCAGAAATAGCAAAAAACAATTCTAAAATTCATATGCACCACAGAAAACTAATAGACAAAACAGTTTGGAGAAAAACAAAGTCTGTGGTATAATATTTCCTGATTTCTAATTGTTACAAGACTTCCATAATTAGTTTGCTAATAGCAAGAAAATGAACACACAGACCCATGAAATAGAATCAAGGGCTCAAGAATTTATATTAGCATATACAGCCAACTAATCTTCAACAAGGGAGCTGTAGATACACAATGTAGAAAATATTGCCACGGACCAGCTCAGGGGAGCCCCTCAGACCGTGGGGAAACAGGGTCTTGATACCAGGAAGGCACGAGTTCAAGTGAATGACAGACAGACCAACACACAAGGGAGTGGTTTGAATCTGCTGCAACTTTACTGAATTCACATTGGCATTATATAGTTATTCAAACAAAGAACAGAACCAGAAGGTCACATGTCATAAATTGGCACAGTATGAAAGCTTCTTTTAGTTACAAAAACGATGAGCAGGTGTTAGACATAACACATCCTGGGAAGGGAAACTTTTGTCCTTGGGGGAAAAACCTCAGGCCAGTAGGTACATCTTATCTAGGAATATAAAGTTTCTTTCCCACAATTGCTTTTCTGGCCCTTCTTCTTTTTTATTAACCCTTTATCTCTTCTAGTGATTCTCTGCAGCTGCTGAAATATACTTGTTTATATTTTCTTAAGAAACAGACACTTTGGAGGTTGGGATCTAGCAAGCCTATGCTAAGTAATTCTGTTTTTGCTTCTCATAAAATATAAACCTATAACTATCATTTCTCCTGCTTTTCTGTAAATGAAGTTGTTTAATGACTCAACTATATTTCTGTATGATCTCCATCATATATCTTCTATTCTTAGTTAAATTACATTATGAGCTTCTTTAGTTTATATTTTTCTCCTTATACTACATCAGTCTTAAGCAAAATTTCTACTGCTATAACTCATTAATAATGCTCCTTTTACTGATCTCATTTTGCTTATAACCAACATTTGCACAAGGGCTTGAAACACTGAAGGTATCTCGAGCATTGCCACTAATATCAAAGCTATAATTATTATTTCCAGGAACATCAAAGGGTTCTCTGGTAATATTGTGTGTTTGGCTACGTACAGTAAAATACATTATTAGGAAAGAAATGCAAAGACAGCTGACCATCAATAATAGCAGTGAGAACAAGATATTCCATTCAAGTTCATGACTTGAGCTGATTACCGCGGAACGCCAGAGGCATAACCCGGAGGCACGAACCTCTCCTTAAACTTCCCTTGTTGTCACACACAAGTGACATCGCCAGGTATACCGTCAGGTATGTTGGCAGGTATGGCAAATATAATCTCTTCAATAATTTGTATTGAGAAAACTGGATAAGCCCCATACAAAAATAATGAAATGGGTCTTTGTACCACACACAAAAGCTAAAGCAGAGGAGAGACACAAACATAAGACCTGCAATTGTAAAACTCCAAGAAGAAATGCTGACTTTGGGATTTGTTTCAGGATACCAAAAGCACAGACAACAAAAGCAAAAACACTTAACCAGGATTACATAAAACTTCAAGAAGAAGTGAAATGGCAACCTATGTATTTGGAAAACACTTGCAAACCCATAACAGATAAGGGGTTAATATCCAAAATATATAAGGAACTCAGCAGTTTAGTACAAAAACAAACCTTATTTAAGCATGACCCTTTAATCCGAATAAACATTCTTCTAAAGAAGACACAAACGATCAATGAGTACAGGAAAAAGAAAAGACTCAGAGTCATAAGATAGGGAGATGCAAATGAAAAACAAAGATCTATTCACATCTATTCTGTTGGGTATTATCAGAAGATAAAAGAGAACCCTTGTTCACTTTAAAAAAAAATAACTTTGTACTCCTCTGCATAGGAGTATAAATTGGTAAAGCTATTATCAGATCTAGAAATTCCTCCAAAAATCAAAATGGATCTTCCCTATGATCCAGCTATATCTATCCGTGCTTTATAACAGAAGAAATAAAATTATTACCTCAAGATTATAATATATATTCTTAGATCCATTCTAGCATTTTTAACAACCATGATATCTTATTAATGGATGACTAGATAAAGAAAGTCAAAAGTTAGTGGTACAATTCAAACATTTGTACATAGTAGTTGGTTGTGTGGCATATGTCTGTAATCCCAGTACGTAGACGGCTGACAGAGGATCCCAGGCTCAAAGTTAGCCTGTCCTATTTAGTTCAAGTCTAGCCTGGGTTAACACGGGTATAACTTGTATCAAAACACAGTATATTTCGCAATATATTACTTCAGGCTACCCTAGAAATGTTCCAGAGGTTAGTGATTATTTATATATAGAAAGAGAAAGGAGGTACCTAAAGCAAAAGAAGCAAAAACTCATAAAATGGTGAGGGGGTGGGGGCAGATTTCCTCAGTGAGGCTGCTGCGGATCCGAGTCAGGATGCAGAGCCCTGGATAACTATAAATTCAGGGTGAGATTATAGTGTAAAGAGCGTTGATTGACAGGCTGGGCATTGTATGACCATTCTGTTTTTAAACAATGTTTTATGTAGCCCAAGCTGGTGTTGCATTTGTGTATCACGGGGGGTGTCACTGAGCACCCAGCCCATCTCCCAAGTACTGACATTACAGGTGTGTGTCCCCATGCTTGATGACAGTACTTATTTTTATAAGTTCTTCTGAAGGTGAAAATTATGTCGTAGGTAGTAGAAAATCGTTGCTTTTATTATAACAACTAAGAAAATACTATAAAAAATTTAAGTTCTTTTAATAGCACACAGCTTGTGCAGGAAACAAACTAAAATATGGTAGGGTGGTGTCCACCTGATAGATGACAACTAATTCTGTGAGAACGTTTGCCAAGTCCAAGTCTAGACTGAGGATTGAACTTGGCATAGACAAAGGCAATTTGCTATGGGAAAGATCAAACCCTGATCCGCTTGACATGTAAACCGATCCAGGGTGCAACCTACAAATATCCCGTATGCATGGCTTATTTCATTGTGAAACTCACACTGTTTGATGGACACAATGAGCTGAGAGACTGAGCCAAAAAGTTCCAAGAAACACCCAAGACCATTCTTTAGGAGTAGATGCTTAGTATATAGCCCCATTCATGCTTAGTATAAAGCCCCACTAGAATGAAGAGTTTACTACAAGCACACCCATATCCTGTCCTAGAGGCATTTAAACATAGAGCATGACTTTATCTACTTAGCTCAATACCTAATTGGATTGAGGGAATATGCCCACGCCCTATATGCCAAGTACCTGAAAGAACAAAATTTCTCCTACTTAAAAAATTTAGTTTCCATGATTCCTTTATCCACAACACCTAGTGACTAGTAAAATATTATGAGTCTATAGAAGAAGCAGGAACTATCTGAAGAGATAAATGGACAAGAAACTACCAAAATTTGTGATAGAATCATTTAACATATTTAAGTCCCAAATAGATAAACACAAAGGAAACGGCCCCTGGGCAAATGTCATTTTAAAAAGATAAAGAATTCTTAAAGGTGATGGAAAACTATTTATGAAAAAAAAAATCTCTGGAGATAGAACTAAACCAGACTTTGTTGGCACTCAGTAGAGTGGAGATCTTGGAATACGCACCCCTAAATAGGATAACTAGCAAAACCGTCCCCTCAGGTTTAAGGGATTTATGCAGAAGAAGCAGCAGAAAGATTTTAAGAGCCAGAAGTAGTGAATGTCTGCAAAGAAACAAGTCTTGTAGACTGGTGCCCACATAAATTCACAGAGACTGTGATAGTGGGCACAAGACCTGCACAAACTCAAGCCCAACAAGATCTCAGTATGGAAAAGGGCGAGTGGGCACAAACTCCATCCCTAACCAAGAAGCTATTTGCAGTTGATACTTGCTTACAGAAGGAAAATCAGTGTTCTCCAATTGAGTCAGTGACAGAGGGTATATGAACCACACTCCCAGGCAGGACTCGTGCTCAGGAATAGGATCAGTGTTTTGTTGCGTGTGTGTGTCTGTGTGTGTGTGTGTGTCTGTGTTTGTGTCTGTGTGTGTGTCTGTGTGTGTGTCTGTCTGTGTCTGTGTGTCTGTCTGTGTCTGTGTGTGTGTCTGTCTGTCTGTGTGTGTGTGTGTCTGTCTGTCTGTCTGTGTGTGTTGATTTGGTAGTTTTTGTACTTTGCTTTTGATAGAATATGATGTTGGGTCAGTAAGATGCAGAGGATCTGGGAGGACTTGGGGGAGGGTAAATAATATGGTCAAACATATTGTATGAAAACTAAACTTTTTGAAATAATTTTTAAATTCCCCAAGGAAATTTAAATATAGTGAATCTCAGACTTTTATAGCTAGTGAAATAGTCTTCAAAAATATGACGTTTCTTTAAAACAAACCCTGAGAGAGTCTACTAGCTGCAGAGCAATACTACAGAATATTAAAGGAAGGTCTTGTGGTTGGAGAAAAATGAATCCAATAGAAGCATGGAATTCAGGAATGAATAAAATAAAATGCACAAATAGAAAATATGTAGATAAAATTAATATTGATTTCATAAAGTCATGGAATGTTTTCAAACAAATATGGGATTGAAATATGCTAGAACGGTGGCATTAAAGGAGACAGTTGTGCAAGTGTTCAAAACAGCAGCATACGTGAGCCACAAAGATGCCAGAATGAGTGGAATTAAGCATTTTTACTTAAAAATGCATAAAAGATTAGCAGAATTTTAAAAAAGATGGGATAATAAAACCTGTACTAATTCAAAAGAATGTAGGGAGCCAGGTAAGTGGGATGGGGAACATATGAGGGAAAGCTAATAGTGACATGTTCAAGCCCAGCTGGCTCATTCTTCGCTTTACAATTAAATACTTAAGAGTGGTTCATCACACAAGAGGTTTAAAATCTGATGTCAAGAATTTCTATTTATACAAATTGTGGAAATTCTTTGAAAAAGATAATTCACCAAACTAACTTAAGAAATAAAGTTCAAATAGATATCTGTTACAGAAACTGAATTTGAAGAATTGCAGGTATAATTTGAAATGATAAAGAATTATCTGGGATTTCCAACTTCTGAGTAAGATGTAGAAAACTGAAGAGAGTGTTCTCAACCAAACACGGAAAACCTAAGTAGGCAATGCATAGAATCATACATGTTCGTGAACCCTGCAGAAAGCTGAGACCACAAGTCCATGAACAGCAAAAACGGAAGAGTCATCAGTGCAAAGTGAATGTTACAGCTTGGAGACAAGAGAAAGGAAACAAAACAAAATAATTCTTCTCTCATTTATTACATCCCACCCATAGTTTCCCCTCCCTCCTCTCCTCCCAGTCCCTTCTCTCCCCACTCTGTCCCAAATCCACTTCTCTGTTTCCCTTCAGAAAAGGGCAGGGCCCCCCAGGGATAGCAACCAAAAAAAGCAAAAGAAACTTCTCAACATGTAATGAGGAGCTGGCCCAGGAACTAACCATGGAGATCTACTATAAAGGACAGGAGCATGGCAAAGCTCTGCCCCTGTGGTGCAGGGTAGCCCGAGCTGGAGAAGGACAACACATACCCCTCCATGTACACACAGAAACCCAATCAGGTTGGGAAAGGGCAGGATATGGAGAGACACATTTCCTGAAGTGTAGAAAGCTAAAGATGGAACAGATGGATGAAAAACCTCCCTGTGAACCAGCCTCCAACCTGAACACAGGAGTAACACCAGAGACACTCTGCTGGACCACTGACGGTAAGCATAGCAGAGAGAGCCAAACTCAACTGTGGATTGCACCAAACTGCACTCAATAAAGCTCTGGCAAATGAACATGGATTCATTTATGATGTCTTGTTTTTCAAATTATAAAAGTGGGGAGGTAAGGAGGGTGGAAAAGGGAAGACATTGTCATGAGACCAAAGGAAAACTCAGTCCAGGAAGGAGTCAGATAGAGAATCTACCAGGGAATCAAAAAATTATGACTGATGGTCAGAAACAAGTGGAAAAATTAGCCAAGATATGGAAACTACAAAAAGGATAAAAAATTAATAGAGATGGCATTGGCTTACATAGGTATTTGAGTAGATATGAGTACCCCCAGGGAGGGAGAGGAACAGTGGACCTCAGACAAATCAATATAAACAAAATGTAAGGAGGGGAAAACAACATGAAGTGCCCAAAACTATAGAACACTTTGAAGTAGGCCTAACATACATAAATTAGAACACCAGAAGATGGAAAAGAAAATGAGAGAATTAGCTAAAGATTTAAGAGAATATTTTTCCAACAATAATGAGTAACATCAAAATATTGACCCAGAAAGCTTTAAAAACCGCCAAGCAGGTTACGTTTATAATTTAAAACATCATGTAGAAACATACAGACTTTAATATGAGAGACACTTTATTAATCCGGGCATGGTGGTACACACCTGTAACCCTGGTACTTGGTAAGTAGAGGCACAAGGATCAGAGGGTAAAGACATCCTTGGCTACACAGAGAGTTGAAGGCCAGCCTGAGCTACATGAGACTTTGTCTCAAAAACAATGAAAAAGAAGACTAGGACCATGGAAACCAAAAGATAGTGTAGTTGCATCTTGAAAATGCTGAAGGCTAGGGCGCAGAGGGCGTCCGCCAACCATATCAACCCTTAGTGAAAATCTTTCATAAAGTCTTTTTTTTTCAGACAAGCAAAGAATTATCAGTAAATGTCATATGCAGTTTTAAGAGAAATTCTTCAGGTAAATGGAATATGAAGCAACAGAAACGTGGTCTTCATAAAGCGAAAAAGGTTCCCAGAAATAGGTGCAATGACAATATCATGTTTTTCTGGAGCAAAAATGCTATCAATTTTGACTTTTTTTTAACCAATTATAGAAGTACAGAGTAAAAGAGGTAAGAATTGGAAATGTGCTGTACCTTAGTTGTTACTCCTGCGTCACGTGATGTGTAACAATGCAGTCAGCGGAAGACTGCTTTTACAACCGTAGTCCACTAAGATGATGTCCTAGCGAGGATGAAGATGCCGTGGAATGCTGATATTCCCATAGCAAAAGAACTGTATAAAGATGCAGCTCTCTGCGTGTCCCCATCAGTAAGGTGCACAGCTGCGTATGTAAATCAGAACCTTATCACTCAAAAGACCATGGATTTGTGAAAAATTTGTATTGTGCATTTTAAAGCAAGGGAAAACAAACTGGCCTGCAGGCCAAGGGCAGCCCACCATTCTCTTCTTGTAAACAGAACTCAACTGACACACCAGTTCTTTTCCATACTACCTATTGCTGCATTCTTGGGACATTGACAGGACTGTGCATTTGCAGTAGGCACTCCACATGTAGAGACGTGTGTCTAAGCCCTATTTGGCCATTACATCAAAACGTTTGCCAACTCCTGCTCTGTGGTAATCCTGTCACTGAGATTGGAAACTTAAAAAGAAGTCAACCTTAGCCTGCTTCATACTTATCCAGATTTGTGTCTCCCCTTCCAGGTTCTGAAAAGCTCTGGTACGGGGAAATACTTTCTTCGACTTTTACACAGTCATTGTTTCTTTCTCGTAGTCACTTTGGCAGTAACTGTAAAACTATGGATCGTCACCAACATCTCTGATTTCCCTTTAGTTACTGCAAACAGTGCTATAATTTCATACTGTAGTTCCTAAAGAACAGAGTAGCTCAAGAAGACCCCGAGTAAGGCTTCCTGTGCACTGGGAATGGGAAGCCGTCAGTTACAGACGGAGCTGGAGAGAAGCGCACTGACTAGGGTGTCCATGTTCTCACTCGCAGCATCTTGCTTCATTCATCCCCCTTCTCTTGTTGCTCTCCTCCCGACTGGCTTCTCTGGCTACCTATGTATTGCTTGTGTAGGAGTCTTTCAGTGTATGGCTCCCGTCCACCCGTCAATCTGCAGCACTACCTCATGCCATTCTTTTATGTTCTTCCATCTGGCTCTTGATTTTCAACTTTAGGCTCGCAATACTGGTCCAGTTCATCTTTTCCTGCCATTTGGCTTCACTGAATTCTGGTAACTTAAAGATTGTCTGCTCTTTCACTGGGCTTTCACTCACTAAACATCAGTAGCATAAATATTTAGTTTAAAACTCAGCAGGAATGCCTATGAATGAGGGCTTTTTTTCTTCCCAATTGATAGACACATAGTAAGCATTCAAGGCTTAACTATTTCAGTTGTCTTTCCCTAGACTCTGGTTCATATTTTGTTCTCTTACTTTATGCATAAAATACTTGCCTTTTATAAATTAATTTTTGATATTTAAAAATATTCTGAGTATGCAGTTAATTTTATATTTCTTAACTTACTACATTATCTAGTATGTGAAATACTTGTCACTTAGAAATTAATGCTTGGTGTTCTAAAAGACTTGTGTGGTGAAGGACATTTTACCATATTGCTCAGCTTACTACTTTTCCATCTAGAGATAGATTACACAAAGAAGCCTTCACTGAAATATAAACCCTTCCACTTTCCATCTACGGTTTAAGCAAGCTGTAGATTTTGAACTTCTAACTCTCAGCTCTAAGCACTAATGTTCACTTCTAAATTACACATACAGTTTTAAACATGCTCAGTTTGGGCTCCTGATCTCTAGATGGTATTTTATCTCTTGGGATTTCCAATAATCCATGGAACCTTGCATCTTTGATCAGAATCAAATTGAAATTTGAAATTTTTCCTTCTTCATAGGATTTTTAATTTTTACTAATAGGATCCTGGAGGTCATCCTGTGAGTTTTAGGTACTTAAAAAGTTGATCAATTGTCTTGGAAATGTTTTGGTCTTGCAAACTTGTCTATCTCAGGAGGTGCATAATCAAGACATTGACTTCTTCCTCTTTGAGGCTTCTCAAGCCCTGAATCTTATAGCTGATGTTAGTATTTTGTGAGCTATAGTGAAAATGCTTGCCAGTACATTTTATACTGTCTTCACCCACAGCACAATCTACTTAACTTTCTGTCCACACTCAGGCTCATGTGCACCATATGCTCTTTTATGTAATCAGACATCTACTGGAAGTAGAAAATTATCTGTCCTCAAGAGGGAGATGCATAGAAAAAGACAGAAAAGAAACAAAAAGAACAAACATGAGGGAAACATCATAGCTAGTGCTAGTCTTTATGATCTAAAAGAAATCAGAGGATGGTTGGCAGTGAGAGAAAGTAGTCAGGATTCCTTGAAGAAAGATCTTTTCCTCAGTATTTAAAAACTGTTTTGTTTGTTCTAACTTTCAAGATGATTACAGATCTTGGGAGATTCAGAAATGTGAGCTGTATAAACCAGAGCAAGCATACCATCCCCCAGATGTGAAATTCGGAAACTCAACTACATCTCAGGATGACTATGTTCCCCAGGAGATAAAGCCAAGGCAAAGCTTTAAGCCCTGCTCTGCGGTCAAGTGTTCTGTAGGCCCCTTTTGTGGAGATACAAGTCATCGCCGAGATTATGTACCTCATCAGCTGGAAGTTAAGTTTGAAAGACCAAAAGAAGTTTATAAGCCCACTGAGCAGCCTTTTGAGGATCTCACCACGCACCGGAATGACTTTCAGGGTTTTACTGGAGAAACTGCAAAAATCTGCAGACCTGCCTACACAAGAGTAACCCAAAATGCTCCGTTCAGTGGAAGCACTGAATTCCGGGACAGTTTCCAACCATGGGAAATCCCACCACTCAAAGTCAAGGAAGTAGCCGAGTATGTGCCCCCTCAAGGAAGCATGCAGCTAAGCAGCACCAGCCACCTGGACTATGTTCCCTACCAAGCCAGCCGCATTGTAGCCATCAGGCCGGCTTCTCACAGAAGAAAAAGCCATTTTCCTTTCCAAGGAAAAAGCACCATGAAGGAAGACTTCCCAGCGTGGGAAAGTTGTCGTCAAGGGCTTATTAAGCAGCAGCAGCAGATTCCCAACCCATCCGGGAAATTTGATGGTTTGAGCACTTTCCGATCCCACTTTGTGCCCCATGAGTTGATCCCAGTGGAGAGCTGCAAACCTTTAAATGCCCCTGTGAAGAGTTCGGTTCCACTTGATGATGTCACCATGTATTCCATACAGTACACACCGAAGAAACAGGAAATCTGCCCGGCTAGCTATCCTTCTCCTCCAGGTTATGTATTTGAAAATACAAATTCCCAAGGACATAAGTTCTTTCGTAAGATCATTCCTGCAGTGAAGGCCTTTTAGTAATCAAATAATTTTTATAAGAAAGCAAATAAGAGCTCAGTTTTTAAGTGAAAACCTAAATTTTATAGTGAAAAATACTATGACAGCTATAACATATCATTGTTAGGTTTTTAAACAAGTTGGGACACATAGATCAGCAATCCCACATCCGTTTTGTACCAATAGTTTAACCAAGAATGCTCACTGTCACTCTTGTATTGTGTTTTGAGCTAGGTCCTTCCTAGTCTCTCCAGGCTGGCCTGGGACTAGCAGGCTACCCGTGTCGGCTCTTGATCCAAGATCGTTCTTTAATGGACATTTCTGAAGGTTCAGTGATGCACATGCTCACTTCCGCATGCTGGTGTGTAGCTTGTCCTCCGTCTGTTGCCATTTTTACCTCTTTCTATAGTTACACAATGATACAGCTACTCTCATTGTCATGTAGCAAGTACATTGGGACTGTCTAAAACAAAATTGAAGATGAGATATGGATTGTACTTCCAAAAAAGTCTAGGATTTGCTCATTCATTCATTCATTCATTTTTTTCATTCAACTTCAACCTATTTACAGAACCTAGACCAAGTCAATGTCAGAGACTTCTGCTCTGCTCCTTGCCCATTCAACATAGCTAGAGGCATTGTTCTTTGAAAAGGAAAGGTCATCTGGACTGGAAATCAGAGGACCAGAGTGCAAGTACTAAGATCATCAGTCTCTATTTGTGCCACTGTAAGCAAGCTGATACCTCTCCTCTGTGATTCATATGTAAAAGAATATTAGTTCTGCCTACCTCACAAAAGTCCGTTGGGAGCATCGAGTCATGCAGTACATTTATACATAAGACACAAATGTGAAGAGTGATTAACCCTCAGCTACCTTTTGTACTTTCTCCTTTTCAAATAAGGAGAGTTATAGACTTAATGCTCATTACCTGGTCTATAGCAAGGATTGTGAAACAACCTTTGGAGTTTATGTGTAATACATTTTTGTGAGAGGCATCTGCCCACTGTAGAGTCACAAGAACCCTGTAAGTAATGGCAGAGGATAGAGAACTTAGATTAAATGCTTTGGTGTGAATAGCTGTATTTTCAAAGAGAAAACTCTTTGCTAGAGCAGTTTTCGGGAAGCCTTCCAGCTCTGAGAAAGTCTTCAGGAGAAATCTAGGTACCCAGTGGCCACACTAAGAATCACTGGTCACTAGCACGAGCTGTAACTACCTTGTTCACCACTGAAAGGATACAGATAAGTGCAAATAAGGAAGGGGAAGAGATGCCACTAAGGGACATGGAGATATCATGCTACAGTTATAAATGCTGAACGGTTCCAGTGAACTAAGATCAAGTGATTATTTTAATAAATGATTGTATATGGAAGAACAAGATTGACTTTAAAATGAATTTTAATGTTTTCATGGTTGTTTAAGAATATATACTGAGGATGAATTCATAGTATTTTATTCAATATTTCTAATTAATTGAAAGGCATTCCCCATATTTGCATTTATTATAAATGTATAACGTCTGAAAAACTTTTTATGTGTAATTAATAAATGGATTGATTTTCATGAAGTCATTTCTGTATTATTTTATTTGAGATAAATTTCCAAATAAGTTTCTATCTAGATAAAACTGTACATAAGTAGATAACCACTATTTTAAAATAGAAAATATTATTATAATAATCAAAATTTTAAATTGGATAAAAAGCACACCATTGTCTTCATTCTAGCTCCTATGTTTAATATTCAGATCCCTCTGTAATTTGATGGGATTGGTCTCCTCTCTGAACAAAGGTCATCCTTAAGAAGTAGCTACTGGTGTTTTCTGAAGCAGTCTTCCTTAAGCTAAGGACACAGTGACATACTGTTTGTCATACTGTAACCTAATATAACAGATGTGAAAATAGAAATTGGGACAGATCATAACCTAAGACATTCAACTGGGAGTCAGGAACATCTCCCTTAAGGAGTGCCGGCTGAGTTGAAGGAATAAGGCTGAAGAAAAGTGGGAGGGACCATATCTTAATTTGCTTTCTGTTGCTGTGATAAAGACCATGACTAAAAGCAACTCCCAGAGAGGAAAGACTATTCCACTTACCGTCTATCATGAAGGGAATTCATCCGAGGCACTCAAGGCAGGAACTCGCAGGCAGAAACTGAAGGAGAAGCCATGGAGGAGCATTACTTACTGGCTCTCCATGGCTTGCTCGCCTACTTTCCTATGCAGTCCTAGACCATAGGCTCAGGGCGGCACTGCCATAGTAGACTAGACTCTGCCTCGTCAATCGTTAATTAAGACAGTACTCACAGATGTGCCTAGAGGCCAATCTGATGGGAGCATTTCCTCCACTGAGATTCCCTCTCCCTCTATGTCTCTAGTTTGTACTATGCTGATAAACTAACCACACATTTTTTTGTCATACTGTTTTTTTTTTTCTTTCTTTCTTCCTTTGCTTCTTTCTTTCTCTGCTCTTTGTTCTCCTTCCTCTTTTGTTTGAGAGAGAGATGGGGAGGATCTGGGAGGAGTTGGGGACAGGGAAATAATATGAACAAAACATATGAAAAAAATTTGAACTAACCAGCAAAACTGAACCATTGTCAATATGACACATAAATACATCACTATCAAACTATTAAACTATTACCAGTCCCAAGATCTCATGTTAATACCACAATATAAAACATAGCACAGCTTCAAAAGTAACTGTCTTTTTAAAAATTCAAATGGTTTCTTTAAAATAGTCAGCATCTCTTTAGAAATCCAAAGTCTCTCAACTATTGGCTCCTGTAAAATGAAAGTTAAATATTTTTATTCCAAGAGGGAAGACCCAAGACACAATTACAATTAAAGCAAAACCAACACCCATCACTATAAGTAGCTTGGTACTCAACGTCACGAACTTACTCCTGACCTTCTGGGTTCCAAAGGGCATGCACAGCTCCACCTCTCTGTTTATCATCTGCATCACACCCTGCTGGTCTCATAGAATCAGGCCAGCTCAGCTCCACACCTGCTGCTGTCTTTGACCTCACCTGTATTCTTACAGCTCCACAGCTCCAACGTGCTGGGTCTCCTGCGCTGTTTCACCTTCATCAATGGCCTCCTGGCCTCCATACTAGGACTCCAAACCTGTCACATGATGCTAAACCTCCGCCTTTCTCTGGGACTCCTTTGATTCTGGAGCTTCCACTGTTCCAGAGGCTTCATCTTGGCCAATGGTCTCTCGTGGGCTCTCCAAGGCCAAGCCTCAGCTGTTCTCCACGACCACTTTATCTTTGCAGCTTCCATGTGATCAAAACCAGCACCACGTGCAAGCGCTATTCCATAATACCAAGTCCAGGTGCCAGCTTGAGAAGCAGCCTTGGAACTCTGTGGACTACAGTTTCTCTTGTGCTGACGCTGAGAGAAGACTTTGAAGATTTCACCTCAGTGATGCTAATCTCTTATTAATCAAAGCTAATTCTTTAGCCTACCTGACCCAGAAGCTAGAGATTTTTAATCAAAATATATTAGACAAATAGTCCTGAGAGTCTTTACGTCCCTCTGCAACTTGGCAAACCAGGACTCCATCATCTGACTCTTATCTTCCAGGATCCTACAGAACAGTCCATTAAACTTTGAACACTCAGTAGCTTTTCCTGCCCAGAGTTCCAAATACATGGCCAGTTCTGTTACATCAATACCATGTGGTTTGAGTAACAGTTTCTGTTCTGATTTATTTGCTTTTTGTTGCTGTGATAAATGCCATGACCAACAGAAAATGGAGGAGAAAGGGGTTTATTTCACCTTATGTCTTACAGTCCATCCCTAAGGGAAGTCTGTGGACCTAGGGACCTAGAAGTGTGAAGAGAAGCAGAGATGGTGGAGGATTACTGTCTACCAGCCTGCTCTTCGTGGTTTTCTTAACCTACATTCTTATAAAACCTAGGACTACTTACCCAGGGGTCCTACAGTGGGAAGGAATCTCCCATAGCAATCACTAAAATCAAGACTGGAGACACTGGCCAGCGGTTAAGAGCACTTGTTCTCCCAGAGGATCTAACTCCCACCTGGTGGTTCATAACCAGTCCCAATCACGTTTCCAGGAAGTACAACAACCTCTTCTGGCCTTTGTAGGCATGCGTATGGTCCACATCTGTACACATAGGCAAAACCACATTCACATAAAATAAATTTGTAAAAAGCAAAAATGTCAAGTTGGAGCGATGGCTCAGCGATTAAGAAAGAGCACTGGCTGCTCTTCCAGAGGTCCTTAGTTCAATTCCAAGCAATCACATGGCAGATCACAATTGGAATGTTCTCCTCATGCCTGTAGCCATACATGCAGACAAAGGAAAAAAAATAAATCTTAAGGGAAAAAAAAAAACGAAGCAAAAATGCCTGACAGATGTGCCTACAGGCCAATCTGATGGAGGCGTTTTCTCTATTGAAGTTCCCTTTTGCTCAACAACACTAGTTTGTGCCAACTTGGAATAAAATACTACCAAGGCAAACCAGCATCAATGTGACTGCAAAGGAACCAGGTCTCTTATAACGTCGTGTCAGGGTAACAGCAATGGAAAGTTCGTGATCCCAGTTCACTCACTTCTTAGGTCTCCTCAAAACCCTATTCAGGAAAATACATTTACACATTATAGGAACGCATTGGAAACTAGTAATAGTCTCCAGTCTGCCTGGATCTAGAAGAAGAAGGTGTTTCCACTAATGCAGACTTGGATAATCCGGTATAGAGGGAAATTCAGAGTGAAAGTTTGCTAGGATGTTTCCACCTTTATCCGGTCTCATTTAAAAAAATTGTATGTCTGTGCTTATGGACACCTGATTTTTAACAAAGAAGCCAAAAACACACTGAAAAAAAAGGCAGCATCATCAACCAATAGTGCTGGTCAAACTGAGTGACTTCACCTGGAAGAATGGAAGTAGATCCATATTTATTAACCTGCACAAAACTCAATTCCAAACAGATCAAGACCTCAATAAGAGGTTAGAGAGCCTGAATCTGAAAGTGGAGAAAGGGGACATAGTCTTGAACTTATTGGGATGAGAAAAGACCCATAACGTAGGCACTAAGAACAACAATTAATAAATAGGACCTCATGAAACCAAGACGCTTCTGCATGGCAAAGGACACTGTCATTCAAGAAAAGTCACAGCATACAGAATGAGGAAAGATCTTTACCAATTACATACCCTGATGGACAGATATATAAAATATATAAAGAATTTTTAAAATTGTAACATCAAGGAAACAAAGAACCCAATTAAAAATGAAGTACAGATTTGAACAGAATTCTCAACAGATGAAACAAAATGACTGAGAAATGCCTAAAGAAATGTTCAACATCCTTAGTCATCAGGGAAATATAAATCAAAATTACTCTGAGATTCCATCTTACACTATCCAGAATAGCCAAGATCAATAAAACACATGACATCTCATGCTGGTGAGAATGTGGGGGAAAGAGAGATACTTATCTACTGCTGGTAGGAGGGCAAACTTGTATAGCTAACTATAAAAACTCAATGTGGTGGTTCCTCAGGAACTTGGGAATAGATCTACCTCAAGATCCAGCTATACTAGCCTTGGGCATATATCCAAAGGTCTCTAAATCAGACTACAGAAATACTTGCTAATCTGTGTTCACTGCTGCTCTATTCATGCTGGACAGAACTTGGAAATAGCCTAGCTGTCAATCAACTGACGAATAGATAAAACGAAGGGTGGTACATTTACACAATGGACTATTATTTAGATGTTAAGAAAAATGAAATTATAAAATTTGCTTATAAATTGATAGAGTTGGAAAAAAATCCTGAGGTAACCCATACCCCAAAGGAAAAATATTGTATGTTTTCTATTAGATGTGGATGTTAGCCTTTAAAGCGTTTGATAGGTGTGCTGCAGTTCACATAGTCACAGAGGGTAGGTATAGAGTAGGACGCTAAGGGGTGGGAAGTATCTCCCAGAGAGAGAGAGAGAGAGAGAGAGAAAGGGGAGACTGGAACAGATGTATTAAACAGGGAGGGGATGGAAGAGAAGGGTAAGGCAAGGAATATGAGGAGGGATTACTAACACTAAAGCCCATTTGGAGTCATATGTAAATCTACTACTGTAGAAGTGTCTTAAAATAAATCCATATATAAAAGAAATATAATTGGAATCACTAAATAATGTGGGAAACAAAACCCCAACTAGACATCTTTTGCTACCAAGTGAAACCTTTGGTGCCAGGAATGGGTTACATCTAGTTGAGTCGTTGGCCAAAAGGGCCCAAGCAGCTCAAGCTATTTCCTTACCCACACACTGATGGATGGAAAGGCCTTTTGCCTGAAGATAACACATATCTCACTGAACACAGAGAGAGATCAAGCTGTTCCCCACCTAGACCCTGTACCCCCACTGACTAGTATTCATGGTGCTGGAAGGTATGCTGTGGCCAGAGGAGAAAAATAACCACCAACCCAGCTATAAATCCTGTAATCTACAAGGATAACTGCCAGTTAGATAATATGTTGGTGTAATAGTGGCATAATTGTATGATTAACCAATCATGTTCTTATTGGATTTAAGGCCCACTCGACAAGATGAAACCCATGCTGACCCTGCTTGGGTAGCTAGGAAGCTGAGACGAGATAGTCATGGTCCTAGAGGAAAAGCAAATGTTCTTCTGCTAAAGCAAATAGCATTAAAATAACTCCTAATTGGACAATGTGCACAGGGTGAGAAATTTGGAAACATTCAGTCCCAAATGGGATGTCTTCATCAAACCCTCTCATCAGGGCTCAGGAAGCTATGGTGAAGGGGAGGAGGAAAGATTGTAAGAGCCAGAAGGGATGATGACACCAAAGAGACAGTGTCCTCCAGATGCAACAGGAAGGATGCACATCTGAACTCACAGAGACTGTGGCAGCGTGCTCAGAGCCTGTGCCAATCTAAACCAGATGGAGTTCCAGAGCTCAGATAGAGCCTGTACCAGTCTAAACCAGATGGAGTTCCAGAGCTCAGATAGAGCCTGTACCAGTCTAA
>JAQHUG010000239.1:1061177-1118210 GCA_028555095.1 Dicrostonyx torquatus | reverse complement strand
CTGTGCCAGTCTAAACCAGATGGAGTTCCAATGCTCAGAGCCTGTACCAGTCTAAACCAGATGGAGTTCCAGTGCTGAGAGGCAGAAGTGGACAGCAGCTCCAATCCCTAAGAATCTTCAATTGGCATTTATTTGCAAAGGAAAAATTAGAGTTTCTGAATAAAATCTCACTGGGTATATTAATCACAATTAAGGTTAAATCCCATGCCCAACAATAGATGGTCATCACCAAATGAACTTAATGCTATTTTTGTAGACTTTTGTAACAAATTGCTCTGTTTTGGCATTTTTGTTTTATTAGACTTTTGCTTGTATATCAAGGTTTCCAATTCTGTGTTTTGATAGGTTTTGTTTTCATGTGTTTATGTCTGTGTGGGTCTCTGTGTGTGTGTTTCTTGTGTGCACGTGTGTGTGTGTGTGTGTGTGTGTGTGTATGTGTGTGAATATTCTGGTTTGTTTTCTCTGCCTGTTTGTTTTCTAAAGAGAGAGAGAGGGTGCAGAGCTGCATGGGTTAAAGTAGGGGGAAACATGATCAGAATTTTTTTTTGGTAAAATATGTTAAAAATAAATAAAACTTTGAGTCATTCTTTTCTAAAATATAGTTAAAATAACCCTGTAGAGATGGAACACTCCCAGAAAAAGAAAGGTAAACTCTGAAGTCCGTAAAGCAATGAGGGCAGTGGGAAACCCAGCAAACCCTTTTCTGATAGTGCCCTGGGAACCATAAGTTTGCAACACTTCAAATTATTAAAGAAGAAAACTGTGTGGAAGGTGGTGTGCATATGTCTCTGTGTGTATGTGTATGCATGCACACAGACACACAGACAGACACACACACACACACGTGGAGGCAAGAGGAATATTTTTAGGAGTCAGTTTCTTTCCTTCCTCGATGGGCTCCAGGGATTGAACTCAGATCGCCAGGCTTGCAGGGCAGGTTCTTTGACCCACAGAGGCATCTGGCCAGCCCCAGCTTGTTTCTACAGCGTCTCTTGAGTGCTGTTGTTGAGGGAATTAAGGTTACGGGCTCAGAAATTAGAAACAGAGGTTTTATAAAAGAAAGGCGTTTATGGTCCTTGGGAGCTCTATGCTCTCAGATATACATGGTTGTTAAACATATACAACCCGTAAGGGCTCCTGATGACCAAAGTTAGACAATTTGAATAACAAAATAATGTGGGAATTTCTTCATGGTATTTACTGATGTTGAATATTCACAGTGCACAATTTACCTTTATTATTTTAACTGTGAAGCTCGGTGCTATTCACTGTCTTAATGGCCTCCAACATCACCACCACACATCTTTTTTTCTTTTGGTTTTTGGGTACTTTTGTTTTGATTTGGTTTTTAATCATTTATTTTTTCCTAAAGAGATTTTTATTTTATTTTTATTGAAAAACTTTTTTTCATACAATACATCCTGCATATGGTTCCCTCTCCCCTACTCTGCCCAGATTCTTCCTATCTACCCACCTACTCAAATCCCCCACTAGTCATCTTCTAAAGCCAAACCTCTGTGCTCGTTCAGTTTGACGCCCCTTCATATCCCAAATCTGCTAGCAACCACCAATTTACTTTCTGCCTGGGTAGACTTGGTAGAATAAGTCACATATATGCAGAATCATTCTTGAGCCTTCTTGACAATGACACTTCTAAAGAGTACTGTTCAGGATTTTGTAGAATGTCCCTTAACCTAGGTTATCAAAGATTTCCTTGTAAGTTACGAGGCTAAATTAAATGTTAGATTTTAAAGAGAGAGCTTGTTCTTCCAGTGCTGATAACATTTTTAGCTACAAATATCTAAAATCCTCTCCAAAATCCTTCACATGACCAGAATAAAAGAGTATTCTTGTATATATAAAGCTAAACAAACTGAAAATGAGCAACCATTCTTGGATCTGGGAGAGAGGACAGGGCCCAGGAAGACCCCATGGGGCAGGAGCAGATTATCTCAGGAAGTTAAGACTTAGCACAGCTGAGACAAAACCACAGAAGAACTGGGTGTTTGGTGAAAAGCCTGAAATTTAACTGCCAGATTCCTGGAAGCTCGGTGAGCCGAAGCTTGCGATTGGATTCCAGAGGACCCAGTTCTGAAAAGCCTCACCCAATTGTTGTGAGGCTTGCCTCCAGCAGTTCCAGATTCTCTCAGTAGATATCAGAGAATAAGACCTCCATGCTTCCTGAAGGGCAGAGGAACCGTTATTCGTGAAACATCAGAGCTCTCTGTTCTTTCTTTCTCTCCTCAAAAGAAGCACCCATTCATTCATTGAATATGGAGAGATGGGCATGTTTGAGACACCAGAAGTAAGGGAACAAAGAAACAGAATTTGCCACAAGTTAGCTTGGTTCAGTGACCCCTCAAGAAGAAACAGTGGTTTCATCATTTCTCTGGCTTCTTTGTAGGGCCAAGAAGCAACATCCGTCCCCTCTGTCTAGACTGAGACATCAGCCTACAGTAAACTAAGGCCACTCCAAGTCGCCACTGAGACTCTGGCAGAGCTTCCCAACCTTGCTGCCACCATCTCCCACAGAACTGTGGCCAGACCTGGAAGATTAGAGCAGCGTGGCATCGATGAGTGTGGCCATGGAAATCAGCCACAACCAAGTGCTACATCACCACCTCTGGACACTGAACTGCCTTCATTTCTATAATGGGAACTGTATGATGGCAGACTGCATGTTGAGTCCCCTAACCTTAAGAGGGCAGCTACAGCCCGGAGGCTGCCACAGCCCTACATCTTAGGCAGGCAGTTCTTTTGTTATTGACCTTATCGACTGTACATTTGCCATGTATTCAATACATTTGTCTTTTCCTATGAGAAAAACGTAGTACTATCTTTCTTAAAGGACCCCCCCCCGATGAAACATCTACGAGGAAGTCAAGGTGTGGCTTTAAGGGTGATGCCCTTCTGTTAAAGACGACCTCCTGGTATTGAGGTCAACAGTTAATGGGTATGCAGTGCAGGTTCAGAGAAGGGAAAGACACAATCTGACGTCTTGGAGCCTTCAGATGAACAGTTTTAAGAGGGGCAGGCAGAAGAGTTGGAAAAGAGAAACTATAGACCAGAGAAGGATATTTACCTACTGTAAAGAGTTCAGATTTGCTACAACTGCTTGCTACACAATAAGAACAGGGATTGAGCTGAGAGACAGAAAACAGTTCTTTCTCCCATATAGGCCAAGGAGTTGGGCTACCCTGTTCCAGGTCTTCAAACCCTACTGAAGATTTGCCTTGGCCAGAGATCCTTCCTACTGAAGAAGGAAATTACTCCAATTCTATACACTCTTTTTCAAAGGCTGGAACACCTTTCAATACCTTTGGTAACATGCCTCAACTCATGCTAAGAAGCTAGCGTCACCATAACACCCAAACCAGACAAATATTACAAGAAAACCACACATCGGGATTTCTCATAAGAACAAACACAAAATTCCTCAGCAAAATACTAGAAAATTGAGTCTAACAATTTATTAAATAATTAAACACCATACATAGTGACAGACTTTCAGTTATGATGTGTCCGTGTAGATTCAGCAAATACCGAGATGCAGAGTGGACACTGCATCTCATGTTTTGAGACAAGGCGTGTGTTGGAAACCTGTACTTTCTCAAATTTGCTGTGAGCCTACAAGTCTTTCAAATACATAAATAAAGGAGCGTTAGTGTGCCCGGCTGTCTATGGATCAAGCACTACTCTGCACCTGCCCACGATCTATCCCGGGATTCTACTGACTTCACTATTTCCATTTTTGAAAGTATGATTCAGAAGACATAAAGGGCTGGGCTGTGAGATCAGGGTGAATTTCTATGATCTCTCAATCTCGTAACATACAAAGGACAATCTAGGATGTCAAACTCGCTAAGGGGACAGGCAGGGAGACAGTTCCAAAGTCTACCAAAGCACAACACAGAGAAGTCAGCTCAGGATGCCACTGGATACTCAGAGTGAATTTATTTCTGAATTAAGGATCACCAAAGGGAAATTTTGTCTCTCAGGTTATAAAAACAGTAGTAAAATACAGTACACAGGAATGCCATTGGATGTTAACAAGATGAAAATACAACCAAAAGTTGGTTCATTTTAATCTTAAATACAAAGGTGAAGCAGTTTAATAAGAAATTTTGTTAGTATGAAAAATATATGTCCCATGTCTTTATTACATACTGTACAAAATAAAATATTGCACCTTTGAGTCATATAATAAATATATACAGAGTATTTTACAAACGATCTTTCTTTTAATTTAATAAGCTCAGCAATCAAATGTGATTGGTGACTAGCAGCTCAGACTGGGGTACTCTTTTCTTTGCCCTGTCCATTCCAGACCTCCAAACCCTCCACCTACAGTAGCATCCATCCCAGTGTCGGTGAGGCTGAAGCTGGAACGGAAGAGAGGCCTGTGCTCAGAGGATGGCGGGGAGGCCCAGTGAGCTTCTCTACAGGCAAATCCAAAGACACAGTGCGCTGTTCACATGTTGGTCAGGAGGTAGGTCCAAACACAACCTGCCTCAGGAAAGGTTGCGTTGCGTGCCAGGAGGCTGTGGGCAGTATGTGTACGAGCCGTTGGGGACACTTGAGTGAAGAAGCAGGACCGTTGGTTCGGGGTTATGTAGCATCTAAAGCCATAACTGGTAAGATATTCTGGAAAAGTCCCCCTAGCTGACTCAGTGCTGGGAGTTAATATTGAATGCCGAGTCTTCTTTAGCAGCAAACCAACTCCAATGTCATGAACACCAGCATTGGCCCGAGAGACCCAACCCTGTCCTAAACTGGCCCAAACCTTAAAGTCAGTTCTGGTCTTAGCCCTAATGTGACTTTCTTTCTCACCTAACTGAATCCTAGTGCTAGTCCAAGATGAATTCTTTCCAAGGACAACCCAAATCTCAATGCCAAAGGTCCTAATCCCAAAATTGTTGTTTCAAGCCCAATCCTAATGGATTCGGATCTACCGACAAAATCACCTCCAATTAAGCAATCATTTACTATAAACAATTTCTTTAACTATCATGTTTCTGATTTAGATTATTTTCTTATAAACTTTGCAAAATAAAAATCATCAGGAATATTACTGTATGCATAAATTACATCTGATCAGATTCTGATCTCTATGTGCAAGAGAATAGTGCTCAGACAAAGCTTCATTCACAGCTCTGAAAAGAAAGCTTTGACTATACTTCAAAATCAGTAGAAAAGGTTAGCCTTTCCTCTCCTTTGATTTCCAAGATTTGGTCACAGATAGATTCCTGTAGTTACGAGAATGGCAGCCGTGTCCGCTGAGTTCTCCCCATTGGATGCTCCAAGAGCGAGGACGAGATGCCATCTGCGACGAGTCCTGGGCTCGGCTGGTGTCATTAGCTGTTAAGGGAGATTGCCTTTTCTTCACGTAATAAACTCAGGGATCTAGAAAAATGCCACTCATGCCAACATCTGAACAGCTACTGGCCAGAGCCTTTAAACTGGAAATGCCACCCACGCGTGCTGAAACTCTGCAACTGGAGAGAAACACGCAGCTGCAGAGTCTTTCATATGGGCCACTCTCGTCTGGTCTTCAAATCACAGCAGGGGATGACGTGCTCATCATGAATTCCCACGAGCAAGGGCATGGCTGCGGATGCATTTTTGCTAATCCTAGAATTGTTTGTAGGAACCAGAATTAAAAAACAACCACCAGAAACGCTTACTTTACAAAACTGTGGTGGATTCCGTTTCTGAATCCACCTCGGCTTGACCACAGACTATAGAAACTCGAAGAAAGGTGTGGTTTTGAACCAGAGACATGGGGGAAAGAGCCTCTATAGTTTTCCTCTCTCGCCACAGCAGCATCCCAACCCTGCCAGCTTTATCCTTCTTGGCATGACTGGCAGCATCTTTGTTTGTAGAGAGCCAGAGAGCACAAGTTAAGGTGCTTTACAAACATGCAGTAGTGAGTGGTGTCGGTGCAGTTTCCTGCAAAAAAAAGAGAAAAGTATCCACAGCGTGTCATTCCTTAGGGAATGAGCAGGAAGCTAGGTATGCCTGGGGCAACTGCTCGGCACTGTGTGTCGGAAACACAGGGGCTCACTTCTCCACTGGTCAACTGGCTTGCTGTCACTCTGAGATCCACAGGTCCTCTGACCTGGGCCACTTCTTTCAGTGCTGAGGGTAGGGCTTACTTTTTGTAGGGCCATGGGCCACTTGGAAAACTTAAGAAAGCCTCATATTTGCCCCCTAGAAAAGTTACAAGGAATTATATTCACTATGTAATTTCAGGGCATTTGCTCACCTATACAAGGCCACAGGCTCAGTCTTAGCAGAGGAGACTGCTAAGGAAAATGTATGTGGAGGGGCTGCCTCGAGAATCAGTGCTGCTGCCTGTGACCCCCATTCCTCCTATGTGACGTGGGGGGAGGCAGGCATATTAGTGTCTGGGGTTTGACAAGGCTCTGGGGAGCTGGTGATACCTGGGAGGGGTACGTACTATCACAGGAAGGCCCCAGACAGTGCCTCCAGGGGCTTGGTTTCATCCGCACACAATGTCTGTCAGCCACGGGTTCGCAGCTCCCCGCGTGGATGCAGTCGACTTTGCGAGACTGGAAGCCCCTGCCACAGACTGCTGTACAGGGCTTCCAGGGCCCCACACGCCAGCATGCCTCACAGGACCCCGAGGTGCAGTTCCTCCGAAAGGCTGGGCTGAAATGAGAGAGAGTATAAAATGAGAGAAGACGTCACTTTTTGCTGCCATCAGTCAAGCCCTTTCTCCTCCTATGAATTCCACACGCCAAGGGCTTCCTCAGAAAACTCATTTGCACTGTCCATGGCGGGAGAAGCAGAACAGTAGGACAATGTGACCGTAGTAAAGATGAGTAGATACTTGAGAATTCTGACCGCTCCTCAGATGTTGGGAACGACCCTGCCGTCCACCCACATTATCGCTGGATATGCTAGGAAGGCTCTGGAGACTGGCAAAGATATTTGATAGAAGAAAGAGAGGAAGACTTCCTTTAGAAAAGGGGGCCATAGCATTTAAGACTTAAGGAAGTAGAAGTAGGTGAAGAGTAGTCTCACTACCAAAATGAGGTTGAAGAGGTGTGGAGAGAGCCAGCAAGGGCTGCGATGCCACAGGATGAGACAAGAAGATGCCGGTGTGTGGGAAGCCAGTTGGGGCGTGCTCACATGCAGGTGTACGCAAGGGAAATCAACAGGGTGTGATGTCACTGCGAAGGGACCCTCACCACCAGAAAAGATATGGGTGCACCACTGATGGCGAGCGCAAGGTCTCTGCATCCTGAAGAGTTCTAAAAACCAAGACCACAGGTGGGCCTGGAAACACAGGTCCGTAATTCCAGCTTCTCGGGAGTCTGAAGTCAGAGGACTCAAGGGCCAAGTTTTGACTCAGCTATAGAAGGTCCAAAATTTAAAAAGAAGTTGGGGATATATATACCGTATATAGTATAGGATATAGGTAGGATATTTAGTATATATAGCATAGGTATTATATATACACATAGTGGTAGATCACTTAGTATGCACAAGGTCCTAGATTCAGTCCCTAACACTGCTGCACAGATACACACACACACACACACACACACACACACACACATACACACACACACACGCTTCTATACCATACAATTTGGAGTGACACCATTACCCAATACTTAGCAGCTTAGCATCTCCCTGAAACCTGACCTGACAAAGGCATGGCCAAATAGCTGTTCCCAGGGCCCTCCAACATCCAAAATCAAATCAAGAACATCCTGTAATCTGGAGGAAATCAATCTCTGCGAGGAAGAGCGTTATTACAATGGCCACACCACGCCACTTCAGGTGTTAAGAAGCCTTATGTTGCTGTTGGTAAGTCCCCAGCCACTCAGCTGTGACATGAATGGACAGGCCTGCAAGGTTGCCTGCCACTGGGTGTGTGTTCACACTCACATTTAGGCCACGTGTAGATCTGTCGCCAGTGTACAAAGATCAATTTATTTGGAAAGCGGGATCTAAAATGGAAAAGAAACTCGGTGGTTTCTGATGTTGGGCAAGATAATAACCTCAGCCGAAAGCATCTCAGCAGACATGCGCTGAGGGATTTGTCCTTGTTCCCTATGATGTATCACCATGGAAGGTACATTTGTAAGATAGGTGGCAGTCTCTGTCCCCAGAGACGACTGGGAGAAGGTCCTTACTTAAGGTGCTCCACTGGTTGTCTTTCTCTTTGAAATCTGGAAGATGCGGAACAAGAAGCAGAGCTAGGGATAACAGCGTCTGCCACATACTGTTCGACAGAGGTCAAAGGCTGTTTAGAAAACGTCAGGAATAAAGCAAACAGCAAAAGCTGCAGAAATGAGAGAAGAAAACCAAAGCTGCCGACTTCCTACTCTCCCGGTCCAGTCCCTCCTGATCTGCTGGCAGCCCCACTGGACTCTCTGGTCATTCCTGTGACTAGATTACAGTTTATGCAGCATCTCTTCTAAGGAATGTTGAAATATTCCTGGAAGTATAAGAAAATGGAGACATTTGTGCAAAAAAAAAATGATTGTGAAGGGGCGTGTTACACAAAGTGGGACGCAATGATTGGATTCACCAGCAGGCGGAGACACCATCAAAGGGTTTAACTGGGGCCAGAGAGGACTGTCCTATAAACTCCTTTTGTTTTCCCCAGATGATGTAAATCTTAACGCCCCGAAATTGAGTCACTTTGACCAACAGAGCAGACTGCTCACTCCCTGGCTTTCTCCCACTGCAGAGGTCAGCTTCCTACAACTCCTTAAAGAATAGATTTAAGAGCTTAGTAAATGGATGTTCATGACTGTTAGATGATCCCGTCTTATGAGTAAGGCTTTGATCTCTTTGCAGGGACTTCAAGTTGGCTTTTGTTTCTGGCCTTAGGGGTCTTAAGTAACCCAACTGTTTCCTCTTAATTAAAGACAAACCCTTCCTAAATACAAAGAATGAGAGGCCCAGGGAGCTGTTAACCAACATAGAAGCCAAAGCCCAGAATCTCTTGGAGGCTGAAAAGCAAAGACCAAAGTTGGTTTAGCTGAGAACATCTATCTTCAGAGCAGGGACAGAATGTCTTGGGATGGGGATACCCAAGTCAGATGGAGGTTGTGTAGACACCGACAAAATAAAGCCAGTGTGGCCTCAATTGTATGATGGCAGTAGGACCAGGAAGTGACTGTCCTACTAGCTTGCCTCAATTCTCACTCTGTTCCTGCTTCAAATAATCCCCGCAACACCAGCCAGATGAAACTCTCCATTCCAAGGGCTGTCCGTGGGCTCCAGGCCTTGCTAGTTGGCAAGAACAGACAGAAGTGGACGGCTTTAAAACAATGTAAACTGCCAGAAATCTCCTGAAGAGGATTGCCCAGGATATCATGGCTCCAGGAAATCATCACTTTGAGAACGTATCTACGCCCTCACATTTCCTTAGGAACCCACAGGTCCTTGCATTTCTTCTAGACAAGCCTGGGCTACTTCTACTCCTATGGTCCCCAGGCTTTCTACTATGTCACTCAACAGAGCCCACACACCCTGAGTCTTCCTTGGGTTACAGAAGGCACCCGAAGGCAGCCCAACCCACCACTGACTCTATCCCAGCCCCCAATGAGATATCCTGTAAAACACCCATCTCACATCTACTGAAGCCCTGCTATGACCTCTGGGGGTGTCTCTGTTCCAGCCTGCTGCTCCTCTCTAAGCACTTTGAAGGAATATCTAAAGCCACCTTCTGAACCTTCTAATGCACATCTTCCTGAAACCCACAGATAGAAGCATACCAACCCAGCAGATACCTGCGGGGGAAAACAAGGTTCTCAAACTTCAGAGAAAGCCCTTCGGCAGCTCTCTCTAATCAACTTCGTCCCCTCTCCACAAACTACTAGACATAAGAGGGAAAGTGACAGCCAGGCTATGGCACAGGCTAGCCAGTCTAGCTAAGTAAAGCCATACTAAGCAAATGGAAGGCATTTGACACCGCCACATAAGAACAGCTCTGGGAAAATTTCCTTTACTGTTCCAATCCATTCTACTCTTTTGCCTCACTTCCATATCCTTTGTGTAAGATCCTATTTGATCAGATTTGGAATCACCTGATAGTTCATTCCATGCCCCCTTTCCTTCTTTTACATTATATGAAATATATATATATATATGATTTTGCTATATCATCCATATGAAAGAAAGAGAGGGAATTGGAGTGTATAAATATAAAAGAGAGAGAGAGAGAGAGAGAGAGAGAGAGAGAGAGAGGAGAGAGATGAGAGGAGACAAGAGAATTCAGTGAAGAAGGGTGGAAGTAGAGTTGAGCGTGTAGCCCCACATTAAACACTTTGATTAGCCTTTCTCCCCAGGAGCAAGTAAAGTGGTAGTTGACTGGGTTTGTATTTGGACCACCGCCTTGATCTGTAGCCTGGAGACTGTCCTAGAACAAAGAAGGATGGAGAAAGGGAGACCAACAGGATGCTGTGATGCTGGACCAGGTAAGAGATGATGATGCTTTGGTCAAGGGTGATGGTGGAGAAAACGAAAAACAAAAAAAGGAACTCAACTCAACTCAAGAAAAAGGGCACAAAAATGCATATAAAATGTTATAGAAAAGAACTCTATCATATTTACTTAAAAGTTGAAAGGTTAAAAACCTATCTAATATTAATGAAAATGGAGATAACTCATATTGTTTAGATGGTGTGGTGGTAATGTGGAAGTATGCTTATGAGTTCACTTAGATTTCTAAATATCTACTCCATCAAAATGCAACTGAGCATACAGACACATGCATTCTAAGGTGTTTATTGCAGCGTCTGTTTGGAAGAGCACAGAGTGAAACAATATACCATCATGGACATAATGGAATATTAAATATCATACTTACATAAAGTCAGTGTATGCTGAGATAGAGCATGTTTATAATATACTCTTAAATATAAAGTCAAGTTTCAGAAAAACATGTATAGTATGTTAAAATATGTATAGTATGTTAAAATATGTATAGTATGTTAAAAATGAAAGGCTCCCTCCATATGTGCTTTTGTGTTGTAAACATGTCTTTATGACTGCAGAGGGAAACATCTGGGATGGTGCACATCTGTGTGTGGTCTCTATCTTCTCAGGAAAGTAGGAGACTGAGTTGTCTGCTGAGAATGAGGGCAGCTGCTACAAACATTTTCCATTCGAGGAGAATGATTCTGGCTTGAAATCACCTTGTGGGAATAGGAAATACTGCTGGTTCTACACTGCCAAGCCAGACTGCAGGCTCACAAGAGTAGCCAAGCCAATAGTCAAGGTCATTCCACTTCCTTCAGCAGGTCTCAGGGTGTGGAGCAGTAAGAAAGAATTAGATATGGTGTTCGCTATGACCAGGGCTGCTTAGGTGCTGACACCATGCTCGCTAATTGTAACAGCTTAACTTCAGGATCACATGCAAGATGGCATTCTGTTTGCAGATGTAGACAGGTAGCTAGTCCAAGGTCACACAATGAAAGAACGCTAGAAGAAAAATCCCCTGCGGTTGTATAACTTGCAGGCTGCCTCGTGCTTGCTGATTGCTGGAAGTTTGTCTTCTAGGGTAGGAGAATCGGCAGATGGAGTCTGGCCCTCCAGGTGCTCTCATGAGTCAAGTTCTACTCTACCACCTGTCCACGCGGACTTTCATGCAAGAGAAAAACGAACAGCCCCTTAAAAACTAAAAAGGTTATTTCTATTCTCTGCTAAATCTTTACACTAATATCCAAATCAGCACAGCTTCTAAATAGGAATAAATCATAGATTGAAAACGGGAAAATTTAAGCTGTAAACCCAAGTGAAATATTAGGCTTGAACAAATATACATACATACATACACACACACACATATAGACACACACATATAGACACACACATATACATGCCACATCATATATACACACATATATATGTCACATTATATACAATGGCACGTCATATATGTAACACATATGTATATGCGTGTATATATACATACACATATATACACACACACAATGCACACATATATATGTGTGTATGTGTTTATAAGTCTGTTTGAGGTGCCACATTTTCCCTTTAGAGTTTTTTCTCTTTTTATTTATCATCCAAATCGCTGTCATTGTGAGTAGTGGCCCTATTTCAGTATAATGTATACCATCAAGGAGGATATTGGATAAATCATAATTGAATATGAGTTTTCAATTATGAGAAGGAAGCGGCAGAAACTAGGAATAATCCCACAGCAGGCAGTCCTGGTCCCTGGAGGTGCGAGGAAAGGTGCATGCCGCACTGGGCTGGGGTAGTACCTCCTTCTGTCCTCACAGTCGGAGCCGGAGCCGTTGTGGGCACAGGGTGTGTGGCGCTGCTGCATCCTTGTGGCGTGGCCCATGCAGCGTCCAGGACACTAGAACAGTAAGAAGCAGTGAAGCGTTTCACGCGCCCTGCAGACTCAGGCACACCGCGGGTACTGAGATCTGGACTAGGGTGGAGGGGTCCGACCATAGCTCTGCAGACAGACCTACCCTCCTCCCACCCTTTATCCCCTGAAACTCAGACCACCTCGGGATGAAGGGCGAAGGATGGGATAAACTCTGCATTGATTAAGCTTAAGTATGGAAACAGCTATATTTAAAACAAATAGTGAAGCCCATGTCTGTTTTGGTTTGGGGTTTTTGTGCATGTGTGTTTTGTTTATTATTTGCTCTGAGCAAAGATGGAGGCGCCTATGCCAAGGCAAGTGTAGCTACAGGAGAAACAACTCAAGCTTGATTTGCAGCCCTTGAATTTTTGAACAGCTGTAAAACCCATTACATTTTCCTCATAATCATATCATGCATGGGAAAGTCTGTTATATTTTTAATAATGTGTCAACGAGCTCTCTGGTCAGGTCAGAAAGTTTTAGTATATACTCTAAGTGTAGTCTTTGATTTTCCTTATTTTTCTTACTTAGCCAATCTCTCTCACGCACTCTTTTTATGTTATAGCAATACTTTATCGGGCTTTAATTCACCTGCCATAGAATTATCAACCATTTCAAATGCACATTGTAATGGCTTTCAGATTTGCCATACCCCAGTCAAGTCTGGACCATTATCCTCATCCCTCACAGAAACCCAATAGCCCTCAGCAGTCCTTCCTTCCCTTGCAGGCCTAGGCAGCTACAAAGCTACCTCTGGTCTGACACATTTACCTGCTGTACACTCAAGAGTGGAAGTCCAGTGTCTGTTTTCCTTTATTGGAGACACCCAAGGTCTGGCCACGGGGTCAAATGTGCCAGTCCCACGTTCTTTTTGATGACCTTCGTGGTACTAATGTGCCACAGCTCAGACACTCTGGCACTCGCTTTGTCAGGTTGGCAATTGTGCTGTTGCCTGTGCTGTTTCTGTGGCTTGGTGATTATGAGTAATTAGACTATTGCCTCTATCGGTGTTTGTATGGTGTTTTCACTGCTTTAGGATACACACCTAGCAATAGAATTGCTGGATCATTCTCAAGTTCATGTTTAACCCCTTAAGAACCTGCAGAAGTTTTTGGGATGGGGCTGCACAGTTTTACACCCTCACCCCCAGTCCTGTAGGCTTCAGTTCTGCATTCTCTTATTAACCTGGTTTTAAACTAGTGGCTGTAAAGTGCCATCTGATTGTGGCCTAACTTTTCATTTCTTTAATAACTAATTATGAGCATCTTTTGATGCCTCCTTGGCCATTTGTTAGCTTTAATCAAGAAATGTCTATTTAGTTGGGTGGTGGTGCACGTCTTTAACCCCAGCACTCGGGAGGCAGAGGAAGGGGGATATCTGTGAGTTTGAGGCCAGCCTGATCTACACAAGAGCTAGTTCCAGGACAGGCTCCAAAGCTACAGAAAAACCCTGTCTCAAAAAACAAAAAACAAACAACAACAACAACAAAAAAGAAATGTCGGGAGAGGATGAGCAGGAAGGTCAGGACCATGAGGAACTGGCCCACCAACTGAGACAGTGTGCTTGATCTATTGGGAGCTCATCAAATCCAACTGGACCAGGACTGAATGAGCATATGACCAAATTGGACTCTCTGAATGTGGCTGCCAATGGGGACTGACCAAGAAGTCAATGATAATGGCACAGGGACCTACCTCTTCTGCATGTATTGGCTTTTTGGGAACCTATTCTATATGGATGCACACCTTCTTGGACCGGGATGGAGCGAGGAGGGCCTTGGGTTTCCCACAGGGCAGGGTATCCTGCCCCATCTTAGGAAGCAAGGGGACGGTGGGTGGGGTATTGGGGTGCGGGAGGGTCTGGGACAAGGGGAGTAAATGTAAATTTTTCTTTTAACAATAAAAAAAGGGAAAAAAAGGAAATGTCCATTTAATCCCAAGCTCATGCTTTAATTAGGTTGTTTCTGTTAGTGTCTTGCTGGTAACCCATTGGAGTATAGATGTTTTAGTTTTCATATTATTCAAGTTATTCATTTTTGTTTCATCTATTTATTTGGTGTTCTATGTAAAATACCATTTCCTACAGTGTAAAGAAGGATGTCTACTTTTTTCTTCTAAACATTTAACGGTGTTGGCTCCTAAATGTCTTTGATGGATTTCATGGTGTCTGTTCTTCCTGTAAGCAGGGAACATGACGTCATGCTCTTCTGTGGGTGCACAGTTGCCCTGAAGCATTTGTTAAAAGGGTGTCATTTCCTGTGGTGATTACTGAGATCAGCTGCTAACAGGAAACAACCCAAGGGTGGAAAGAATTATTTTGCCTCATGGTCCAGGGGATGCAGTCCCTCTGGCTAGGGACGGCAGGTGTCAAGAGTAAGCAGCAGTGGTGGAAGGAATGGGGTCAGCTCTCAGAGGATCAGGAATCAGGGAGGATGCCTGATCTAAGATGGCTTTCTCCCTTTTCTTTTTGTACCCATTCTGGGACCCCAGCCCATAGGAGGAAGCTGCACACATTCAGAAGGTTCACCCCTCCGATTACTCTCTGGAAACTTTATCACAGATACACCCCCAAGTGCCGGGGGCCTTTCTTAAACACAGCATGTTGGTAACTGAGACTAATCATCACAGAATAATATTCCTTTCTTCAATAGATGGTTTTGTCAATCTGACCAAGATTCAAATGCTTTAGTTCTTGATGTGGGATTCCCTTCTGTATGCTGTGAATACCATTGGTTAATAAAGAAACTGCCTTGGCCTGTTGATAGGGCAGAACTTAGATAGGCAATGAAAACTAAATTGAATGCTGGGAGAAGGAATGCAGAGTCAGGGAGAAACCATGTAGCCGCCAGAGACAGACGCTGGAGCCTTAGCCGGTAAGCCAGAGCCATGTGGCAATACACAGATTACTAGAAATGGGTTAAATTAAGATGTAAGAATTAGCCAATAAGAAGTTAGAGCTAATGAGCCACGCAGTGATTTAAATAATATAGTTTCTGTGTGATTATTTCAGGGCTAAGTGGCCGGGAACAAACTAGCAGCCTCCTTATGACAAGTTCTGGATTCCGTTCTGTTCCAGAGATGTATGTCTGTCCCGTGGTAGAGCAGTACTGTGCTGTAGAAAGTTTTGCAATCAGAAGTGTGGACCCTCTGACTTACTCTATTTCAAAACTTGTTTTGGATATTATTGATTATTTTTAGGTCCACACAGATTTTAGATTGGATTCAGCTTCCAGTTTCTGGTAGAGAATGCTGTGACTCTTTAGATAAATCTGGAGAGTGTTGGTGTTAGAATCATGCCAGTCACAAACAAAGGAAATCTTCCTGTTTCTTTAGATTTTCTTCAATTTCCTTCAAAAAACATTTGTGGTTTTATGCTGTTTAGTTTCTTCAAAACTGCCCTTGACTTACTGTCCTTGAACTTCAAGTCACCGATCAATTGATCTGGTTCTGTGTGGTAATTACACTCTGCATTTCATGTCGATTCCTGCCCCAATGGTACACTGTTGGCATAGGATGAGGCAGGGCTTTCCCTACCTCCCAGAGTTTGTCTTTCTGAAAGTATCTTCTCCTCATTTGTTCTCAGGATAAAGTTCTGATTTATATTAAGTTCCAAAGGAAGGTTCTGTCACTTAATTAAAATTTTATTCCAGGTGCGAATTCATTTCTGGGTCTTTATAGTGCTGATATTTCAATGTAGCAAAATAATAGGTCTTCCATTTGTCCACCTTTTAATTTATTCATTTTAATAATATGCTATCTTCTAACATTTTATATATACATATACATAGTATTTTGTCTGATGCTCATGGAGGCCAGAAGAGGACATTGTATCACTTATAACTGGAGTTACCAATGTTTGTGGGCCATCGTGTGTGTGTTTGGAATCAAACCCATATCCTTTGGAAGAGAAGTCAATATTCTTAACCTCTGAGCCCTCTCTCCAGCCCCAATGTGCTATATTTTTCTTTAAAAGACTCTATACATTGAAAATGAATTTCTTAGGTATTTTTCCTTATAATTTCATTGCTTTTTAAAGACAGGGTTTTTCAAGGTTGCTTAGGCAGAGTAGCTTGAAATTTGCCATCCTGACAGTATGCCCAATACTCATAAATCAGTGCCTTGCTCAGCCATCATCAGAGAAACTTCCTCCTGCAGCAGATGGGAACAAATACAGAGACTCACAGCCAGACATAATACACAGAGAGAAAGACCTTGCAAGAAAGCCCTAAACATGACTTTCTATCGAATTCTTCCCCTCAGGACTCAGAGAACGCTGAGAAAGATGAGACAGGAAGAGTGTAAGAACCAGAGGGAATGGAGCACACCGAGGAAATAAGGCCCTCTAAACACAACAGGACAGACACACACTGAGGCAGCATGGACAGGACCTGCATGGATCTTCAGCAGATGTGTCTTAGAATTGGAAGATGTGGACACATGTCCCTAACCCAGAAGCCATCTATAAGATCAGGCTGCATGCCCAGCAGGAGATAGAAAACAGAAAATGAACTCAATGGCATCTTTGGAGGTTCCGTGTCTCATGTCATGTCAGGTTTTGGGGGGTTTTTTGTTTTTTTTTTCTTTACAATTTGATTTCTTTATTTTAATTAATTAATTGATTTTTCTTTTTACCACACAGGTCCTTTGCATATATATTATGACTTCTAGATTTATGTTTCTATGGGATTCCTAAATATGCAAACAAGGGATCTCTGCATCTGCACCTGATTCTTGTGCCTTTCCTTGGCCTCTTTTCCTTCTGTTTGTGTATTTTGTCCTATTCTGAGATGCTAGTTTTTGTTTTATCTCATATATTTTATTTATTATATTATTTATTATTTATTTATTATATTATCCCCTAGAAGCCTGTTTGTCTTTTAATGAGAGATAGGAAGGGGGCTCTAGATGGGTGGGGAGAAACTGGAAAGAGTAGGTAGAGGGGAAACCATAATCAGGATATATTATATAAAGGAAATAAATCTATTTTCAAGATAAAGGAGAATACAATGCCTATAAACAATTTTCAAGTATCCACCACAGCACTGTTAGCTATAAATACTGTTGTGCATAAGGGCTTTCCAGAACACGTTCATCTTGCACAACTTTGCACTCCTTGAGGTCACACCTTCTCTCCCCAGCCACCCAGCTCTTTAAAACTACAGTTCTATTCACTGCCTTTATGGACTTGATTGCGTAAGTGGAATTACAGTTTTTGTTTTCTGTGCCTGGATGACTTCCTATGATATTATCTGAATTCAGGTTAGATATTCTAAAACAATTCTAAAGTTCATTAGTAACAAAGAGGTGATTGATTACAGATGACACTGCCAACACCTAAGGTTACCTGGTTTCCTGGGTCGATGGCCTGTTGAACACATGGACGGACCGTACATGATTTTCTCCCCAGAGGCCTCTCTTTGGGAGCACACGCCCTTGGGGACACCGCCTGGACAGTCCCATTGGCTTTTGTCTGTGTGCACGTCACTTGCCGACTGTGAAATCCTTCACCACAAGACACAGAACACTCGGACCACACACTCGTAAACCACCTAGGAACAAAAGCTGCAGGACCTTAGCAAGTGTTGTCACATAAAGGCTCCTTTGATCAACACTATGGTGGGGCCCGGGGAGTCACATGCCTCTCCAGGACAAGGTTGCAGTGTAGGTGACTTCTGGTCTTCCTCCTCCCCTCCCCTCAGGGAACCAGTGTAGTGATGAGTGTGTCACCTACAAGGTTTAATAGAGAACTGCCACCGTGCGCCACCGTCAGCGCACACACTTCCCTGTGGCTTTGTATCATGAGATTTACGCTTTCGCCAGGGTGACTCTTAGTATGACACATTCCATTTAGAAATGACAGTAGTTACTAAATGACAGGTAGAATGTCTGCAACCTGGACAGTCCTTCCAAGGACGTGCCTCAAAGCAGCTGTTGTGTCTAACATAGCGACTCTACTTCTCACAGACTTCTGAGGCATGAGCAACCAACCGCCTGCGGTGTGGACATTTGTGCACCAGTAGGGTTCTCCTCTTTAAAACAATCTGTCATTTTTAGTAGTGTGTATGTGTGTGTCTGCACGACTATGTCTGTGGTCACGGTTTTACATGTGTGTGTGCATGCGTGAGTTTGTGCGTGCATGCGTGTGTGCTTGTGCATGTGTGTTTGTGAGTGTGTATGTGTGTGCGTGTGCATGTGTGTGTGTGTGTGTGTGTGTATGCAATGGGTGCAGATGAGGGCATTGGACCTCCTGGAACTGGAGTTATAGGCAGTTGTGAGCAGCAAGCCTCTTAACTACTGACTGAGTCCTCTCTCTAGCCCTGACTAGCCAGCCATCTTTTAATCAGAAAGTTAGGGCTGAAAAATAATTCCTACCTCACAGATATGAACTCAAAAATACAAAAACACCTCTTCGTTTGTTAGTTGTTTTTTATTATTTATTTTTGTGTCATTCGATCCAATCTCTGATAGGCTATGTGACACTCAGTTGTTTATCTCACATTAACCCTTTCTCTGAGTATAGCTACTGAGCTATTACCCAATACAAATTACTGTGCCTTTTAAAATATAACGTTTTATATTATTTTATATGTATGGGTGTATTACCTACATGTATGTCAGTTCACCATGTGTGTGCTTGGTGCTTGCAGAGGCCAGAAGAGGGTGGCAGTTTCCCTGGAACCGGACTTACAGATGGTTGTGAGCTGCCATGGGGATTCTGGGACTCGAACCTGGATCCTCTGGAAGAACAGCCAGTGTTCTTAACCACTGAGCTGTCTCTCTAGCCCCTACTGTGTCTTTCAAAACCAGTAAAAACTAGTACTGGTAAGACAGTGACTAAACGTACATACCTTGCCGGGCAATCCCGGGTGTTACAAGACTGAAACCCAGTCAGCGGCTTCCTGTGAGACCCACAGAGGGCTTCACTCACTTCCTGCCCACTGGCCATCACACACCGTGGCCTCTGAAGGCGGACCCCCAAGGGGCCACAGGTAGCAGAACAATGCGTCCAGTTACCGGGTTCCCAAAAAGGCTCTGCAGAAAAGGAAATGAAATGTCACCAACAATCCCGAATAAGAAAGGATGATGCACAGGAGGCAACAGGGCAAAAAAACCCACGAACCGTTCTGGGGTTAGCTACCTCCCTGCATTTTAAGACGCACACACAGAAAAGGCCATTGCACACGGAATAGCAGCCAGAAGGGGATCTTTGGAGTTCAGCCTGGGAGATGGTCAGCTAGGACTACCAGAGAAACCCAGGAGAAAGGAAGGAGGCGTCAGGTGGCCAGTGCTTCCCCAGTGTTCTCTGAGCAGAGCCAAGAGGACAGGGAGGAAGGCCTCTTCAGGGGATGCCCTAATATGCTGTCCATTTTCCATAAGCAGATCAGGCGGAGACGGAAGATGATTTATCAGAAGGACCAGGGACCAGGGATTAAGCAGTAAGGTGAGATGCATTTGAGCCCCACCCGTACTTTTTCAGGAATTCTTCACCCAAACATCACATCAGCCCTAAAACTGCATAAAGGATTTGCTCTGGAGGCAGCTGGAAAGGTAAGAATGGGGTTTCCTTTGGACGAGGAGAAGCCAAGCACCCCCAGTAAGTACAGCTTTTGCATTACGTCCGCCCCCCCCCCCGCGACTCGCGGTAGACGATGAGGTAGGACGCGATGATGACAGGTTTGTGGACGGCCACAGAGAATGCCAAATTTCCCTGCAATGATGGTGAATAATTGATCGTTGCCAGCTGTGTCCACATGGTCTCTCACAGGACAGAATGGCTTCCATCACTTACTCTTTTCCATTGAGTTTTGAGTTTTCACCTTAAATTGCACATGGCATCTTTTGCAGAGCAGAACCATAAATCATATCTCAGTTGGACTTTGAGAATCATAGTTTATTTAAAAACAGTTTGTTTTTCTATGTGGTCATTTACTGAGACTTTCCAGGGTGAACAGGTTGTGGGTGAGACACTTTAAAAATTAATTTTTATTGACTCATCCATGTTCTGTTATGAAGCTGCTAACTTTATTTTTATTTACAGGGTTGGAGAGATTGAATGAGGATAAGTAAGTTGCCCAGTGTCTGTTATGTGTCAGGGAGACTGGAACCCACATGTGCCTAACTCCAGGTATCAGTGCAAGGCAGGGTGCCTGTGCCTTTCTTTAAAACGACTGGGCATTTATTAAAGTATAATTTATGTAAAAGAAAGTGCTCAGATTTCAACTTTATGAGCTTCACAATTGTCTAAACTCCTTTTCTGTGATCCTCAGCAGGTGAAGAATGTTTTTAACATCCTAAAGCTTTCATTGAGCCATTTTCCAATCAGCCCCGTTCCCCCTTCAGGCGACCACACTTTTAACAAAACAAAACCAAAACCAAAACACTCTAATAGTATAATGTGACTTTGCTTCTTCCTGGGCGTCTGTATTTAGCTTCCTTTGCTTTGTATACTATGTTTGGGGATACACTCATGTCACTGGGAGAGGCAACAGTGCATCTTCCTTTACTGCTAACTAATACACCATTCTCAATACATCACAGTCTGCTGTCGACAGCTACCATGACAGCTCTCAAACCCTTTTTTGTGAGCATGTTTTCACTCTGTTTGAATGAATACCGGTGAGTAGAATTTCCGAATCGAGGACGGGTGTATGTGTAAATACAAAGTGTCCAACAGTCTTCCAGTGTGGTCTCAGCTCACCAGCATATGGAAGCTTTAGTTGAAAGATCGCTCGCTGGAATTTAGTTCGTGGTTTTGCTTCAGCTATGCTAGTAGGCATGAATTTGCATCGCCTGCTTTTGATCTGCATTTTCTCAGTGCCTCCTTCTTGTGTAGCAATTTCCTCTAAGGCTCAGTGAGACCCAGGAGCTTCTAAAGGGACTTAAGGCACCGAAACCAATGAGATGCACAGAACTCCTCCTTCCCCGAATCTTTATTAGCAGTAAGAACTGCTGAGGAGGTTCACATCAGTCAGGCTGCCTGAAGAGTTACTCAGACTGTCGGGCTGCCTGAAAGTTCTGCGGTGAGCTCCAGGGTACCAGATGTCACAAGCAGTCACCCTATTGGGGGATGGCAGGTTTCAGTGTTGCGAGTCCCTTTGAGTCATTCCTTTTGCTGCAGTAGGCCTCTCCCATACTCCTGTAAGTTAGCACTTTGGCTCTCCAAGCTCCACTTCATTGTTATCCTTACTTTGGTCTCTCTCAGTTCCCTATCTGTGGTGAGCAGACATTTGTTCAGGTCTCCCCAGGAACAGGGCCTCACAGCACACTTGTACGTCGCTTTTAACGAAGAGTCTGTCAGGAGTTTTGAGTACTGTTCTGTAGTGGGGGTGGGGGTGGAGGCCTCTGTTAGCTTGAAGGAGTTTCTTATGTTTTCAATGCAGTTCTTCATCAGAAATAGGTCCCGCTAAAGACAGACTGACGTCACTCAGGTGGGAGATCATTAGAATGACGAAAGAGGCTCTGCCAATGTTTTTCCAGTTGCGTTTGGAAAGTACATCGCAGCCTGACACTCCCATATGAAACGCGTTGCTAACCTTTGACATTTTAACTTGACCCTTGAAGGCTTGGGTGGTTGGTTCTTAGCAACTCCTTTCCCCTCCTGTACCCTCATGCATGCTTGTTTTGTTCCTTAAGCACACCACACTCCTCCTCTGGGAATACCTCTTTCTCACCCTGCTGCACAGAGGGCTCCACCTCCTCTATTAGGTCCAGGCTCAACATATCCCCTCCCCAGAAGGCCTGTCCTGACTACCTTCCCCAAAGCAGTCACTACCAAACATTACGTACCCTATTGATCTGATCATCCCCTCCTTAGTGCTTAGCCACAGAAAAACAACACATATTTGTTTACTTATTTCTTGTTCATCTTTCCTACTGAAAGGCCAAAGTCATACATGCTGTCCTATTCAACATGAGGACAAGGTATGCCATACATGAGTCATTGAAGTGACATTGGTGAACAAATAATTCTCTATAAATAATAGCATAATTCGTCACCGAAGGGCTGACACTTTGAAGCAGGTACATTTAAGTATTTGTATACATTTCTGAGTAGGTACAAGTCTGGGTACAAGGTGCTAAAATGTCTTAGATGTCCCAATACGCCAAGTGTTGTCTGGCCTTCCAGTAGCATTGGCCTCATGAATAGCTGCTGTTTTATCTGTTGCAGGGGTTCTTACAGTCTTTTTGCCCATGGCACATGCAATAGCTAAATGTTTTCTCACACTCCCATTTCTCTTATCAGAGGGCCCTTCTTTCTCTTCCCAGAGCACACGTCATGACGTACATGAACACCTAGTTGACTCTTCCAGAAAGATGCAGGGCCTCTTCTTCAGCAATGCCCTTGCGCTCTGGCCGTGTTTTTCTCGTGATATCCACTGCACTGCCTCAGAAGAACTGTTCACACGCGTGTCTCCCTCTTGGACCCGTGTTTTTCTTGTGGTATCCACTGCACTGCCTCAGAAGAACTGTTCACACGCGTGTCTCCCTCTTGGACTGCAAACTTTTCAAAAACCAAGACTGTAGGGCAGCAGGCCTATGTAGGAAAAGCAAGTGCTCAGCACTTATCACTACTGAATGTCAAATGAATAATAAGTAATTGAATGCAATAATGATCGTATTACATCTAAATGACTGTCTTAAGTAGTGATGTTATCAATAACGTGGTGTAGTATTGATGGACAGCTCAGCACTACTTACCCCTTATTGCCTCTCCCTTGAATATCAGGAAGTATGGCTCATAGAAACTATACCTTCTAGATCCCTATATACAAGACTATGTCCTACGTGATACATGGTTCAGCCACGAGGAACTCCTTAGAATTTCGAATCCTGAAGTGACATCATAGCTCTAACTAATCCATGCAGCCAAACGTGTGGCCTGACAGTAGTTTTGGTTTGTCCTTGGGCCATCACAACCTACTTTTGAGAAACGGGAGCTGAGAGCATCATTGGTTTTCCTGACTGTCCTTTCTGATTTTCTTACCTCTACCTTACTTCCCTTGGCCTTCTGAAGTGGGTTACAAGCTTGGAATGCCTAGAATAGGTTTGTATCACAGGCCAATGTATGACAAGTTGATATGTATGGGAAATTTGTGTGTGAATTAGAAAATGAAAGAACTGATCCCACCACTCATGGAGAACTTCCTTCTGTTGGTATTTATTCAGGCGATGATAGTTTGGAAGCTGGAAAATCAATATCGCCATCATCACAAATAATGACGTGTACTAAGGATATGAGCTCTGTGAGCTGCCCCATTGCAAAAGCTGTTCCACTGTGAAAGGAATCCATTGAACTACCAAAGGCTGAGGAGCAAGGAAACAGCTTGAGTAAATGCTCAGGAATGGACTGCAAAGAGAAAATCATAGAGGTCACCCAGCAAAAACTACATGCCCCAGAAAGGAAATTGTGTAAACAGTCAAAATTCCAAACCTTGAGGCAGGGGCTCTCCAGTTGAGTTGTCGCTGTTTGATCTGCTGTTGGATGCCTGGAGAACACGCTTTTTCTGAGCCTTAGGGAATACAGTCTTACTGCCCAGTCCTCTTCGTTCTGAGGAAACAATGGAACACATGTTACCAAGCAAAAGCCATCAACTTCCCATTCCGCTGAGTGCTTCTGAAGACAGCTGTGAAGAGGAGCTTTTTCTAACAGAACGCTGCGTGTGCCTGGATGCTTTGGCTCACACAGCTCTAGAAGTAGGTGGGTGTGTGCACGCGTGTGTGTCTTTATGGGTGTGTGTCCAAGTCTGCCTGTCTGTGAGTGTGTGTGTGTGCGCGTGCGCACATTTCATAGGACCAGAAATCATCTTGACTAAAATAGCCCTCAGTCTAGCACCCACGTATGATCAGGGTTGAGAGTTAATTAGTCATAGAAGCAGGACGTGGAAAGTCTTAATTCGGGGCAGAAAAAGGCATGTTGCTTGAGAAGAAGAGGAGCTTCATGGTCACCAGCTTTCTGAGGACTGGGACAGGGTGTTAGAAGGGACTTTAAGTAGGCAGCGGTGGCAGGGGTGAGAACGGTGAAACACCTGTGTTATTTACACTTGGACTCCAGCGTCCACAAGTCTTGGCCCTGCGCTTTACATATAAAGGACACATCAGGAACAATGAGAATGGGACACTCACCCAGCAGGTGGAGCACAGAGGTTGACACCGCTTTCCCAAGAGCATTGGTGGCTGTGCAAAGGTAGGCGCCTTCGTTGTCAAGGGAAACACTCTGCAACAACAGGGATCCATTGAAAAGCAAGGAAACATTATCACTCAGAGATCCTCCTCTCTTCAACCAAGTGACATGAGGCTGAGGGACACCTTGGGAACAAAAATGACAAAGGCAACTCCTTTAGGAACAGGGCCACAGAATGGTGAGACAAATACCATTTTTAGTGTTTGGAGCACACGTCGGGAACTGGGGAAGTCATAGCTAATAGGAAATGACTGCGTTTTTGTGGCACATGTATGAGAAACCGTGGTGCAGCAAAGGCTTTGGCGCATGGGGCACCTCGTCTGTTCATGTATGATGCTAGGGGATAGGAGCCAGTGGAATTGCCTCACTCTGGGAACGGAAGGGATTTGAAGTTGGGCAAGTGGGTGGGGAAGTGGTTTGAAAAGTAGATGGTGGCACAGAGGATGACGGAGGACCTGAAGACATTGCTTCAACCACATCTCGAGAAGTATTAGCATTTTTGCTGGGCTACCGAAACTCAGAGCGATTTCATTTGATTCTTGAGAGTGAAGGGTGCCTCCGTGGTGCCTGGGACTGAACGAGGCAGCTAGTTTGAGGGATCTCTCTCCTCCTAAAGCGCTCCAAAGGAGGGATGACACCGAATGGCTTTCTGCAGAAATCACCTCACCGCTATCATAATGACATGCCCAAAGTGCCTTGTAGCAGACAGAAGGCATGGCCCAAGAGCCTGGTGGCTCTTTCAAGTTCTCACTGTCACTCCTCCCTCCTAGGAGGTGGCCACTGTGTGCTCCATCTTATAGCCTAGGACTCCGCTGAGCCTTGGGAGTCCGGCATTGCTTGTTCCATCCACTCTACCAAGCTGGCCATTCAAGTTTCCTAAGGCATCTGCTGTGTGTCTTCAGAAAAAATCGATTGACTTAAAAATGTCGTACGTACATGCAGAAGCTACAGATTGATACTTGTACTGAAGTGTTGCACCAGAACCAAGATTTTTGCTTTTGCTTTGTTTTGTGTTGCTTTTTTAAGAGAGAGAGAGAGAGAGAGAGAGAGAGAGAGAGAGAGAGAGAGAGAGAGAGAGAGCGCGCAGGAGGGGGCCCTAGTGAGGAGGGCTAGTAACAGTGACTAGGAGGGCTAGTGACAGTGGCTAGGAGGGCTAGTGACAGTGGCTAGGAGGGCTAGTGACAGTGCTAGGAGGGCTAGTGACAGTGGCTAGGAGTCTGAACTGCCTATCGTTTGCAGCCAGGCAAGGTTGCTGGTGATGGGACTGCGCTGAATTTGGTTGAGTCATTGACCAAGGGGCTCCCGTGGAGATCCCTAAAGAACCCAGGGTGTTGCTGGGACAAAGGGTTCCATTGCCAACGACAGCACCCATACCGCTCATTGAGCATAGAGAGGTTGAGCTGGTGGCCACAATGAACTTTCACCCTTCCATTCTAGTCTCTTTGGCATGGGAAAGTACTGGCAGGCTACCAAAAGAGAAAATTGGATACCAACCCCGCTACAAAACCCTCGCAAGATGTGCCAGGGAAATGGTGACCTCAAACTTGTAGGGTTGGCCAAGCAATGTCTGGTTTAACCTGAGGCCCATGCCCTACACTGCCTAGATGTCTGGGAACCAGAGACTGGATAGTCCAGTGACCTAGGGTAGAACCAAACACTACTGGCCAAGAAGACAAAAAAAAAAACCCACAAAAAAACCAATGAAATGGTTCCTACTGATGTTATACTCATAGATCTGTGCCTTGTCCAGTCATCACCAGAGAGGCTTACTCTGGCAGCAAATGCAAAAACCCATAGTCAGACATTATGTTAAAAGAAAGTATAAACTGGAAGTCTCTGTGGGATCCCTTCCCCCCCAGAGATAGGGGACTCCCGTGGAATAGGGGTTGGAAAGATTATAGAAATCAGAAGGATGGAGGACACCAGGAGAACATGACCCACTGAATCAACTAATCAGGGCACATATGAGCTCACAAGGGCTGAAGTGACATCAAGGAGCCTGCAAGGGTCTGCAGCAGGCCCTCGGCGTATATGTTATGGCTGTTAGCTTGGTGTTTCATGGGAACTCCTAACAGTGGAAGCGGGTATATCTCTAATTCCTTTACCATCAGTTGGGACTCTTCTTGGATTACTTTGTCTGGCTTTAAAGTGATGGCCTTTGCCTTGTCTGACAATCTTTTCTTGTCATGTTTGGCTGTTGTCTCGGGGATGTGCTCTTTTCTGAAGGGAAACTGGAAAACTGGAGGGGGAGATTTGGGGGATGAGGGTAGGTGGGGGGGACTTTGCAGGAGTGGTGGGAGGGGAAAGTGCGGTCAGGATGTAGTTATACAAGAAAAGAATATATTTTCCGAAAGAAAAGATGCAACTGATGCTCAAAGAAGTAGGGACAGAGTGGAAAAGTTGCCGCCTGGGGTGGGAGGGAGGTGCTGCTCTCTTTCCCATCTGTTGTTTTGTTAACTTTGGACCTCACACTGGATTCCAGCAGCCTTAAGTGCAGAAGGAATGCGAAATAAGAACAGGAATGTTATCGTGTTTAGATGTAATATTTGAGGGCTTCAAAACCTACTCCGAGTTGGTGGCTTTCTGGGGTTTCCTCTTTAATCCTGTGGTTTTGTGCCATCTGTGTGTGAGGGCCTGATTTCCAAAGGTGTTGCCTCAAGATTCTCATCCTCAGATTGGACTCCTAATGTTACAGTCCCCATCCCAGGACTGTAATATAAGCACTGGTGTGATGGGATTTTGCATATTTGACTAAGTTTACAAGTCAGATGGCCTTAAAAGAGGATGCTTGTCCAGACGGACAGATGCTGTGCTGTGAGTCCTGAAACGCAGCAAAGTGTTTAGAGCTGAAAAGCAGGGCGGCGCAGGAGTGACAACGCCAAAGAACATGATGAGGGACACCGTCCTCCCCTGATGAGTTTGAAAGGAAGGCTCCGTGAGCCAAGAAGTGCAGGTATCCTGGAAGATCCGGGAGTTTCCTCCAGCTGACGGTAACAAGCAAGTGGGCCCTTGAGTCCTGCAATGAGGAGGAAGGGGATGGATCCCCAGAGCCCCCAGACAGGGATTCACCCCCAACACCACCTTCACCTGACCTTTGATCCTCCAGATAGAGCAGTCAGCTCAGCCACACTCCACTGACAGACCATCGATCTGATTATAATCAATTAGTAGTGTCTTCAGCCTGTAAGTCTGTAGTCATTTGTTGCAGCTGAAGTATAAAAGGAACACACTAACAGACATCAAATGGTGTTGAGAAAGCTAGGCTGACCCTAAACAGCCAGATCATGCAAATGACACGGACATAGATATTTTCAGCTTCTTCTGTACACAGCTACATAGAAAAGCCGAGCTTTCCTAAGGTCACAGCTATTAAACATAGAAAATGAGATTCAGAGCTGTGTAGTTAGATTCAGAACATCTCTTAACCAGAATGTAGGTAGCTCTAATGCATTTCTTAATAAATTCCTTCTGAAGCAGCTTATAGTTGTTGGAAGGTTTGGTTGTGGTACCAAACAAGATCATATGTGTATACATACATATATATATTATACACATATATAATAAATATAGAATATGTATAGTAGTTATTGATTGCTATCAACTTAGAGGAAGTTATGAACCTTATTTATCTTGTTTCCATCACTCTCATAGATGACGTAATTTTGGTAGGTGTTCAATTAAAAAAGTTAACAATTACCCCCCAGTGCCCCTCCTCTCCTTGCCACCTGACCCTGGTCTACCTCTCTGGAACAATCCTTCCACCCCATCAGAGGCCAGGCCAGCTTCCTGAAAACCAGGTAAACCAACATCTCAACCAATCCACTCAAGTCCCACCCAGCATGACCACAAGTGTTCCTCTTCTCTTTGCTACCTGATCCTGGCCCACACCTTTGAGGAAGCCTCCCACCTCTCACCCTAATAGAGGTCAGGCCAGAATCCTGATCCCCAGAGGACAGACCAGCATCCTGAACCCCAGATACCAGGCCAATTCCCTGAAAACCAGGCGAAGCCTTCTTCCCCACCAGAAGCCAGGTCAGCATCTGAAACCCAGAGGACACCAGCCAGATCACAGATCATACACAGAGCCAGAACTTCAGCTCCAAACTTGGACACCAACCCCTGCTGAATGAGAGCCCATCCAGGCCATCAGAAGTCCATTCCCCTCTGTTCAACCATAGGCCATGGGATCCAGAAGACCAGAAAGGAAATAGAAACCAAGGAAGAAAACATGCATCCAACAACAAACAATCCAGAAATGGGCACCTAGACCTATAATCACTCCAAATCCAGATGCCTACATGTATGTGTAAGAACACAACAGTTAAGGCATTATGTCACCACCAGAGCCCAGCCATCCCACTACAGCAAGCCCTGAATATTACAGCACAATGGAAACACAGAAAACAATCTTAAAACCAATTTTATGAGGATGCCAGAGGTCCTTAAAGAGAAGATGGAAAACTCCCTTAAAGAACTGAGGATAAAACAGCCAAAAAAAAATTGGACGAAAACAACAAACTCCTTAAAGAATGCCAAGAAAAGCAAACAGGTGAAGGAAATGAATCAAGACATGAAAATAGAAAGAGAAGCAATAGAGAAGAAACAAACGGAGGGAATTCAGGAAATGGATGATCTGGATAAGCGAATAGGAACAAGCGTCACTCGGTGCAAGCATCACTGAAAGAATTCAAGAGATGGAAGACAGAATCTCAGGCACTGACGATACAACAGGAAAATAGATTAATCAACTAAAGAAAATAGTAGGTCTAAAAAACTCCTAACAGAAAATATCTAGGAAATCTGGGACACCATGAGAAGACCAAACCTAAGAATAATGGGAATAGAAAAAGGAGAATCTCAGCTCAAAAACCCAGTAAATATACTTAAAAAAATAGAAGAAAATTATAGGACATGCCTATAAATGTACAAGAAGCCTAAAGAACAGCAAACAGATTGGAACAGAAAAGAAAGTCTCCGCATCACCTAATAATCAAAGCACCAAACATACAGAACAAAGGAAGAATATTAAAAGTTGCAAGGAAAAAGGGCCAAGTCACATCTAAAGGCATCTTGGAAGGCTTGGGCACTGTCTTTATAGGCAAGAGTTACATAGCAGAGAGAGAGAGGGAGGGAGGGAGGGAGGGAGGGAGAGAGAGAGGGGGGGGCAGGAGAGAGAGAGAGAGAGAGAGAGAGAGAATTTAGAATATTTGCAAACCAAAGTATTGGAAGGGACAAGAGGAGAGCCAGGAACAGGGACAGCCAGGGGATGGGATACTTTTGTTGAAGATTCCCAGATCTTCACCATCCATTTTCTAACTGTTGGTAACGATGAGAGCATTAGTGGTATTCAATACTGCTAGCGCAAAGTAGTCTAGGGTTCCTGTCCTGCTTCTGATTGGTGGAGGGCAGGTGCACCTGGACAGCATAACACAGCAGTCAAAAACAAAGGGGTTCCAGGCCGGTCAGAAAGAGGTCCAGAAGATTCTATAATGTTCAGACTCTGGAACTGGTGTAGCTTAGAAACAAGCATACTTGGACCCAAGCCTCTGTACGCTAAGGGTGTGGCGCTGACCCTGCAGCCAGGAAAAGTCTACAGCTGGTAGGAACATGACACAGGAAACGATGGGCGGCGAGGCTGTAGATATGCATGGGAGACAAAAGCTCCCCTGCTAAGAAGCCAACTGGGGGGGGGGCTTTACACCTAGGAACACCACAACACTTGCAAATGCTTTCGAAGGACCGAAGAGACCAGAGGACTACAGACAGGATTCTTCACACCACTGCCCGTCGCAGGCTCTCAAAACTACAAATGTGTACTCTGTGCAGACAGCTCCAACATGTCAGAAATGACTTCAGCTTCTTTATCTAACCTCCAAGACAGGCCGTTCCCACAAGACTCACAGCTCTGAAATATTCAGCAGTCTGTTTCCACAGCTCTGGGATGGCTTTTGGAAGGTGGGTGCTGTGGAAAAAAGGCTCTGCTGAGCCTGTGGAACATGTACGGCACAGAGCCTGTCCCTCAAGGGTGTCTTTAGAGTAGTCGGCATTTAAAAACAAATTTCCTCCATCCTTGAAAGGCCCATGAAATACTCCACACCATAAATCCTTGGCACACGCACACCAAGATTCTAAGATGCCAGCCCTTGACGTAAATACATAGCATCCCTGAAGGCTTCTGCTGTTTGTCTTTCTTTCAGCTATTTCACAATATTCCGTGAGTCCTTTTGCGCCCTCTTCTAGAAGAAATGAAGGCTTAAACTCCTATGGCCTCCCCCATCCCAGGGAGTCACCTGTAGATGTATAAAGAGGATTACTGACCACAGTGTGGGCAGCAACGAAAGGAGTTGCCACAAACAACTGTGACGACAGGCAGAAAGCACAGTGTTGGTGTCGGAGAGAAGACATTGAAGTGACTGCCAGGAAGAAGTTCCCAACTGTAGGGGAGCTAGGTTGCGGCAGAAGGTCGAGGAATAACCTTCTTTAGAACTAACTGCACACTCTTTTGTCCATTCTGGCAATGAAGGGCCTGACCATCACTGAGGCTGCATCCAGACTCCAAACACAAACCAATGGTGCTCGCCATTTGCAGAACATTTGAATAGCTGTTGATGTACACTTCCTTTTCTAAATGATGCCCGCAGACAGGCATAGTCAGTACCCCCAGCAATTTGTTCTGAGGCTTTAGAAATCTTTTGGATCATGCCAGATATTCCCCAACTCTGTAATTAAAGGTCTTTTGCTAAGCTAACATCCCCTAAAAATTTCCTTGTGTCATGGAGGAGGATATCACCACGTTCTCTTCATGCTGTGGTTATCCCTGACCTCTCAGGATGCTAGGATCATGCTTCATCAGGACTGGGCAGTTCTTCTTGTCAACCATAATCTGTGAGCTTCTGGATACCATTCTCCAGGGGCTCATGTACAGACCACAGAGTGTCCGTGGCAATTATGCCACATATTGTCTCAAAGCCAGATCCCTCCGGAAGCTCCTTGAAGAGTTAGAAGCAAGGGCTTGTGCACGCCAGACACCGTGATAAAAGCTGGTGCGATGCACGCAGCATTGTTCACTTGGCATTGTGCATATGGAACTATATATGTCACAAAAGCCACCGACTCTGGATGTCGAGAACGGGGAGAAGAACCCTACACAGGAGCCCAGATGGTGAGAACAGCGGGCATTCCCAAGGTTCAACCTTATGACCAGCAATTCTGGTAACGTATTCACCTAACACTGGACGGAAGGCAGACAAACTGCTATCATCCACTCTTTAGAAGCTGCATTAGAAATAAATACTTATCTAGAGGGCGTATGCTGTGACCTACAGGGGGATTCTGGACCATATGCAGAACAAGCAAAAAGAGTGGGAGGGGTTTTTTGAGCAGAGGTCATTTTAAATAGACTTTATTTGACTCTAAATGTTTAAATATTTCAAGGATTGTAAATAGTTTTTTAAATTTACAACAAAATACAGATGATACTGCATATTTCTAATTTATAAATGAAGAAAAATAAATTCCTTTAAATTAGATATGGTCAAAAGAACCAATATGTTCAGTTCATAAAATAGGGATTAAACAGGTAATCCTCAAATTTTATTTTTAAGTCTTTTGAAAACTACATATAAATATTTGTAGGTAAATGTATTTTGGTAAAGATAATTATTTATTTTTGCCTTCCTTTCTCCCTCCACCCCCCATTTTATCAAAGTGATCTATGACTTAAAGACATTTCTGAATCACCACATGAAATAGAAACCAGTAGTGGACGGGACAAGGAACAGATGGGGTGATGAGACTATCTTTAGGAATTCAACCATATAATCCTGCTTCACCGCAAATATTTCCTCAAGATCCATCCCTCAAAGAGGCATTATTCAAGCCAGTAAAGAGAGCTAATCATCTGGCAAGGTAAAAACAAAGTTCCTAGGTATTCTCCAAAAAATTTGAACCTAGAACGGGAAGACTAAAATGAAGAAAATACCTCTCAATTTTGTAATACAAATCTTCTGAACTGACCATGATCCCATCCATGAAGGGCTTTCACGAAGATGGAACAACAAGCATGAGACTTCAGCCCCACAAGGCCCACATTTCCTACCAGTTGCTCGCACACACACTGCACAGTTAAGTAGCAGGTATGTAACTCTTACCTACATTTTCCTGCCCTCTTTTATCAATGGACAGCAAAAGATAATGACAGAAGTACAGTGTTTAAACCCACAGTACCGATAAGCTTGTACTTCCTAGAAGTGCAATTTGGCAAGGATGCATTAAACATTACGTACACTTTACCACTCCCTGAAGCTACAAGACCATCGGCATACCCATGACCTAGTCATTCTAATCATATTTGGCTTCAAAAAAAAATACCCAGTTGAAATGTAAAAAGCTCTATGCACAAAATGCTTCTTTCACTGCTATCTATAATGGCAAAGAAGAAGAACTTCCAATAGTTTACATAATTGGATGGCTTACTTAATCGATACACAGCCATATACCAATATAGACAGTGAGCCCACAAGAGAAAGCTGATCAATAAGATCTCCAACTAAAACTGGAAGAGATACGCAGGTGAATGGATGTGAAAATAGGGACATGAAAGCACCAGAACCATGAAAAATCAAAGTCACATGATTCCTGCAAACTCCTCAACTGCTGAATCCCAAAACACCAAAATGGGTAAGATGCTGGGTGAAGATTTCAAGTTTACTAACAAAAACCGGTCAGTAACTTTAGAAGGGATATGAGCAAGCGAAGTCAATGTAGGGTCTGGAGAAGAAACAACCCAGAGGGTAAGTCAGCAAAATGAATTAGCATACCAGCAGCATGGACGGACAACTCAGGCAGGAAGCTTTCATTTTTAAAAAGTCATATAGCAATACTGGATGTGAAAATCTCATCAATAAAGTCTGCAAAGCATAAGGGAGACTATCAGGGATGGAGGACAAGATCAAGGTTAAACACCAGTTTTTAGAAAATGAGCAGGGCCTGCCACTGTGCGTGAGCTCTGGACTAGGATCGAGAGACAGTCGCAGCTAGTCGCCATTAGTTTCTATGTCAACTTGACATAAGCTAGTGTGATCTGAGAGGAAAGAGCCTCAGTTAAGAAATCGCCTCCATGAGGTGGAACTGTAAGTGAGCCTATCTGGTATTTTCTTAATTAGTGATTCTTCAGAAGGGCCAACCCATGTGGGTGGGGCCAGCCCTGGACTGGTGGTCCCAGGGGCTTTAAGAAAGCAGACTGAGCAAGCCATGAAGAGCAAGCCAGTAGGCAGCAATCCTCCACAGTCCCTGCATGAACTCCTGCCTCTAGGTCCCTGCCCTGTTTGAGTTCCTACCCTGACGTCTGTTGATGGTAAAAGTGGTGTGAAGTGTAAGCAGAACAAATCCTTTCTTCTCCAAACCGCTTTTGGTCATGGTGTTTCATCAAAGCAAGAGAACCCCTAACTAAGACAGACACCAAACTCAAAAGTACACAGGATAGAAGCACAAGCTTGGGAGGAGGACTACTAAAGGCATAGAAAATCTGTCCAATGAAATTATAGTACAAATTCCCTCAAATCTAGAGAAACAAATGGACATTTAAGCACAGAAGCATTTAGAATCCCAAATGGACAGGTCCAGAGAAGCATTTCTCAAGAACATATGTCAAAAATGCAAAGCTCTCTCTCTCTCTCTCTCTCTCTCTCTCTCTCTCTCTCTCTCTCTGTGTGTGTGTGTGTGTGTGTGAGTGAGTGCATGTCTATGTCTCTCGTCTGTCCATCTGGGGATGGGTGGGGGATATTACCTTACTTAACAACATTTCAGACTAAGGTCAGACTTCTCAGCAGCAGCCATGAAAGTCAGGGAAGCAGAGAACTGCGTAGCTCAAGCCCGAAGAGTCAACAACTGCCAGCCAAGATCGTTGCTTTATTCAGCAAAGATATATTGAAGATCGATGGAGGAAAAAAAGAGCATTTCAAGACATGAGGCTCATGATTCCACGCCAATACTCCAGAAGGTAGTTAAAAGAAAGTATACTAAGTGGGATAAGAAAGGCAGTCTCAATCGTACGAGTACGGGAATGAATGCACTCATGGAAATACGAGCAAAGAAGAACAAGGAGGGAATTGATCATGTCTAACGCAGAAATCTCGTACTAACAAGAAGAACAAATATGAACCAGAAAAGTTGTAAGACTCACTAAACATTTCTCAGTTATGATCTTACTTGTAAATGGTTTCAGCTCTCACCAATAAAGAAAATCAGACTGACTGATTGGATTAAAAAAAAAAAAAGCAAAGCAAAACAAAACAAAAACTTGACCCTTGGAGCTGGAGAAAGCTCTGTAGTTAAGAGTGCTAGCTGCTTTTCCAAAGGACCCAGATTGGTTTCCAGAACCCATAATGACATTCCACAAGTGTCTGTAATTCTAGCTCCAGGGGTCTGGACACATGTACACACATAGCACACAGTCCCATACACAGTCTCATAAAGAGAACAATTCTTTAAAAAGAAAACCCTACTTGGTCATGGTGGATGTTTTTTCTGACGTGTTCTTGAATTTGATTTGCCAGTATTGTTTTTTTTTTTAGTATTTTTGCATCAATGTTCATGAGTGAGTTGGTCTGTAAGTCTCTTTATTAGTAATATCTTTGTGTGGCTTGGGTATCAGGGTAATTGTAGCCTTGTAAAAAGAGTTCGGCAATATTCCTTTAGTTTTTATTGTGTGGAACAATTTGAGGATTATTGATATTAGTTTTTCTTTGAAAATCTTGTAGAACTCTGCACTGAAAACATCTGGTCCTGGACTTTTTTTGGTTCGGAGACTTTTGATGACTGTTTCTATTTCTTTAGCAGCCATAGGTCTATTTAATTTGCTTATCTAGTCTTATTCATCCAGAAAATTGTCCATTTCCTTTAAGTTTTCCAATTTTGTGGACTACAGGCTTTTGAAATATGACCTGATAATTCTCTGGATTTCTTCCGTGTCCATTGTTATGTCCCCTTTCATCCGGCAGAGGGCTGATCTCCAAAATATACAAAGAATTCAAGAAACTGGTCATCAAAAGAACAAATAATCCAATAAAGAAATTGGTACAGACCTAAACAGAGAACTCTTAACAGAGGAATCTAAAATGGCTGAAAGACACATAAGGAAATGCTCAACATCCTTAGTCATCAGAGAAATGCAAATCAAAACAACTCTGGGATTCCATCTTACACCTGTGAGAATGGCCAAGATCAAAACCACCGATGACAACTTATGCTAGAGAGGCTGTGGAATAAAGGGAACACTCTTTCATTGCTGGTGGGAATGCAAACTGGTACAGTTGTTTTGGAAATCACTATGGCGATTTTTTCACAAAATTAGGAAACAACTTATCTCAAGACCCCATTTTTGGATATATACCCAAAGGATGCCCAATCATGCCACAAGGACTTGTGCTCAACTGTTTATAACAGCATTATTTGTCATAGTCAGAACCTGGAAACAACCTAAATGCCCCTTGACAGAAGAATGGATAAAGAAAGTAGGGCTGGAGAGATGGCTCAGAGGTTAAGAGCATTGTCCGCTCTTCCAAAGGTCCTGAGTTCAATTCCCAGCAACCACATTGTGGCTCACAACCATCTGTAATGGGGTCTGGTGCCCTCTTCTGGCCTGCAGGCATACACACAGACAGAATATTGTATACATAATAAATAAATAAATAAATATTAAAAAAGAAAAGAATACTACACAGAGGGAAAAAATAATGACATCTTGAAATTTGCAGGCAAATGAATGGATCTAGAAAACATCATATTGAATGAGGTAACACACACCAAGAAAGACAAATATAATATGTACTCACTCATAAGTGACTTTTAGACATAAAGCCGAGAAAAAGCAGCCTACAATTAACAACCCCAGAGAACCTAGACAATAAAGAGGACCACAAGAGAGACATACATGGATCTAATGTACATGGGAATTAGAAAAAGACAAGATCTTCTGAGTAAATTGGGAGTGTGAGGAGTATGGGATAGGGTTGAAAGCAGGGGGAGGATGGGAGAGGAATATATAGCTCAATAAAAACAATTAAAAAAAGAAAACCCTAGCCCCAATGATCTGTTACCTCTAAGAAATATCTCATGGTTCAAAGTCAACTTATCAAGTAAATGGAAGCCCTGAAGAGCCTGGAATAGCTAGCTATTCTGATGCCTCGTAAAGTAGAATCTAAACACTGATTAAAAGGAATGAAGACCATGCATATCAATAAAAAATAATTTATCAAGAACATATAACTTTTTTTTTGTTTTTGGTTTTTCGAGACAGGATTTCTCTGTGGCTTTGGAGCCTGTCCTGGAACTAGCTCTTGTAGACCAGGCTGGTCTCGAACTCACAGAGATCCGCCTGCCTCTGCCTCCTAAGTGCTGGGATTAAAGGCATGTGCCACCACCGCCCGGCAAGAACATATAACTTTTAAATAAATGAATTGTATGTTGGAGCCCCAAGTTTCATAAAACTAACAAGTCTTTCATAAAAGAGGAAGGGTTACACCTATAGGCTGCTCTTTCATATTTAATTTTGCATTTAAAAAAATCTCAACCACATCTTACTATTCCTCAAGAGAACTTTTTCCCCCTATTTTGACTTCATCCATTTTTTTTGAGGCAGATCCAAGCTATTCAATACAGCATTACTACCTGTGGACATCTAGACATCTGTACACACAGATGAGTTGTGCATTCGGAGGTCATGAGACACAACCAAGGCGTGACATACTTCTCCCAAGGGCTGTTCAAATCTCCCCTTCCCTGCTGACGGATTCCCCTCTGGGATGCTATTTTGTTTTAAACAGCAGCTTTCACAGAAATGAAAGACTCCTTCTCAAATCTATCAAATTCTGACTTCACTGAACTACAGATTCTTACATTATTTGTTTCTCTTCTTTTTATTACAACCAGATTTTCCAAATCATAACATAGGTAATTGGGTTCTTCACGGCCTTGTAGTTTCACTGCAAAACTTGTTCCTGTGAAGGACTTTCTACCTACCTATTCGGAAAGAGTTTTCCCCGCACTCCTGGGTCCTTTACTTAGGTATTTCCAATGTCAGGTGAGATCTAGTGACACCCAGTTCCAAATTCCAACTGCCTAGGTGTCCTCAGTACTTTTCCTTCCTTCATTATCATTTTGGTCCAGATTTCTGCCAGGGGCCTATGACCCAGGGTAAATTTTCCTTTAGGACATCCCACCCCAGTGACTCATTCTGTAACAGAAAACAAATGGCCAGGGAGACCGTGTTAGGGGCGCAAGGTCTCACAGCTAGTCAGAGGCAGGGCTGGGAGCACTGTGAGTTACGCTCACATGCCCATGGTCCAAGATGAAGGGTTATTCAGACCTGTTTTTGTTTGTTGTAGACATATTTAAACAATAAGCAAGCTTGTAGCTGGAGTCAACATTCTATCCACAAACTGTCTCTTCCTCTCAGAGCAGGAATGATTCTGCGCTCATCCCTGCAAGGACAAATGGGCTGTGGAGGGCATCCTGACAACTGTCCCTTGGCCTCAAGGGGGCAAAGGATCTCTGCTTCTGACCATCTAGTCGCCCTCAATTAGGTTTTCCAGCATACATTCTGCTGGCCATGCCTGCTGCTCTATCTTTCCATATTCTTGCCAACCATCAGGAGTGTGAAACTCTTGAAGTTTTTCAAGGTAACAGGTCTGAGAGGGGTATCATTGTAATGATTCTCTGTCCCTTTAAGGGCGAGCCACGCCCACTCCTGGTCTGCCTATAAGCCTGCAGTTTGCAGCCCCATCCTCTCTCTCTGTCCCCACGCTCTCAGGAGAGGCAGATGGGCCTTCTCCCGCTCCTTTCCTTCCCTCTCTCCCTTCCCTTCTTTCCTTCTTTCCTTTTCTCTCCTCTTCTGCTTCTTTCCCTCCATAATCCATCTTAATAAATACTTATAACTTTATCCGTCTGGTCTCACAGCTGCCACTGCCACCATTCGCTGCCATTCGCGGCCATTTTGCCATGTGGTTCCTGCGCAAGCTGCCTGGACCCGCAGCGTGGTCTCGTGCCACCCGCAGGGACCCATAGCAGTTGCAGGGACCCCGATTATTATTATCACAACAATCATCAATATCCTAATCTCATTACCAATGAGACTGGAAACATGGCAAATCCTTGGAAGCGCAGGGCATCAGTTCCGACAGCTCTTGGTCCTATGGCGGCCTTACCGCTACACTTGGTACCTAAGGTGATCCACAGCAATCATTTGCGTATCGTGGATACCATGCGACAAATATTTTCTCCCAGAAACATAGCTTTTTAAAATTTGTTGAAAATGTCTTGAAAGGTTAACATAAAAATTGATCAAAATATTATTCACGTATTTTGAAATTCAACCTTTAAAACTATAGAATGCCGGAGTTCAAGTACAGCCATAGGATTCTCTGATTAGCTCCATACAACAGGTATTTTACTCTTATTTGCACTTCTAGGATTTCCATCATTCCCAAATATCAAATGTATCTCTTGTATCTTAATTGAAGAATTAATTTATTCATATTTTAGATATGTGACGAGAATCATTCTGGGTAGAGGTTTTTATATTTATAACAATTATCATATCACCATTTACTTGGCAATTTGCCTTTCGACTCTTCGTACTGCTCCCGGGTTTTCCTATATGTTTGAATCTGCCTTGGAATCTGCGTTCTCTTTCGTTTCCTGCCGGTCCCTTGTCAGTACCACACTGCTCTTAGTCCTCTGGCTTTCTGAGAAGCTTCGGTAACTGAGGGAGGCAAGCGAATAAGCCCTGGCCAGTGTGGGACCCGGCACAGCNGCGCGTGGTCTCGTGCCACCCGCAGGGACCCATAGCAGTTGCAGGGACCCCGATTATTATTATCACAACAATCATCAATATCCTAATCTCATTACCAATGAGACTGGAAACATGGCAAATCCTTGGAAGCGCAGGGCATCAGTTCCGACAGCTCTTGGTCCTATGGCGGCCTTACCGCTACACTTGGTACCTAAGGTGATCCACAGCAATCATTTGCGTATCGTGGATACCATGCGACAAATATTTTCTCCCAGAAACATAGCTTTTTAAAATTTGTTGAAAATGTCTTGAAAGGTTAACATAAAAATTGATCAAAATATTATTCACGTATTTTGAAATTCAACCTTTAAAACTATAGAATGCCGGAGTTCAAGTACAGCCATAGGATTCTCTGATTAGCTCCATACAACAGGTATTTTACTCTTATTTGCACTTCTAGGATTTCCATCATTCCCAAATATCAAATGTATCTCTTGTATCTTAATTGAAGAATTAATTTATTCATATTTTAGATATGTGACGAGAATCATTCTGGGTAGAGGTTTTTATATTTATAACAATTATCATATCACCATTTACTTGGCAATTTGCCTTTCGACTCTTCGTACTGCTCCCGGGTTTTCCTATATGTTTGAATCTGCCTTGGAATCTGCGTTCTCTTTCGTTTCCTGCCGGTCCCTTGTCAGTACCACACTGCTCTTAGTCCTCTGGCTTTCTGAGAAGCTTCGGTAACTGAGGGAGGCAAGCGAATAAGCCCTGGCCAGTGTGGGACCCGGCACAGCCTGCCTCAGTGGATGGGGGTGGGCATGGCTTGTCTCTTAAAGGGACAGAACCATAACATTCTTGGTGAAGATTCTCCCTAGGAACACACAGCACTGGGTTTTGCTTAGGAGCTGCTTAAACTTTTCTACATTTGTCCGTATGAAGCCTGTTAGAGTCCTTGCCCTACCCAGATACCGTCCTAATGAGGCCAGATGCCACTCCCTGCTGCAGAATTCTTCTCTGGAAGTAGTTGTACACACTGTACATCCTAACTGGTGCTCTATGTTGTGTGTATTCTTCAGTTCAGTTGGAATGTGAAAGCCAGCCCTTTAGATTTCACTCTGCTCTGAGGAAGTGATGTCAAGCGGCCCCTGCTTAGGAGGACTTAGTGGCTGGACCATAGAGCTTTGACAGTTCCATCCACCCTGGGACTGTCATTGTCCTAGCTCAAGCCCTTTTCTGTCTGTGGACCTGGAGAACATAGACACAAAAGAGGAACTGACACGCTGTAAAACTGCTCCATAAGGGGCTCGCATCAGCTGCGTCTGGGGAGCTTAAGGAGTGACTCACAAACTGGAGAGTGCACAGAGCGGAAAATTACCTACCGGGGTGGGAAGGCAAGATGTCTCTGTCGACAAAGATGCTTGACCCCGTGCCTGAGACCCACGTGGTGGAATGAGAGCGCTGACTCCTGAAGTTGTCCTCAGACATCTACACATGTGTCAGGTGTGTGCCACCCACCCCCCATCCTCTGGCAAAAAAAAAAACCCAAAAAACAAAAAAAAACAAAAAAACAGAAAATTGTTCTGGTGCAAGCTCCACCCATAAGCCCAAAGAGTCTGGGATGATTAGGTGGAAGCCCCGCCTCTTTCTCCCGAGACCTTGCCCCCCTCCCATGAAGCCAACCAAAAGTGGCTCCTCCCCCAGGGATGCCCAGGACTGTGCCCTACTAGCTATTTAAAACCTGCCAAGTGTGCTCTCCTGTTCTGTCCCCCGCATTCCCAAGGGCCACCTGGGGTTGCTCTGCTTTGCACTGACCTGTTTTTTAAACCGGATTTATTAATTCAGTCTGATTCGGGTTATTGCATCGGTGGATCCAATACTGAACAAAACTTATATGGTAAACAGTGCTTGTGGAACGTGCTCATATGAAAGAAATAGACAGCAATGGTTTTCATTACTCTTTGTTTCTTAACAGAAGGTGGGGGGTGGTGAGCTCAATCCCCAACACCCCACATTTTATGAGGAAATATTTCTTAATAACAAGCAAGACAAACAACCTTTTCAGGATAGAATGTTTAACCTTCGGAAATGCCAGTTTTTTTTTCTATTCCTATCATTTATTATAAGCAGTAGAAAAATCTCTAAGGGTGGCTATGGATAAACTCTGTTAATATCTCCACCACGTGAGCAGCATAGAATGAGATGTCTAGGACAAAGAATCACAACTTTGTCTAGAAGTTCTAGGTATGTGCTTTTGGATCCACGGGGGGGGGGAACCCAAAAAACCAAAACAACAACAATAAAACCAACTACCAGGAAACGGTTCAAGAGCAACTGGTTGTTTTGTTTTGCTTATTCATTTTGTTGTTGTTGTTTCTAAAAGTGCTATATTCTACTGAATTACACAGTTCTGGAAGCATTTGATTTTGTGAATCATGCTATTTACTCATCTATGAAAAAAGACTAAATAAATGATATCAAATTCCCTTCTACTACTAGAGTGTTTTCTGTTTTGGAGATGAGGGTAAGACAGACACAGGACTCATCCATGGTTGTAGTCTGTCGACCCACATTTTCTGACTTCTTTTGGTTTCAGCATCTGCCTTTTAAAAGACGACTGTCCGCAGAAGGCTAAGCTGGCTATAGCTTCTGTCCACGGGGAAACACTAAGTTCACTACAGGTTTGTTCAAAATGACACATAACTCAACGTGCTTACCGCCCCTCCAGGGGCGGATTCACTTTGAAAGGGGAAGGACCTCCGAGGGATTTCTGGGGTCTGAGTCCCCAGCGGAGGGCTACCAGGCACTAAAGATCGAAGGGACTGTTTCTAGAAAAAGATGAATGGTGGGGATAGGTGAATACTCCCAACTCTGAGCTTTGCTGGAGAGGAGAGGCAGGCCCGCCCACTGCAGGAGGCAGACCCGCCCACCGGAGGAGGCAGGCCCGCCCACCGGAGGCAGGCCCGCCCACCAGCAGTTTAGCAGCACAGGGCAGGAGGGGCCATAGAGCCCGGAAGGGATCAGACAGTTTATATTTTGTTTGAGTGGATAGGAGACCAGACCTGGGCTGAGTTTAAGGGTCTTTCTGAGGACTTTGTGGAAACGCTTCCCACCGCCTCTAGTCGCTGACTTCAGGCAGCAAATAACGGTCCTCAAGCCTTTGGATGCCACCCCAACCCCAGCCCGCCGTTTGATTTTAAACGATCGGGATGTTAAAATTTAAAAAGAAACGTTAAAAACGGAGGTTTCTCTTAATAGAAGTCACATCTACTTTTCAGAATCCTCTGCAGGTGGAGGGCTACAGAAATTGGAGAAGGCTGTGGCTTGGCATCCGAACAGTTCTGTTCTGCTTTTCTCCTTGCCCGGGCTAGAGAATGCTGGACCGTTCTGTAATGGTAGGTCCATTTTGCCAGAAAATTCACATATTTGTGGGTGGAGCCAGTTGAGAGCCTGGGCGATCTATCAAAAGTCTGCATAAGCCAAACACTGCAAGGACTGCCAGGGGTTGAAAGCGAATACCTTGGAGGTTAGCAAATTTCCAGGGTGTATGGAGCCAAAGGTGTGCCTTTGGAAGCAGGGCAAGTAGGAGACTATTTGGGGGAAGGATGAGAAGGGAGCCGGATGAGTGTGACCCCGGCCCTTTCATGACAACCATCTTTAGGTGCTATTGGGCAGCCTCAGAGGCCCCTGCTGTCACTCTGCATCTTGTAACTGGTTCTCCTGAATCCATTACCTCTGGCAGAGAAAAGAGAGGGACGGCTCACACAACCCAGGAAGTTAGCTGAAGTTACAAGACTCTGGACAGGACAAAAGGTTCAAAAAAGCCAAGTCTCCTCCCCAAGATCGCATCAGCAGGAAGCCATTGCTAGAGCAGAGGAGACTCTTTGGTAGAGCTGCCCACAAGTTTTGCAGAGAGCTTCACGGCTGAAAGGTCAGTCAGGTAGGGATGGGCCTTTTGGTGATGTAACTGCTTGAGTCTTTTTTGATCCTGTATCTGATCACCAATAAACTCATTGATTTAAACTCACACTAGATTTGGATTTTTAAAATTTGTGGTTGGTGTCCATATTATATGGGATGAATAAACACTTTCCCACAATTCCTGTGGTGGTTTGAATAGTTATGGCCCCCATAGATTCATGTGTTTGAATGCTTGGTCCACAGGGATTAGTACTAATAGTAGGTGTGGCCTTGTTAGGGTAGATGTGGCATTGTTGAAGGAGGTGTGCCACTGTGGGGGGTGGGCTTTGAGGTCTTATAAGCTCAATCCTGGCCAGTGTGGCACACAGCACGGTCTCCTATTGCTGCCTGTGGATCAAGATGTAGATAGGACTCTCAGCTCCTTCTGCTCACCGCCGTGTCTCGTCATAAGGACAATGGACTAAACCTCTGAAACAGTAAGCCAGCCCCAGTTCAATGTTTTCCTTTATATAAAAAAAGTTGCTGTGCTCATGGGTCTCCACAGCGATAGAGACCCTAAGAAAGATAAATCCTCAGTATAAGAGTCAAAGTCACACAGCATCAGATGGGTGACCACCAGAGAACATCAAACACGGCTATAAATGCTGGGATGTCTTATCCTTGGAAACTGGGGGGATATACTTGTTCAGATAGCTAAGTCAATGCACAGTAAATTAAGGGCATATAAGAAAGTTCCTTTTGAATTAGTAGACTCAATTTGGTATTTATGTGTCTTTCTAAGGAAGTGATCTAAAGTGACTCACACCTGTAAAATGTAGAAGGGTGCAGAATATCTTGTCTGTCTACATCCCAGGGACTCTAGAGTCCAGGTTAAGACTGAAGAATGTCTGACTGTGAGGGCAAAATAGTCCTTGTTCAGGCAGAGGCAGGCTGAAAGTTTTACTCCTATTAAAGAAAGAATGTGTCTACTGTGGGTAGAACTTGGTGGGGAAACACTTGCCTTCCATGAGCAGGTCCCGAGGGTGAGGGTCCATCGCTAGCACTGCACATATATAGTCTTTTATAAAGGAGTCAAGCTTGTATTAGCAAACGCAGTGGGAAAAGCCACTGACACACAGGCTGCTGAGCCCCACTCATAGACAGTTCAGGACTCAGTCTGAGTAGACAGTACTGGCGTTCCTAGTCTTAGGCCTGGCTTCGCCAAGGCCATTGCGGAGCAGGAAGACCTATCTAGCAATTTCCAGAAATCTGTTTTGCCAGACTCCACAGTCACCACACAACCTCATAGCTAAAAATTTCTCTTTATTAAAGATCTGCCCACACACAGTGCTCTGGCTTTCCCAGGATGAACATTCCAGTGTGTGTGTCAGTCACAGCCCACAGGGAAGACAAAGCGGCAATATGGTCTTAAACCTCCCTCTCTCTCCCCACCGTGTGTATGTGTGTGCGTGTGTGTGTGTGAATGTATGGAATGTATGTGTGTGGGAGAGAGTGAGAGAAAGAGATAGATAGATAGATAGATAGATAGATAGATAGATAGATAGATAGATAGATAGACAGACAGAGAGATAGAGAACATGCTATTGTATTTGGACATGACCATGTAGGTGCTTATGTATGACCAAGTCAGAGGTCAATATTCAGTGCTTTCTTTATCACTCTTCACCTTGTCTTTTGAGACAGGGTCTCTCACGGACTAGCCAGACTAACTGGCTAGCAAACTCTAGGAATCCACCTGTCTCTGCACCCTACCCCACAGAGCTGGGGTCACAGGCACATGCTCCTGTGCCCACCTTTCTTTTTTATTGTTGTGTGCACACTTTAGGTCTGAACTTCGGTCCTCATGTTTGCAGAGCGAAGATTTTACTGACTGAGCTGTCTCCCTAGCCCTGGTATCAGTCTTATGATCCAGCATGAGCTCACTTCTGAGAATTAGATGTGTGGGAGAGTCCTAGGAATCAGAATGTGAGTTCATCAGGATGATGGGTGGAACACTGAAGTGCCAGCTGTCACCTTCTGGCTATTGTTGGACAAATGACTTCACACTGGAAATGATAATACTTACCTTTTACAGGACAGTGGATTGTCACAGTGGTCTGAAGGGCTGCCTCCACAGTGCCTCCCACCACAACAGACAGATGGCTGTGTTCTGGTTTGGTGACATTTCTTTCAATAGACAAGATGACAGGTGCCTCTTAATTCAAAGGGAGCAGAAACTATGTTAGGTTTAAGCTCTTGTACATTGACAAGCATCACTGATTTGCTGAAAGCAGGGATGAGTGCTGGTCTCTTTAACCCCTGTGGTGCACACAGACAAGCACACACATAGCTAGAGGTACTCAGTGCAGAGATGATGGATGGGTGGGTGGGTGGATGGGAGGATGTATGGAAGGATGGGTGGGGAGATGGATGGATGGACAGATGGATGGGTGGGTGGGTGGATGGGAGGATGTATGGAAGGATGGGTGGGGAGATGGATGGATGGATGGATGCTTGGATGGGTGGATGGATAGATGGGAGGATGGATGGATGGATGGGTGGGTGGGAAGGTAGATGGATGAATGTGTTGGTGGATGAATGGATGGATGGATGGATGGATGGATGGATGGGAGAATGGATGGATGGGTGGGTGGTAGGTAGATTGCAACTATCAAGTAAATAGTAAAGATATTTTACGTTCATAACCAAAATAAAGGTTAACTCCTTCTTGGTAATTTCACAAAGACTCAGTTCACAAGATGCAAAACTGCAAGGCAGGGCAGAATAGCATCTCTCGCATGCACCCTCGGATGAGCTGATGCAGGCCTAAACACAGGGACTGTGGCCATCTGAAACTTCATGGAAGGATGGGTGTGAGGCAGGGCAATGGATCTTGATCTATCCTATTGCCCTTGGTAGGTGCTATCCTGGATGTAGAAGGCTCTCCAGGGTCTCTCCCACTAACGTAAGAGTAAGTCAAAGCTCAGCCATCATGTCCAAAGCGCCTCATTGGGCTCTCTGCCCAGCTGCACCAAGACATCAATAATAACAAAGCCTGCCCATGCACCAGGTGATGCAATCAGACATTTCAACAACAATACAGATTCTAAAAACAAAAACCAAAACCCACGTACAGCTTCTTTTAGGGCCAGAGACAAGCTGACTTGTCAATCACAGAAAAAAAAGTTGGGTTCAGGGCTCACTCAACGCAGCACTTGGAAAAACCAGCTAGGCAGGAGCTCACAACGTGAACTTTCTTTTAACCACAAACATGTACAAAGTGTTTTCCTGCTGGGCTCTCATAGGAATCTCAAAGTACGGATTGAGCTCATAGCCCTTCAACCCTGCAGTGTGTGGCTCAGAGTCTCCCCTGCTCACACTATCTGAACAAATTCATGTCCACTTATTATGGGGGCCTCCTTAAAACACTTCTCACACATCGCTACTCTGCAGAAATTCCTCATTTATGAGATCACATGAAGCTATCTCAAGTGGATTAGCACGGTTTGGACGAAGGGTCAGAATATGGCATTTTAGTTAATGTGAAGCAAACAGCCACATCAAACTTGTGTTGAAGAAATAACAAAGACAAAGCCAGAGTCAGGAATTCATTCAAGGTCATTTACTCCTTGAAACTGGATAATGAATGGATTCATTCATTAACTCAGTCAGGTCACATGCTTTGAACACCTATGTGCAGAATTTCTGTGACGTGGACAATGAAACAGAACACATGCACTCTTGTTCTCAAGAAGCCTAAATGATCGAAACCTCCATTCTTTTTTGGAATGCCTGGGGCAGAGGAAAACCATCCTGAGGGAGGGTGATGGGAACCCTTGGGATGGAAAGGATCTTCGGTTGTCACAGCTCACCCTCTGGATCATGAAGCCCTCACATCAGCTCCATCAGGAGTCTAGGTTATCTGGGGATGGACTTAGAAGCACTGGTAGAGGAGGGGTCACCTATCCACTCCAGGAACTACCACAGTTTGTAATTGCTTCAAAGGAGCTAATGATTACAGGCACAACAGTCCAGGAGAAAACAGAGGCCTGAAGGAGGGGTTCTTAACTGGCATGTCACAACCCCTTTGGGGGTCAAACAACCCTTTCACAGGGGTTGCCTAAGCTCCTCAGAAAATATGAGTATTTGCATTATGATTCATAACAGTAGCAAAATTACAGTTATGAAGTAGCAACGAAAATAATTTTATGGCTGGGGTTACTACATGAGGAGCCGTAATAAAGGGTTGCAGCATTAGGAAGGTTGAGAACCTGCAGGCGCTGCCTTGGGAAGGCAGTCATTCTCAAGTCATTCAGACTCAGGAAACTTTCAACACCAGAGGGCTCACCTTTCTCAGCTTGTGGATGACAAGTGTCTACCACCAAGCTTAGCATCTAGGTGACCAAACCGGGTTCTAATCCCTGATGCCGTCTCTATTCTTCCTTGGTCCATTTGAGTCACAAAGAGAAAGAAAGAGAGGAGCGTGCTGGGGGACGACTCTCTTGTTAATGTCTAGTTCTAAAATACAATCTTGCCACAAGGAATTGCCACCTACAACTTAAGCAGCTAAAAATGATCTTCTAATGTAGAATATATTTTGATACAAAGTGACAATGTTCAGCACCTAGGAAGATGTATACTAATATAATATTATGATCTCTGGGGTGGGGGTGATGGCTAAGGAGTGGCAGGTATGTCGTTGAGAGAAAAGTACCAACCTCAAAAAAGTACCAACTAGTGATTCTCATTCCTTGACTATTGGAACTTTAAAAAGTCAACAATGTCACCATTGCCAGTGAACATCCATCTCATTAATTCCCAATTTGTGGAAAGTGAGCCTTAGAGACACCATTTCCAGAGAGTTGGCGTAAACTAGGAATATGTTTAAAAGATCAAACACCAAACACGTTCCACGCCTACTAAGGCAACATCTTAGGCAGCACCCGGCAACTGGTGCTTAAATAAGACCTGTGCCATTGCGATGCATACTCGCGTTTTAGAAAGCTATCTTTCTAAAGCATTTCAGATGATTAACGAAGCAACAACGACGCCACAGTCACTCCAGGCTTTGCCCATGAGCATTACCTGCGTATAACACCAATGAACTTTCCACATCTGAGCCGAGACGATCGGCTACGGAGCATTCATATATCCCTTGCTCCCTCCTTGTGGGATTTCTTATCTGTATCTTCCCACTTTCATCCAAAATGATCCTGTAGAAGAGTTACAATGAAAATATACTTTAGTAGCATACATAATTGCTGTGCGGCCATAGCAGGTTATGGAGAATGGAGAGTGCAAATTTATAGGCTTTGGTCCTGCGTGGAGCCTGAAAGGTAATCAGGTCCAGCCCCCTGCATCAAGGAAGAAACTGCATATATGGAAGACTGGGAAAAGTTTTCCTCTTGGATTAGATCAGAGAGCACTTACAACAGGCTGGGATGTGGACTTACTGGCTTCTATTTTGATTTTATTAGGTTTTTTTTAATAGCAAACCAATAGCAGTCAAGCTATACATCCCAGCAGCTTCCTGGAAGAGAAGGGCAGAGAGAAGGAAAACTCCATGTCACCTGATGTGAACAGATGCAGATGTCAGATGCAAGCTGGATGGGGCAGTCATGTGGCAGAGATGGGGGCTTTAGAGAAAGAGCAAAGATGTCCGAACTATCAGGGAAAATAAAACAAAACAAACGAGCAAAACAAAACAAAACACAAAAGGTTTTCGGTTCTGGCAAGCATCTGAAAGAGACAGGGTACAAAACAGAAAGAAAAAAGGTTCCATCTTTCTTGAGTCAGACCTAGAACCTCATTAACCACACTGTGGTTTATGGACCTGTCCAAGAGGGCAGGAATTCTGGGAAGGAAAAGTAAAGTACCCACTTAAGCTATTACTCCACCTATCTCTTTAGCATGGCTTGAGGTGAGCCTGGCCTGCTAAGGGCAGCCTCTCCTCCTTGAGGGATAGTCCCTACGTCAGGTGATTGACATATCAAACTTGAGTATTAGGTCTCCACTGAGGCCAATGGGCCTAGTCCCTTGACCAGATGGTTTACCTTAATGGGCCTTTATCACTCTAACAATGCTAAGTGAATTAAGTTAGTCTCAGAAAGGCAAATATCCCTGGTTTTCCTTTTCCCATTTGTTGTTCCTAGATTGTATATAGGTGCATAAAGTCTCTCTCTCTCTTTCTCTCTCTCTTTCTCTCTCTCTCTCTCACACACATACACACGTGCACACACAGACACACATGCACGCACACACACATACACATGCATGCACGCACACAAGCTCACCTGCACAACCATGAAAAAAAGAAGTAAAACTGGCTAGGCAGATAAAGGACAATGGGAGGGAGCACTTTTTTTTTCCCTACGGAGGAGAAATGTGAAAATGTTTCTGAGAAAACTAGACTAGACCACAATAAGAAACTGTCAAGGAGACCCTGTGCTCTGAGTTGACTCACTTCGCAGACGGCTGCAGCAGGGCTCCATCCTTGGTCCATGTATAAGTGGCCTCACTGCTGGGAGCTATAAGACTGCAAAATATATTGATGAGCTCCGTGCTCTTTGTGATGTACACTGTATTCCCGATCCTTGCATTTACTGTTTTGTTAAATGAAACTGAAGGGGGTAGGGTTTGCCTCATGAGGACAGGTCCTTTTGGCTTAAAAGTCAGCCTGCCTGAGTTTGCTACTGTGGGACTTTGGGGAGCTCTTGCTGTCTCCCCTCCGAGCTGAGCCTCCTCGTGGATACCCCTCCTTTGGACAGGAATCGGCTGAGCCTTGGCCAACTCAGCTACCAGCTGATAGATCATCTGGGATGCGAGGTCATCATTGGCCTCTCCTGTCTCCATAAGCTGGCTCATGTTTCTTATAAGCTCATCAAACTGGGCTGTGTCCATGCTGTACGCTCCCTGTTTCATAGCTGCCTCAAACTGCTTGTTCTTAAGCTCCCAGGAGTTGGTGCTCCCTGCAGAGGTCCTGCACGGCCCTAACAGAGCTCTGAAGAATGGCTGGTTGTCGATTTCCCCATCGTGCAGGTCAAGCTCATTTTTGTTGTTCCACATCTGACGCATTTTATGCCACGTGGCTCCCAAACTATTGGCTTCCTCGCGGTCCACCCCGGAGTGGCCCCGCGTGTGCTCTCGGAGGGACGGGTGTGCAATGAGTCTGTTGTCGGTCCCAATGAGCTTGAGGACAACCGTGCCCTGCGCGGAGCCTGCAATGCACCTGTACACTCCGATGTCAGGAGCCGCAAGACTGTGGATTTTCAGGGAGCCCGACTTGGTGATGCCAAGCTGCTTGGAGTTCTGCAGGCAATGCCCGTCCTTCTCCCACTGGATCAGAGATTTCTGGAAGCGTCTTACTGGGCATTTGATGAGCACAGATGTGTTGAGCAGCAAGTAGGCTCTACTGCCGATGGTCAAGTTGATCCGCTTCTCCTCCCTCGTCTGAATGTAGACTCTCTGGACACCGAGAATCTGGGGACCCTGCTCTCCATGTCGTGATTTTGTCCCAACTTTCACTTCTGCAGGGGAAAAAAAAAACGTAAAGAAATTGAGAGAAACCTCTCACAAATAAAGGTCATTGGCAGAGAATTTCTGAGGCTGATTGATCTAAGCCTACTAAGATATCGTTTGTTAAAATTCTCTAGAAATATGTGAATTAAAACAAGAAAAATGTCTTACATCCATACTTTGTGTGAGGTGAACGTGATAACCACTACACTATGGAAACGTGGCTACATCCATACTTTGGATAAACTTTGTAGTCATCTAGTCCTTAAGCTTTCTTGCTTCTGTTTTACTGTTAACCAATGCCAGCCCGAGTTCTGTTCCTATCAGCACACTCATGTTCTAAGGAAAAGGCCACCAGTGATCCCTAGTGATAAATCCATCGCCTTCTCTTTGGAGTTCTTACCCATACACTTCCTTCCCTAATAAGTTCTTCTCCGTTGTGCTTACGTCTGAAAGGTGACCAATGTTGGCAGGAGTAACTCGCTTGAGTTCGGAGCCCAGGTCCTCCCAGTATCTCACTATGTGACCCTTGCAACCTGTAACATTTGTCTCCTTCTTAAAGAAATAGTGGTTGTAGCTGCCTCATAAGGCTGTCCTGAAAATCATGAAGGACTGCCTAAAGGTCTGCAGAGGGGGCTAGGCACAAACTGCAAAACTCAGAGATGCTAGCTAAGGGTGTGGGTTGCCCTAAAGTGAAAAGAACATCAGCTGATAGACACAACCGAGTGAAGAATGTGAACTTTTAAAGGGCCATCCTGAAGAGGTGCCTACTAGGGAGTGTTTGCCAGTGAACAGCTGGAGTGCAGTTAGACTATATGGTGCACTGTTGGCCTTTGGGGGGAGTACCAAGACATCCTTCCTACCTGCCTCCAACCCCATTGGATCACCAAATAGTTAAGATGAAGAGCAAGAAAAAGCAAACCTTTCCAAGAACAAGAAATTTACTTAAAGCCAGGATAGTGTTCAGTGCAGATAAGGCGTCTGATGAGGGGCTACAGCAGTTGGGCTTGGCTTATCTTGTCTACAGACTTCAATTATAGAGAGGTTAAGCTTATGCAAGACCATATATTTTCTGGTTTGGGGAAGGAGCAGGGTGAATTTGAGGTGAAGAAAAGAGAAAAGTCAAAAGTACGCAGTTAATGCAGCCTTGCTGTTAGCAAGGGGTCAAAGACGAGATCATTTGCACTGAAATGGCAGCATGGCCACTGGAAAACTCTGCCTCTGGCAAATATCTAGTGATTTCTTAGTAAGCTTGGGGTGAAGCACACTATTGCCCTGCTTATTTTAGACAGCATAGACATGATGTTTCATTGGCAGGGTCACGCTGTTTATTCTTAGAAACCCCATAACCTCACCAGGCAGGACTGGTGCACGCCTTTGATCCCAGTACTCGGGAGGCAGAGGCAGGTGGAGAATTCTGTGAGTTCAAGGCCAGCCTGATCTACAAGAGCTAGTTCCAGGACAGGCTCAAAAAAAGAAAGAAAGGAAGGAAGGAAGGAAGGAAGGAAGGAAGGAAGGAGGACGGAAAGAAAGAAAAAAGAAATCCTAGTACTTCAAGCCAAGAAAAAAAAAAGACAAGAAAATCAAATCACCTGAAAGTAATAGTAAGCTTAAAGATAATCAGTGACTCCAGCGGTAGGTTAAAGAAGGGCATCCATCTGGCAACAGGGTTGATTAAGTGGATTACTAGAAAAGCCAGCTAAGTGAACTGGTTTCTAGTGCAAGAACAGAAGGTTGGGAAATAATAGGAATATCTGGAAGCTCCAGAGGTCACAGTGAGACATTAACCAAATGAGGCAGGACAGCAGGAAGCTTGGGTGCCACCCAGCCATGGCGATGGCATGGAAGGATTGTTGAGGTTGGGAATGGGGTTATTACCTATCAGAAAGGTCATCAATAAGGAATTGGGTTGTCCTGTGTATTGGCAAATATTGGTAAGGAAGATAGGGCCTGGTGGTGTATCTTGGAGACTTATATAGTAAACTTTGGAATGTCTAAGGAGAATGGTTAAAATAGCATACATGGGGGAGCAAGGTAGAAGCAGGATGCTGGGAGAGTGTCCTGCTCATCACCTGGCTTAAGATGGAGTACTGCTGAGAGAATGGTCCATGAATGCTCAGAGGGAGCCGATCACAGCATGGCCAGACAAGCACCATCAACCAGAGATGATGACCTGAGACTGGACAGGGGCAGAACTGGAGGTCAGCTCAGGGTAGCTGGCTATTAGAGGTATTCTCTCTCCCATCACTTCTATGGCCCGCATGGTCAGAAGGCTAGGAAATGTAGTGGAGTAAAGAAAAATGCTTTGTTTGGTTGTTTTGTTTTTCTCCCCAATGCTGGTGAAATTCTTATCTCCTCTGAATGTCATAACGATTTATGATCCCATCCTGTACATCACAGGTCCTGACGACCACAACGCATCCCCACATAGCATTCTGTCGAACTTCAAGGAGGCTGCTGGTTATGACACTAATTTCTCTGTCCTGGGAAGCACTTTACAACCTAGTCGCAGGGATAAAAATCAGGTAGGCAAGTGACTCAAACAAACACCATGCTGAGCCATTTGCCGCAGACATTCCTGATCTCCAAGAGTCTTTAAAACTTGGAATCTTGGAATTTTAGGATGTCAAGATTTTTGAAAATATGTTCTCAAAGTAGTCCCAGAAAAAAAAAAAAAGAAGAAGTTAGTGCCCATGAATCAGCAGAGAGCAGCAGCTAAGAGCATGGGCTCAAGAGTCAGACAGACTTGTGGTCAAACAGGCCGAAGGGGCCAATTGGCAGACATGGAGTCTCCGGTAAAACTCAGGGCTTGCCTCGGTCATGCTTGCCTTGTCTCTAAATGAGGATACTGTCTGCCTCTCAGCCTTGCCATGGCAACTAAATGAGATAAACACGCAAGGTGCTTTCCGGTCATGGAAGGCAATCAGCAAATATCACTACTTTTCAATGAGCTTGATGCTCAGATTGCTTTGTTTGGTGACTTTCTCCAGGAAATGTTGTCGACAAACTAAGGACACACGCACACACCTGCACTGGCAAAATGACAGCACTTCACCTCTGACTTCAGGCAAGCTCAGCGGCACAGTGCTTGTCATTTTATAGGTGAGTGGAGACAATAAAAAGCAAAGCAGAAACTGGCCCCTGAAGCCGTCATCTCTCCCCACTGTCCCCTTATCGCCACCTTTCTGCCGCCTGCTCACAGCTGCCCCGGTGACAGACCTGTGCTCACTGGCTATGCTCCTCCCACATGCTACATACACACGAATGTGTAGACAGGCATCCTCCCACATACACGCAGAAAACCTCTGATGATGAAAGCATGTTATTGATGTCATAGCAAACTTATGATTTATAATCAATTGACGAGATAGCCAATCTGCCATTTGCTTAAAGCGTGTTGTTACGCCTACTGATTTTGATGTGTACAGAATAAAAACCATTAAAGTACTTTCTATCAAATACTCAGCTCTTCTACTTTCAATAATGCAAATACAGATACACTCCTGGCAAAGTAAGCCAAGAAGCAATTCAGCTGAATCCCTACAAGGCACACTCTTGAGCAGATGTTCTTTAAAATGGACTTCCCTGAAAACTCTTTCTACCTCTCCCGGATTCTAAAACCGCTGAAAACAAGTTGGAGCCTTGCTTGGGTTGCTTCACCCTGGAACTGAGATAGGCTGAGGGCTGAAAAGGAAAAGGAGAAGGCTGAAGCATGGCGGCTGCCGCCCACTTACTGCTGCACACAGACATCTGGCAAGGTCTCACGAGGGGGAGCCCCGGCAGGCCCCTGCAGAGCGTCTCACTGAGAGGGATGCGCCTGCCCTTGGCAGTCAGCCTTTGACACACCTGCTTTCTTCTCTGGAATCCAACGCCACAAGTGACAGAGCACTGCAAAGAGAGTAGGAACATGTCAGACTGAGGATGAGCAGGACAACACATGGACAGAGCATGCGTAGGACAGCCCACCGAGGACAGCGGTCTTTAGAGCTGATGTTCACTTCATGAAGAGCTTCTCATTGCATCTTCTCTCACCTTTTCCCTCTTCTCCTTTTCTTTCTTTCTCTTCCTTTTCATTAATTCCCCCTTTCCTTATTTTTCTCCCGTCTTCTGTCCCTTCTTTCTGAGTTTAGCAAGGAACTGACAGTAATTTATTGTTGTAGAATTTGCCATTTCATTCTTGACGTTAGAAGTCATGCCTCATTTATTTTAATTTTTGTGTGTAGTATATGTGAGTGTGTGTTTGTGTGTATGTGCACACGTGAACGTGGGTGTGTGGGCATGGGCTTGTAGAGGTCCAAGGATAAGTGTTTACCTTATTTTTGAGACAATGTCTCTCACTGATCCCAGAGCTCACCAACTGTCTGGGGCTCCAACTGCCCCTCCCCTGCCTCTGCCATGCTTGGATTACGAATGTGCGCCACCACATCTTTTATGTGGGTGTTGGAGAGTTGTCTTAAGTCTTCATGCATGCATGGCAAATACTTCACTGACTGAACCATCTCAGCCTCCTAGTGTGTTTTTTACTGTATGCAATAAAACACTGATAAATGGAGAATGTAAAACTGATACTCGAAATTAATATTGTGGGAATCCTGCTCACAATAGCTACAAAAATTAAGTAGTTAACAATATCAAAAACTAGGAGAGCTGCACGATGAAATCTGTAAGACATTGATGAAAGTAGTTGAGAGGGATCCACAAGGACTGGAAAGAAATCCCATGGTCATAGATTAGAAGGACGAATGTTGTAAATTGTATGCATTACCCCAAGCAATCTGCGTATCTAAAGCCATCCCCTTCAAAATGCCAATGATGCTCTTCACAGGACTATAAAAAGATCCTAAAATTTCTACCAAAAAAAAAAACCAAACAAACAAACTAAAGCAATTTTGAGAAAATAGAAGGGAAGGGGCCTTAGAGTACCCAGCTTTAAATAAACTACAAAATATATTAGCCAAATCAGGACAGTATTAATATAAAAATAAACATCTAGAGTAATAGGTCAGAATAAAAGTAAACTTGTGCATCTGATTTTCAATCAACAAACAATCAACTGATTTTCAACAAAGGGGCCAAAAGCAAGCACCAGAGAAAGAATGGTCTTCTCAATAAGTGGTGACGGGAAAAGAATTGTTGTCTATGTACAGAAGAATGAAAATTAGATCCCTACCTCTCACTAGCTACAAAGATATTCAACTCACAATAAATTAAAGACAAAAATATAAGCCCTGAGAAGTACTAGAAGAAACAGAGGGACAGACATATCCGGGCATTGGAATGGACAAGGACCATTTGGGTGTGACTCCACAGGTACAGGAAAGAGCTGTGCAGTCAAATGGGACTTCACCAAGCCATGAAGCTTCACACAGCAAAGGGAACAATTCTCCGTGTGAAGAAACGACCGACCAAATGAGAGAAAACGTAACTCACAAATCTCTCTAGGCTAACCCAAGAAGTACAACTAATAAATGGGCAATTCACCTCAATAGACATTTCTTAAGAGAGGACATTCAAATGACCAAGGAGCCCATGGAAAATGTTCACGATCACGAATTTCCAGAGAAATACAAAACCACAGTGAGATGCTACCTCACCCCAGTAGGACGGGCTTTCATCAAAAACACAAACAATAACAAAGTGTGGTGAAAAGGGACTCTGCCATACCACTGATCTATAGAAACGAAAATTAACACAACCATTATGGAAAACAGTATGGAAGCTCCAAAAAAAATAAATAAAAAAAAAACCCAAAAACTTAGCCAGAACTACCATAGGATCTGGCAATCCCACCACAGGTTATTTATTCAAAGAAAATGACGTCAGTATGTTGAAGGGGAATCTGCCTTCCCCTGCTTATGTAGTTCACAGTAGCTGAGAGATGAAAGCGTAAGGGCCCATCACCAACAATCAATAAATAGACTGCGGTGCATTTATATCCCGGGACACTTATTCGGACCCGAAGAAGAATGGAATCCTGTCACCTGTGACAACATGGGCGGAACCGGAGATCATTACGCTAAACAAAATGAACCAACATAGAAAAGACAAGGGCCAGTATAAGAGTGCTGTAGCCTGGGGAGTCAGGGCAGGGGGCAGATGGATGGGGAAGGGTTGATGAATGGGTGCTAAGTTACAGTTAGGCAGGGGCAGGAAGTTCTGGTGAGTTATCATCCAGAAAGCTGACTGTACATAACATCAATGGACTGCATATTTAGCAAAAGGATTTTTTTGTTTGTTTTTGCCAGAAAAAAAAAAA
>JAQHUG010000239.1:1042721-1061031 GCA_028555095.1 Dicrostonyx torquatus | reverse complement strand
CACACACACACACACACACACACACACACACGCATACACACATTTCACATTTTATGTATCAACAAACAAAATAAAATGGAAAAAGTGTATGGTTGAGTATAATTTGAATGTCTCCTAAGATCCATATGTACAGATATGGTTCTTACAGAGGTGCCACTGGGAAGAGATGTACCTTTAAGGGGTGGGGTCTAAAGGGAAGATCTTAGGTTACTGGAAGTATAGCCTTAAAAGAGATTGTCAGACTCCTCCCATCTATCATCCCTGGATCCTGGATTGAGGTGTTACTCTTACCATTGCTGTCCATCACACTCTCCAGGGGCTGATGAAGCAAACCACAGTACCCTTGAAGTTTCCCACATTTTGAGCTACAGAAATCTCTCCTCTTCATGAATTAATTGCTTCGTGTATTGCTGTACTGATGCAAAGCAGACCGATGCAGAAAGAGTCCATTAAAGAATGACCCAAACTGCTACACACAAGATAACAGTAATAATCACCTAAGGTATGAGCAGTTTTAATTTAAGGCTTTCATGAAATTTATTAAGTGTATTAGGGGAAAACTGAATAAAATTACAGGATCTGCTGGAGGTTCAGGTTTTTTTTAACCATAATTAATTTCAAAAGGAATACTCTGAAGTAATCACAGAAGATTAAAGAAATATGAAACTTGGGTAGTTATTTTAATGGTATGTTTGACTTAAGAGACTACCTAGGGACTTCTGCTAAGCAAAGCAAGAAAGTAAGCCCACATCCAATAGTCTACTGCTGCTCTCCAAATGCGCGGTTAGTTTCCATTCTGTCCTTCAGATGATGCCAAGACTTCCAGCATTTAAATTCTCTTCTGCACTGCCAATGACTAGTTGATTTAATTCTATATTTAAATAAATTTACCATTTTTTCACTTCTGAAAAAAAATGAAGGAAGGTTGAATGAATGATCTTTTTGGTCCTCGGGGTTCATCAAGAAGGCAGATTAGCTGGTCCTCTGATCTGCTCTTGTTGCCCGTCCACATAAAGAGTAACCACCATGCTGAGACAACTCAAAGTCAAGCTTTCTGTCCCTCAAATCTTGCTCTGTTGTCTTCTTGTGTTGGGTGCTCATGGCAAAATGTGAGGCCCATGGGTCTTTAGTTATTGGTCTTCTTACCTCTTTTGTTCTTATCCCTATGGGTTCTTTAGTGAAGTTAGCACCTGGGCAGGCCATCCTCCATGTTGTATTTTCTTAGCACATGATAGTCCATGATTTGCTCACGAGCATTGTTTAAGAGAAGCCAATAGTTCCATTTTATCTCACTATTTTCCTGTTCCTTTAGTTTTGCTGTTAGCAAACACCAATTACACTTGCTTGCCTCCCATATCCATCTCAAGAGCAATATCCATCCTGTCTTGTGGCTCTTTTCCAAACCATTTCACGCCATCTATTTCAGCATGCGTACCATCTCTCTAATCACAATAACTTCTTATTTTGTCATTATTGCTTATGAAGCAATATTTGGCTCTATTTGGCTTTTATTTATTTTTAACTTGACACATTTTGTGCAATTTTTATTACATATACTTATTACTAATACATATTTAAAATTATTAATACATATACACATAAAATTTCAAAATACAGACATCCCTGTTAGGGCTGAGTTAAGTCTCTCACTCTCTGCACATTGTGCAAGTATGGGTTTCTGTGTTAATTCCCACCTTCTGCAAGAAGAAGCTTCTCTGATAAGTGTTGAGTGAGGCAATGACCTATGGATATAACAATATGTCATTTTTTCGCTATGTTCTTTTAACAGAATAATGGTAGTAGCTGGGTGGTGGTGCCACACATCTTTAATCCCAGTACTCCGGAGGTAGAGGCAGGCAGATCTCAGTGACTCTGAAGTCAGCCTGTTCTACAAAGCCAGTTCCAGAACAGCCAGGACACAGAGAAACCCTGTCTTGAAAAACAAACTAATGAAAAAAGAATAATAGCAGTAGCTTTCCCATAAAGCCCATGACTGTCCTAGTCTCAGGTTCTTAGCAACCTTGGCAGTGTCAGGTATGGACTCCATCTCATAGACTTGAGCCTTAAATCCAAAGGGATGTGGTTGGTTACTTTCATAGGGTTTGTCCTACTATTGCACCAGTATACCTTGCTGGCAAGTCTCGATTACAAGCATAGGGCTTACAACTGGGTGACATCCATGATTACTTTTCTTCTTCAGTAGTATGCAAAGCATCTTCCAGCACCATGGATGCTAGTCAGTCAGGGTGAAGCTTTAGTTGGTTAACACTTAATCTCTCCATCTTCAAGGACATAAGCCATGTCTTCAGCAGTAGGGCTTATCAACAGGATATGGAGAATAACCAATAGCCTTGGAAAGAGCCTGTGATGCTTGGGGAGGAGGTCTATGTGACCCCTTTGCCACTGATGTTTTTATGCCATGGCATAAGATGTCTAGCCACCATTATTTGGTGATTCCATTTGAATTTATTTCATATATGTATTAGATAGCATACAAAATGAACTCTGGGTTTTTGTGAACATTGGTTTTTTATTTTCTTTTTTAAGTTTGTTTTGTTTTTTGGGGGAGGAGTTGAGAGAGAATATGAAGTTTGAAAGGTAGGGAGGTGAATACGATCTGGGAAGAGTAGCCTTCTTTGTGAATACAGAACCTGCTTGCCGTTTTCCCTGGGGGAATACCTGTTCAGCTGTTTGTGTGACTCTTGCTTTAGACACTGTCCCTGCACCCTGAGACTTTCTACTTCAAATTCTCCTGGAAGCTTAGATGCACAAAGTTCACACTGGCGCCCTGAAAGCATCAGTCTGTAGGTGGACAAGGCAAAGGTCGAGGATGAGCTAACACATTTTTCATGGCCTGTCTTCAAGACTCTATCATCTGTTTCCTTTACCCACAACTCTGTTAAAACTGACAGTGTTTGAACGGTTGTTGGGACCAGGAAAGGAGGTTTAGATTTTATGCTGCATTGTAATAATCCAGTTATTGCTGCCTCCATGTCTCCTTCCGCTTTGCTTCGCCTTCGGCATCCTTCCTCCACGAGGACGCAGAGAAATGTGGTTGCTCCTCCAACTCCTGCTCACCCACAGTTCTGCGAGGACAGTCTCCATCACTCTCAGGGAGGACAGTCTCCATCCCTCTCAGGGAGGACAGTCTCCATCACTCTCAGGGAGGACAGTCTCCATCATCACTCTCAGGGACAGCACACGGTCCTCAGTCCAATATCTCTGTAACCAAAGACCTTGAAACAGGCCTTTGAGGTCAGCCACACTTACTCCCGTGGAAATCTGTATCCCTCTTGGTGCCCAAGGAAATATTTGTCATCACTAACTTTCCTTCTCACTTTGATGCAGATTTCTGGCCAGTGTTTTTCATAACTTACATTTGGGGTACAGCCATTTCATTGTGCACTGAAGAGTGTCTCTTTTATATATTCTCTTTGTGGTTTGCTGTTGACTTCCAAAGGAAAGGAATGAAAATTTTAAATGCCATTGTTTTCATGTTAGCAGAAAACAAACAACTAAAATGTCCATATAATAAATGTAAACAACTTATTATGAAATACCACAGAACCAATTTTGCTCCTATAACACGGTGGTTACATAACTATCAAACACCTTTTCTGATACGCCTCTAATGACGAGGTGTGTTTGACACAGCCCCCTATTTTGTACAGCAGGATCATTTGTAAGCCATTTTTCTGAGTAGAAAACTTAGAGAATGTTCCCTACTATGGGAGAGGTGACATAATCTGTGTCCTCAGTTGTCACAGACAGGGCCTCAACCTTGTGCTGAACCATCTGGGATTTCACTGAAGATGTCTGGCAGGTTCCTCAGGAAGATCTTGTGGCAGCAGCATGCCCTAACTGGGCAAATATTTGTCTAAGTCTTTGCCATATGAAGGTCAGTTGGGCAGGGTATAAAATCTTTTACATTTTTACTCCTTTAGGGTCTTAAATGTGTTACTCTATTGTTTTCTAGTACAAATGAGTATTGTTGCAATATCCGATGCTAGTTGATCTTCTTTCTCTAATAAGCATCTTGATTCTCTTGTCCAGGTACAAAAATACTTCTTTATCTATAAAATGCAGTCATTTTAGTAAGATGTGTCATGATAATGATCAATTCCAATTTTTGTCATTACATGCAGGTTTCCCATGTGTAGAAGGTACTCTTTCAATGTGGCAATTTAAGTCTTTTGTTCTCTTATTAGTGATTTTCTTTCTTTGGACTTAACATTCATTAGATTATTTTCTCTCTACTTTTTATATAATTTTCACTTGAATCATTTTTAATTTCTGTCTGATTATTTGCACATCTCTTTAATTACATTATTGAAGTCCAGATGGGCCTTAGTGCTTTCTAGTTTATTGTTGTAATAGGTGCAGGTGGCTGCTTGGCACCTGAGAGGAACGCAGGCCCTTTTGTTCCATCCTGTCTGGCTCCCTGGTCGCACAGCCACATGGCCTGCTTTTGGCCCTGGTTAACTTATACCTGGAATAATTACACACAAACTGTATTCATTCAAATATTGCCTGGTCCATTAGTTTTAACCTCTTATGCCTATTAGTCTAACCCATATTTAGAAATCTGTGTGTCACCACGAGGTGGTGGCTTACCGAGGAAGATTCTAACCTACATCCATCATGGGCTGAAAGATCATGGCGTCTCTGGCAGTGCCTTCTTTCTCACCGCTTTCTGTTCTGTAACTCTGCCCACCTAAGGGCTGTGTCCTATCTTACAGGCCAGGCAGTCTTCTTTATTAACCAATGAAAACAAAGAAATACAGAAGAACCCTCCTACACCAGTTATAGTAAAAATTAAAAAAAGAAACCTCACCCTTCATTTTTTTCAGTTCTTTCCTGCCACTGTGAACTATCTTTCTGCAACACTCTATTATTATTTACCATGTTCACTAGATTTTATATTTTCATTTGTTTCTGTAGCTTTCTTCATTTCTTTCAGCTCATTCTGTAGCTTTAAGTTAAATTTTCACGTGCTTCAAGGTCATTTTTCTTTTTATTATGTTGCTGTGTCACCAATATGGCCTTGGGACAAGCTTTGCGTTTGTTGATGCTCCCATATAAACTCAGAGTTAGCTCTCTGTGCTTGTAGAGAGCGGGAGAGTAAGGCAGTAGAGCACTTCAGGGCATTTATTGCCTTCAGGGTAAGAACTCCCTCTTCTGCTTTCTGGGGTTAAAATGTAGCTCACGGTTTTGAAGTTTGTATTCTCTGGATGCTCTTAAGGGAGAGAACATTTTCTTATCCCTCCTCCCACATCCTCCTCCTCAATGTGAGTTGCCAGCACATTCTCTCAAGGTCTGTAGGAGCCCCAAGTGGGTGTGAATTCTTCATTCGCACCCTTCTCTTGGGTTCACTGATTGGCCTGCAGTTGCTTTGTTCAGGGTTCTAATCAGAGTGGGAACATTTTTTTTTTCTGGATATGTGTTGTTGGTGTCCATGTTCAGTGGTTCTTGGCCCTAGGTCTTCTCTTCTCTCTCACCCTCCAGTGGCTGAGTTTGTAGTTTCTGCTATCGTGTCTGGTTTGACCTTTGCCCCTTGGGTCGCTTATATGAAAATTACCTGTGTCTCTTTTCTTTTGCAGTCCTAATTGATTTATTTTTATTTCATTTTCTTCTTTTTATAATTAAATGAGGGGTCAGAGAATGTTAAACAACAGTGCTGCTACCATAAGTTTGCTTCTTCAGAAATCTATTAATGATTTAAAAGAACTGCTGACAATACACATTTAGATGTCTTGGTATCTATCATCTATGGCTGCAGCTACCAGTTCCAGGCTGATGGTCCTACATTCACAGCTCTGGCACAGAGATCGCCTAGGCGGCAGTTGTTTATCAAGACCTTTACAGACCCTCAAGCTGTTCTGTCCCTTTTTCATCACCTTCTGAATATTTTTTCCCGACTTTAGCTAACTCTATAACCGACACACTGCCCATTACCTTCCTAAGACAAAGCTATAGAATAGAATGTCCCTCTTTTTGCTTATTCACTGTCAAGTTAATGGTCAAATGTGTCTGTTACATTTCCCAAGTCTCTTCAAAACTGTACTTAAAATATTTTTTATTAATTTGCTGAGAGTTTCAAACAATGTATTTTTTTATCACATTCACACCTAACCTGCCCCCCATTAATTCCTCCCAGCACCAGAGGACAATTTGTAAGACTGCCATCTATTATTTCACTAGACTTGTGGCATTTACATAGACATCTGCCATTGTGCTGGTTTTAAGTGTGTACAAGCTGTACCGAGTGTTTTCTAAGTGAGTCGTTTCTTATTAATGAAGGAATCACTGTCTGCTATTCTCTATACCCACAGCTTCATTATCCCCAAGTCGTCTTAATCCATCCTCTAACTTCTATGGCTTCTCTGTCTCCCATGTCTTCTTGTTCTATCACATGACCCAGATTGTCTTAGCTTCTGAATATTCAAATGTTTCTGTCATACTTTTGAGGACCATGGGGATACACACGAATAACCTAGATCCTCTCCCGTCTGGTTACAGCCTTGACTTTCTGCCTCACCTCCCTCCATTTCCTTAATTTGCCCTGTTCTTGAGCCCCATGAGAGACTCATAAATTCAAAAGTCCCATGCTACCTGGGATACCCTTTGATCTCATTTCCATAGAGACTGTCCTCATTTCCCCAAACTCAATATTAAAGCCACATCTTCTAAAACCTTTCCCAGTACTAAAGTAGGAAAGAGAGGTTTCCCCATTTCCCATACTTAGGCACACGTGGCATCAATGTTGGGTTTCTCTCTACATGATAATGAGTCTGATTTCATCTACGTATCTTCTTAGAGTGCACACTCATTTAAAACGGTGGTTTTTGTGCCTCTAGTAATCAATACAACGTTGTTCAGTAAATGTCTGTTGTTTGAATGGCCAAGCATGTGAGGCTATGAAAATAGGACTATCTAATTTAGAATGAGCATTTATAAGTCAATATTTGTCATATTTTAAATAGTTAATACATGTGGGTTAATGCCAAGCTATCTATAGGATAACACAGATAGAAAGATCTGAATCCAGGCATCACCTATTCCCTTGGCTCTATCGAGTACCAATTATAAAGGTAAAGATTAAAAATGCAAAAGAGAAGGCCAACGAAGTTTCTTGGACTTTGTAATAAACAATCAGGAAGTTGGGGGTGGGCAGAGTGAGAGACTCCCCAGTGGCTAAGAGGACATACTGCTCTTGCTGAAGACCCAAGTTCTATTCCCGGCACCCATGTCAGGTGGCTCACTGAGGCCTGTAAGTCCAGTGCACAGGTATCTGACACCCCTGGCTCCACAGACACCTGCATTCACACACACACTTACACCTCAAGTTTTTAAAAAGCTTTGAAATTTTTTGATATAATAAGAGAATCCAAAAATTGAAACGTCTTGAGGGCAAGTCCATTGAAAGAATAAGCTGAGTGTTTCTCCCATAAGATTGTGAGCATGAGAGAGACACACACACATGGAGAGCCAGAGCCAGAGTGAGACTGTGAGCAGGAGAACATTTTCCACGTGCACCCTGGGCTCACAACTGACTTCCGAATGACCTTGACCTGGCTTTGTGCCCGTTTCTCACTAACGCTGCTTGGAACCTCTTCGGGAAATACTTAGCAGCTGAAACAAAGGAGGAGCAGAGAGGAAGGGGTTAAGGATGGCTCTTACCTTTGACCAGTCTCCAGCAGTCAGCTGTGGAGGGCAGTCTGTCCTGGCGCAGGACTTATGAGAGGAGGCCTTGGGCCCCTGACACAATTCATCTGACAAATTCAAGAAGCTTCCGTCCGTTAGCAGCTGTCGACAGGCGACTCTCCGGTTCTGCGTCCCCCCGCCGCATGTCCTGGAACACTAAGGAAAGAGACTGTGAAGTGGTGGCCTTACTTTTTTGTTGATGCAAAGCAGGGCTCCCACCATTGCCATAAGTAAAACCTGTCATGGGTTGCCAGGCTTCTGTACCTGCTGCCACTCTTCGATATGCCAGCTAGGAGGGCAATCGAACTGATTGCATGCTCGTAGGGCGTGAGGTTTCTCATCTCGGCATTCCTCCAGAGGGGCTGCGGAGTCCTCAGGATGCAGGCAGTGTACATCTCGGGTCTGAATTCCAACGCCACAGGTAGCTGAGCAAGGTCCCCAAGAGCCCACGTGCCATCTGTATCCAAAGCCAGGTGAGGAAGACAAGGCAAAGGCAACCGGGAAAAGGTGAACCTTCAAATGAGGGGAAACCCAACAAGCACAGCCCATCTCAAGCTCCTCTCTGGGCCTCTAGTTCTCAACCTGTCGGTCACGGCCCCTTTGGGAGTAGCCTATCAAATATCCTGCAGATCAAATATTTACATTACGATTCACAACAGTATCACAATTACAGTTATGAAGTCCCAACAAAATAATTTTACAGTTGGGGGGTCACCACAACGCGAGGAATTGTAAAAGGGTCATAGCATTAGGAAGGTTGAGAACCACTGCTCTAGGTCTTATTACTCTGCTCAGGCTCCACGCTGTGACATCTCCACGAATATATGTGATTGAGACACAGAAACACGACATCTAAAGGGAAGAAATGCCAGGGAAGTGGGTTAAAGGTCTCAGTAGTTTGGGAAGACCCTGAGTGGCAGGGAGCAGGTTGTTTCCCCCACCCTGTCCCGCCGCCACCATCCATCAACAATAAAACCTGACTTGGTTTTGAGTCCCTAGGCAAAGCTGATTTATAGGGCTGCCAGAAGAGGCTTTACATGCTTAGAAACACATCTCAGGAAATGGCTGGGGCACCTGGATTCCTTATTTGTAATATCCTTGAGAAAAATGCCTTAATGTTGGGATTGGATTTGCAGCACATATATAATGCGATTCCTTTCTAATAAGAGCTTGAGAAAAAAATCAAGTCTCCTCGTGAAACGGCTGGAAAAGTGAAAAACTACAGCAGCTGCATTAGATCCATATTTCCAAGTCACTCAACGAAGTGTACACCCCACCCGAAGCTCCCACGTCCCATTTCCTGAAGTGCTGGGGAATACCATTTTTAAAAGTCTTTGCCCATCTGATTAGTGTAATATTGTATGACACAGTTATTTTACTTGTGGACATTTGATTTTTAGGGAGCATGAATTCTTAACTGGTTACCAAAGAGAAACGTCAGGAGCAAGCAATTTTAAAATGCTTAAGGCGTACATTAAAACAGATGCTGGCTCCAGGGTGTTTGTAAGGCAAAAATAAAAAGTAAAAATAATGAACTTCACAAAGTGAAAAAAGATCATAAAGGTTTAAGCAGTTAGGGAAAAGCCTGTGATGCAGCATTGCTAGTCATTACTAAAGTGGACACAGAGTACATTGACTCTGTGTGTGTGTGTGTGTGTGTGTGTGTGTGATTACACTGTTTAAACAAAAGTCTCACACACACACCAGATAAGCGTATAACCATTGATGTCTCAGTAACAGAATTTTTCCTTTTTTTGTATTTTTCTGACTTTTATTACTTTCATTCATTATATAGGCATTTACTACCAGAGAACAAGTTCATTCAAAAATAATATATATTTAAAAGTAATTTTCAATTTTCTTATTTCTAATCTTCTATATTAAACATGTTTACTTTTCTATGGGGAAAATGAAAAAAAAAACCAGTAGTACTCATGACATGATACAAAGAACAAACATTTTATTTATGAAAGGAAGTTTGCGAGTGAAGAACTAACAATCCAAGCGTGACGGTAGAATAAGAAGCAGGTTGGAATGTCCATGTGTTAAAGGTTTGGTCCCCAGCTTGGTTCTATTAACAGGTTGTGAAACCTTCAAGGGGTGGGGTCCAGCAGGAAGCTTTAGGTCACTGGGGGCATGTCTTGGGATGAGTGGTGGGACTCCAGCCCCTTGCCCTCTCTTTCTTTTGCTGCCGTGAGGTGATTGGGCTTCTTCTACCATAGACTCCTAGCATGATGCACTGAGCCTCCATGGGCCCAAAGCACTGGTGCCCATCAGGGGAGGACTGACACCTTCCAGACCCGGAAGCAAACAAAGGTCTCCTTTCAGCAAGGCAGTTGCCTCCAGCGGTAAAGTGTCGGAAAGTTGACGAACATAATGCACATGTAACGTGAGCTGCTAGGTATAGGAAAAAGGGATTCCCAGTTAATGATTTCTTTGGGAAATATCTTTGAAATAGGTTTCTAAGAAACAGCAGGATGCTCCTTAAAGAAAAGGACCAGACGCTGTTAGTTTAGCCACGGGATTCTTTTGAAGTTTCAAGGACTATGCAAATCCCATTTGATGGCTAATTTTCCAAAGTAAAAGATAGAGTTGGGATTTTTAATGGATACTATGAAGCTTGCAAAAACCTGGGCACAAAGATTCGTATAGAAAGAAAAGGATGCTACAGGTGAATATATATTCTAAGTCCTGCATAAAAGCAAAAGTCCCAGCTGCACAGAAACATCTTAGTTAAGATACTTGTGCTCCACCGAGATTTCCATGTTGAAGCCCTGTCTTCCAATAGGACAGTGCCTGGGATGAGGGCTTTCAGAATTAGGGTGAGAGTAGTCACAAGGTAGCTCTTTGCCCTCTCCCCACTATCTGCAGACACACAGAGAAATCCGGGGTCAAAAGGCCAGGCAGAGCGCGCTCTCCAGAAACCAGACTCTGCAGGGCTTCCACCTTTCCCTTTCCAGCCAAAGGGACAAGAAAGTTCTATTGTTGCAGTCACCCTCACAATGGTACTTTGTTCTTACAGCCTGAGGTCGCTAATACAGTAAGTTTTCTGATCAAACTGGAAGTGAGCTAGACAAGGCCTAAATATTTTGAAACTATGCAATAATTTTCTAAATTACCCAGGAGCATGTATGAATTCACACGAGAAAAATGTCTGGAAAATTATATATAAAAATATTAATAGAAGAAATTGTAGTCAGTATTTTAAAATGCATGTTAATGAAAAATCATATGTCAAAATTTTTAGGATACAGCTAAAACTGATTAGAAGAAAATTAATAGCCTTAAGCACACATTTGAAGAATAAAGATTGACTTTAACAATCTTAGTTTCTATGTCAAGAGGTAAAAAAAGCAATTAAAGTGAAAACATTAGAAGGAAAGATAGATGATAGATATATAATAATAAAAGATAGATAATAGATAGATGATAGATAGGCAAGAAAGATAGATAGATGATAGACAGACAGATAGATAGATCATAGAGTATAGGGATAGCAGAAATAAATAAGATAAAAGATAAAAAAAATCTGTTTCTTCAAAGGTCTAATCAAATTAGCAAGTCTTTGAGGAAATCTAAGGAAAAACCACAAATCACTGATGTCAGGAATTTAGAAGACAATCTTGAGAACTGAAATCATTAAGATGAATGTAAGTTTACAGCGAAAATTAATAAATTTGAAAATCGCAGCCTCCTGCTTCAGCATTCCAAATGAGGGGTGGGATCCCAGACACACCCCCACACTAGACTTATCTGTCTCATGGTTGTCAAAGGGGCTTTCCCTCTCACAAGAAGAGTCTATCCTTTCAGAGACAAAACCAAAGCATCTCAGTTTATGGGATGGGTATTTAGTTTCCACAATCAGATCGTTCATTAAAGTAGATTCTGGCTTTGCATGGGTTCTCCATTTATTCCTTTCCTTTATGCTGTCCTAGGGTTTGTCAGCTTGATCGGGCAAACCTAGTAAGTCAGGAAGTCTAGGTTGCTGGGCTTGGCAACTGCACCCAAGCAAGCTCTGATTTCAGCACTGGATTAACAGTTTCGATTCCTCGCTATCTTGTTTTTATCTTTCCTTTACCCCTTACAAGCTGAGCCTATACTTCAACTTGTTCTGGATACTTAAAGAGATTTTTGTTTTGTTTTGAAGACAAGTTCTCATTACGTAGCCCAGGCTGGCCTCAAACTCTCAATCCCCTCCACCTCAGTCTCTTAAGTACTGCAATTACAGGTCTGAGCTCCCATGAACAGCTCAGACCTTCACTCTAAAATTCTGCCTCTACGATGTCTCAGGGCATGGACAGACATGAGCAAGGTCTTTGCCACAAGGTCATGGAATCCCCACTCCCATGTGAAACTCCAAGAGCATAGTCTTTAGGGTTTGTTCTGACTCACGGGGTCAGGGGTTTGGGTTCATGGTCCTTGGTGCTCTTGTTTCTAGGATGGTGGTGAGGGAGAGCATCCTGTCAGCAGGAGCATATACATAGCAGAAACTGCTAGCTCACAGGAGACAGGAAGTGGCGAGTGCCATTCTTCCCGCAACTTATCCCTAGTTCACTGGCTTTCTGTTTCTAGTTTTCTAATGCTTTCTCTGTAGCACGCAGCCATTCTTACTCCATTTCTGCCCATTTCTGTTTCACAACTTCTAGCTATTTCTATGGGTAATAATAATTTCTATCTCCAAAGATGCCAATAACCTCAGTCTTTTCCAGCTTTTCTTTCTGTGCTGTCATTTCACCCGGAATAAGTTCATCTTGCAAATGTTGAACCTATCGACTGTTTTCACTGGTACTAGATGTCTTTCCTCTTGCGATTTAGAATTTCAACTTTATGTGCAATTTGAAGGAAGTAGGCCTATTTCTCCTTCTCTCTCTCCCTCTCTCCTACCTTCCTTCCCTTCCTTTTTTCTTTTCTCTGTCAAATAGGAGCTGAACTCTCATTTGCTATAACTATATCGGAACCTCTAGTCTGCAAAGACCCCCAGGGCCAGCTTCCTCATCAGATCACACTCTACTCAGCTGTGAGTCTGCATAGCTGGTTCCATGGGTTTGCAGTTGGTGCATCATGTTTATCCACCAAACCCCCCCCCCCCGCCCCGCTTTATACCAGACCTATCAGCAGTCTGTGCTTGGAGCAAACCATGAGGCGCCAACACTATTTTAACTGGAGGCTTATCAATTAGACTCTCATTGATCATATCTAAATTTCTGCATCCTTGGCCATGAGAAAAGTCACCAGCTACACACATGCGTGCACACACAGTATTTTGCTGGCAATGTGACTATATATCTAATTACTTAGGAAGTGTCCGTTTCATTCTTAAAACGATTCGGCTTAAATTTGTAAACGTTATTGGGAATGTCTTCAGCCTGATTACCTTTTAAACGTATGTGACTAGAAAAGGAAGTTACAGTCCTAAGGGACTGGAGATGGAACTGTTTTTATCCTGGCAGGGGGGAAACAGTGTCTTATCAGCTGACAAGCTGTGCGTGTGTGCATGCACATGTGTGCACGCACACATGCACATGTATATATGTCTATGTATATGATGTGTGTGTGTATATATATGTTAATTCAAGAAATGGGTAGCAGGTTGGTGCAAAAACGCGCCACTCATGCCTGTTGCTCCTACGCTCCCTCCCATGAGGCGCTGACTCCTGACAGAGCAGAAGGCTGTCTTCAGACTTGTGGGGCCCTTATGTAACCCTGTGTGTTTCTACAAACTGCTGGCTCTCTCCTGGAAAAGGCAAACTCTGGAAAACTGTCAGCCCTGCAGCAGGACAGGACAGGGGGAGCAACCTCGCAAGAGAAAATAAGCATGCAACACCGCCTTGGAGATCCCAGGCTAATACATCAAGTGCATGTGCCTTAGGATAAATACAGGTCCACCGACTGTCCACCCAGTCTCAGCGGTAAGTTTCACCCTGGGGTGAGATTTTACTGCCATTGCCCTTGGAGTCAGTAAATATTTATATGGAAAATATTATGCAACCCCCTGTCCCTGTTATTCCTACACCCCTGGTTTCTAGAACCTAAAACATTTTTGCAAACTTCCCTTTATTTTGGCATGGAACCTTTGCCTCCCCTGGCTTTTCTCCAACATAACTCTCAATCTCTGAAAAGGTTATTAAAGTTGCAACATTGAAATAAGGGACAATATTTGCTTTTGTATAAAAACTCTTAGTTTTGCAGGGTGGCCAAAGCACATTGTCTGTTCCATTCTGTCCAGATTGGAGGCTCCGGGGTGAATGTTGCTGAGCACGGGGAGAGTAAGAGCTCTGGCTAAGGCAACCAGGAAGGAAGGGGCACTGCAATGTGGGCTGGTAAAGGGACAAATCAGCAAGCATCCCTCAGCAGCCTTAAGAAACAGTTTCCAGAGCTTGTCAAGCCTTGCTGTGGCTCGGAGGTCAAGTGAGGGAGGACCCTGTAAACTAAACTCACCCTGCTCTTATCTCCTGATGGTTTTGGCAAAGGTTGCCGTTCTTAGAACTTGACCTGATTTGACCTTTGTCCCCCACAGAGAGTGCCCGACTCTCAATGGCTTGATTGAATGAGTTTATCCTCGTGCCCATGGTGAGAATGGGTCACTCATCCGGCACATACTGTATGTCCTGGATTTGAATGTTCCTTTGGACTGTGAGATGCTGGTGTCTAGTACTCCTGATGCTGAGTGGGGACTCTCTGAATGCAGCTCCTTGAGCCCCATGATCACAAGGGGAGAGAGGGGATATTGCGATGGGCAGTACCACTAAACTCTAATGGCTAGCAGGTTCCAGTTAGAATATTTTCAACTTATCGAGGGAGGATTTCAAAGGAATCAACCACACTTTAAGCTGAGGAGCAGCTAACTCAGAGGAGGGCACAAATCAATGCAAGAGGTGAGCAGAAGGCAACTTGAAACCGTCAGCCCAAATCAAAGACCGCATGGGGCTGAGAGTGTAGCTTTGGGGAAGAGTCTGGCACTTATGAGGTCCTGGGTTCCATCTCCAGCACCACAGAAGAAAAAGGAAATCAATACTGGAGATCAAGGGACTTTGGTAATCCTAAAATCTAATACTGTTTTCATTTTCAGATAAAGAAACTAGGCTCAGAGATTCTCTCATTCAAATCCCTAAGAGACAGAAATGCTGGTGTGGTGATCCATCCTATATTCCCATCCATTTCCATTTCTCTTGGGACCATGAAAACTCCCTCTTTATAAAGCGTCTGAGGTCGGTTTCCTATTTACATTCTGTTGACCTTCATATCACCAATGAGAAAAAAGTCAGTGATTCCTTTTAAGGGAGAGAATTAACTAATGTCCTGGTAGAGAAAGACTCTGGGTCTAGAACTCAGTATAAGCAAAGGCCCAGCACTCATGAGAAAGCCCGGGCAAGCATGGATCACAGTAACCAAGTGTGGCTCCAGAGCAAGTTTCTCAATGTGAGAGTGTGTGTTAGTGCAAGTAGTGTGTGTGTGTGTGTGTGTGTGTATGTGTGTGTGTGTGTTTAGGGCAGTGGTCACAGAAAATGTGATTCAAGAGTTAGAGTTAAGATCACAAAGACTTTTGATGTTACCTAATTTCTATATCCATAACTGAGAATGTCTTCACAGATAGCTTTTGCAGTTGGTTAAGTTAAAGGGTGGCCATCAGAGAGGGCCCTAGACAACCTGAGCGGTGTGTTATGAAAAGGAGAAGTCTGGCCACAGACCCACTGAGGAGAAGCGCTACAAAACCACGGGAAGAATGCTCTTCACCAGCCGCAGAATGCTGGAGGCCATAAGCATGGAGTGGGGCCTGGAAATGACTCTCCTTCCAGGGCCTCAGAAAGAACCAGGGCTATGACTCTGTGGTTTTGGACTTCGCGTCTCTGATCTGTGAAATGCTGAGTTTCTGCTCTTCCAGCCTCTTAGTCTACTGTGCTTTGTTAAGGCTACCCCGGGACTCTCACCCTACGCCAAATAATGTGGATTTCAGTGCCCAGGTCAAAGAAAGCCAACCAGAGGGCTCTGTATGAGAGAGTCACACTGTAGTTGGCCTGCAAGTTAGAAAGAGCGAAGTCTCTCGGATCTTACCCCTGCTGCTCTTGACGAGGACCCGAGTTCAGTTCCCGGTACCCACAGTGACCCTCTTACAACTACCTAGAACTCCATCTGTAAGGGATCCTCCTCTGACCTCTGAGTACCTACCTCCAGACACACATATAAATGTTAACTTTTCTAAAGAGAGCAAAGAATTTTGTCAATGTTTCGGGGCCTCTATCCATCCTGTCATAATAGAAATTGCTCTCAAGGGATGTGTCTTTAGGCTGTGGAACATTCTGGTTTACCCAGTTTTATTGGTGCCTGATCTACTTTTCCCACAGAGACATTTTCAGTGTCCTGGAGAGCAGAGTTCTGATAAACAAAACAAAACAAAAAACCTAGCTTCATGGTGCCTTTAATCCCAGCACCTGGGAGGCAGAGGCAAGTGGATCTCTGTGGGTTCGAGGTCAGCCTGGTCTACAGAGTGAAACCCTGTCTCGAAAAACCAAAACAAAAAGAAGACAATAACAACAACAAAGTAGCTGAAGTGACATTTGAATCTGGAGAGACAGTCCCCAGTGTCGTGCGTTGTCTTTTCTTCTTTTGACTTGCCTCAGCAAACGGCTATGAGAATTTCATGCTTCATCATTCTGCAGTGACCATTTAAAGGCCGCACAAATTCTAAGCCATTTCTTTTACAGCCGTCTTTCCGGGGAGAGAGGGTGTTGGCTAGTGTAGAGAAGGGATGGAAGGCAGCAAGTGCTGGACCCCGAGACATCAGCTCCGCCAGGAGCAGCTTCCTTTTTGTGGTTTGGAAGAGGCAGAGTTTGGACTAGATAGCAGTTAATGAGAAATCTCCATTCTGGCGTTTGACTTTGTATCATGCAGTTTATTGGCTGTGTGTTCTTGGGCAAGTTACCAAGCAACAGCCTAAGAACCCATAATTCCATTCTCAAATTCAAAACCCAGGGTTATTTGTATGTTATATGTTCATCACCACAACTCTAAACGGATGTGAAGTTACTGACTGAAACAGCAGAGAAATGTATGATACAGCACAGGCAGTAGCTACAGATTCATTCCACTGCTGGACAGATTTAAAGTCTAGAGACAGTTTCTACATGCTGTCAGATCCTTCGGCCTCCTCTCCTGAGCTCCGGTGCACAGAGGAGCGCAGTGTGGAAAGGAATGCACTCTGGACATTTCTGGAGAACCCCACAGAGATGGAATTGCCTTGATGGCTTCAGATACAGAAGCAGACTCAACCGCCTTCATGGAGAATGACATTGGTGTTATGTACAGTTAAAGGAAGGGTGTCCCTGGGGGGTTCACAGAAAAACCCTGCTTCTCCAAAAACATATGATTCAGATTTCAGTACCAGAATGGACGAAAGCTAAGAAACCTGGATAAACTGTTTGGCTCACTAAGGTTTCCCCACTCAGTACCAAGCATTAGTATGAATGGTTCTTCTAATCGGCTTCACACCCCACACTACCCAAATAAAGCCTTCCTCTGTAGCTGTAGCAAGTGCTTTAAGACAGCCTCCTTCCCCAGAAGACCCCGAAGCCCATGCTTGCCTGAGTCCCTTATGTAAAATGCCATTGCCTTTGTGTACGCCTGCGCAGCCTGTGATGGACTCTAGGTTACCCGAGTACATGGTACGGTGTGAACGGACACTGCACAAAGAGTTTCTATATGATGACTCAGGGAATAGCGACAAGAAATCATGAGTCTGCTGTTTCGGTTTGCTTTTCTGTTGGCATGATAAACACGGTGGCCAAACAGCAACTTGGGGAGGAAAGGGTTTGCTTCATCTTAACCCTTTGTAGTCTCTCATCAAGAGAAGACAGGGCAGGAACTCAAGGCAGGAATCTGGACTCAGAACCTGAAGTTGAGTCTAAACTGGAGGAGTATTGCCCACTCAGTGGCTTGCTTCCAAGCTTATGATCAGTTACCAATCAATTACCAATTTCTTATGAAGCCCAAGCTCATCTGCCTAGGGGCAGTGCTGCCCATAGTAGGCTCCACCTTCCTCCATCAACAGGCGGTTGAGAAAACACTCCCCAGATGTGCTCACAGGCTAATCTGACGGAGGCAGCTCACAGGCTAATCTGATGGAGGCAGCTCACAGGCTAATCTGATGGAGGCAGCTCACAGGCTAATCTGACGGAGGCAGCTCACAGGCTAATCTGATGGAGGCAGCTCACAGGCTAATCTGATGGAGGCAGCTACTCCACCGATGATCTAGTTTCCAAAGTCTAGCTGATGACGAGATTACTTATCACACTTGGATATGTTTGATACAGAAAAAAAAAAAGTTTCCACAGTGCTAGAGATCAAACATAAGGCCTTACATTTGCTAGGCCTTTACGTAGCCCTCTATACTGAGTTATACTCCTAGGTCACTAAAACAATACTTTTAATCACGATTGGTTTGAATGTGCAATGGTTGAACCCTTGGATACAAAGAGCTGACTGCACTTGATCCTCACAGAAAGTTCTGGATGCAGTAACAAAGTGGGTGTCCTGCTGGACAGTGAGAGCAGACTTCCCCTCCCTCCCATCTGTATCGCCTATTCTGTAGTGAGTATTCTGGTGCGCACTA
>JAQHUG010000239.1:1020994-1041826 GCA_028555095.1 Dicrostonyx torquatus | reverse complement strand
TTTTTTGCTTTTGCTTTCAGGTTATTGTCCATCATTGAAAGAAACCAAGGCAGGAACCTGGAGGCAGGAACTGAAGCAGAGGCCATGGAGGAACTGTCTTGTTCCCTGTGGCTTGCTCAGCTTGCATCCTTAAACAACCCAGGTCCATCTGCCCAGAGGTTGTGTACTTCCCACACTGTGCTAGGTCTTCCCGCCTTACTCGTTGAGCAAGTAAATGAACCACAAACAGGCTCACAGGCCAATCTGACGGAGGCAGTTCCTCAGGCATGGTACCCTCTTCTGCGACTCTAATTTGTCCCAAGTTGACAGAAAACTCAATGACACAGGAAGGTAGTGGCATCTGTGTGTTTTAGGTGCCAAGGAGGTCACTGAGTTGTCCACAAATACATATGGAGCACCTGCGGTGGCCCCTGTGACCTCTCCCACAGATGCTCCGTCACCAGAGGGCTTTGTGGGGACGAGGAGGAAGAAGGGAACACACTGGCTGACTTTTATAGTAGCAGGCCAGTTTATGCCCACTGGTGCTTGGTGCAAATGAAAGGCGGGCTTAAGAGGAATTCTGCCTCGCTCTTGAATGTACTCCAAAGAAGCCGAGGCCAAAGACTAACTTGAGCAAACGAGAGCTCTGAGCAGGCTCAGTTGACCTGCTCTGATGAATCTGTGAGTCTCTGTGCACAGTGAGTTTCTCTTTGGCGGATGTGGCTGTCCTGACAGCATTTCTCTCCTAGCTGCGTAAGGCAGCACATACCTGGGCGGGCAGGGCTCCGTGTTACAGGCCTGACTCATTGCTGGAGGGCGGTGAACCATGTCGCACAAGCTGTCATTGACAATCTGCTGTGTCTGGATGTGTAAGCACACGGCAATGGCTTCTTGATGGCCTGGAAGGCGGGAAGAGAAGCAACCCTTATACAGAATAAGTCACCAGGCAAAGACGAAAACAGGATCTTGGGATTTGACATCCCTAGCTCATTGCCCTTTGGACGGCGTCAGGAGCCAGCGATGAGCAAACCCCAAGACTCCAGCCCTCAACACGCCTTCACCCACCTCTAGACCCAGTCCATCTGTTCTCTCACCTCCTTACTAGGGACATTTAGGAGCAGCCGACACTCAGAAGCAACTGCTTCCTGAGGAATCCAAAGCTAGGTGAACCCCCTCGGTCAAGGTGTAGCTTTTCATCATGTACAACATTTTCCCGAGGGGGAACTTCACATGTTCTGCTTGATAATATCATTTTTTCCTAGATCACTGCATGCTGATCAATACAGTTGTGCTTTGAATTGTACGATTAGAAAGCAATTAGTGGTGCTTTTATGTACAGAAATGCCTCCATTGCTCAAGGGTTTGATGTGCTTTTGTCTAAGTCTACAATAACCCACGAGGCCAAATGAATGGCATTCTGGTCTCCATTTTACTTATGTAACAAGAGGAAATTTGAAATTTAGAGAGAAATTAAGAGTGAAATGGTGGTAAATTAAAAACTGCAGATTTGGCCTGGGGAGATGCTAATGTGCTTGCCGCCCAAGGGTAAGGAGCAGAGTTTAGGTCCCCAAACCCTGCTCAGGGGATATGGCCATTCATCTGAATCCCAGCCTCGGAAGGCAGAGAGTTGAGATCCCCACGGCAAACTGTCTGCGGAATCCAAATTCATATTCATGAGCCCTGGGTTTGATTGAGAGACTGCTTCAGTGAGCAAGGCAGATGACTGATCAAAGATGATTCCTGACAACACTTAGGGCCCCTATATGTACATGCACACATGTGTGCCCAGATATGTGCAAACATACATATAAACATGCACCATACACACACACACACAAACACACACACATACACACGAGAATGGAAAGATTAAAATAGATAAATAAGTAGGAAAAAAAAAACCCTGGAAGAGTAAATTCCCTGCCTCTGGATCCAGGTGTCTGTGTCTTGAACTCTGGGGGTTCCAGAGCGTGACATGGTATCACGTGTAGTGATAGCCCCTTGTGTGAACTTGAACATTCACAGGCATGCTTTCCCCTGGAAGACAGACAGACAAATCTAGGTGACTCCTAAAGCCAACATGTGTTGCTCAATCACATCCTTCGTCTTTTGAAACAGAAGTGAGAAATTATCGAAAACTTGGAATCAGGTGCAGTAGAGCTCACACTTTTGCTGAAAAATATCTGATATTTGAAATGCGTGAACGCATTCACTTTCATGTCGGATGCACATTGTGCTGCGTTCCAAGTCTGTGGCCCGTTCTCCAAATGCAATGTCCCAATTCAACCACTTCAAGGCATTTTGCAGCGGGCAGTCTAGGCCAAATGACTTCTAAGATGGCTATTTTTCTTGTTCAATTTTCTCTGGTAAATGCCTCCCTCTGTCTTCATCTGCATTGTTATGCTTAAGGTGACAGTGGACTGACAGCAAGCATTTTCTTGGAGTGTTTCAAACTCTGATTACCCCAAAAGACAAGGAGACATGGCTACAGCCTAGTAACTCTGAGTTTTATTTCAAAATATCAAATCCCATAGTAGCCTCATAGGAGAATGGATGCTCATTTCCTAATAGATTTTATTTGTTTATTTATCTAAGAAAGCTGCAGTCATATTTCAAATACATTTCAATTTGTAACAAATTCCTTAGAGAATATATTCAGAATATTTTGAAAGATTTTATGGAAACAGACTGGGGGAAGGTCTTAGAACACCACTTGAAACCATCTGGATAGAATTTATAACACCAAGGACATACTTTTTATCAACAGAAAAAAGTTAAAAGTCTACCAAATAATTTGGAATATTCATCGATGTAGAATAAATTTTCCAAAGGTGATCAAAAATATTTCCTAGACCACACTTTGATCCAACAGCGTGATATTAACACTTCTTACTTCTGGAGTGGATTTGGTCAAACAGTTATCTTTAAAACAGAAAAAAATAAATTTAAAATTCATCGAAATAAGTTCATCTTATTCCTAACAAAATTCAGATCACTAAATTTACATGCTTAGAACATGCTAATGAATGTGTTCAGTGAGGTTTGTAAAATAAATCCCTTTTGCTGCATGAGAATATATCCCTCACACTTGATTTCTGCAGTGTTTTGATGAAAGTGTCATTTCTTATTTACACACACACACACACACACACACACACACACAGACATATGCAAAGGACAAGGAAACATTCAACGAAATATGTTATTGGGTAAACATATGCAAACATAAAGCGTCCTTGCACAAGCAAGACAGAGTGACAGCTGTACATTTGTATTATATTATATATTATATCATATTATGGGATCCTTATCATGTATGTGATGGCACATGTATGCACATGTGTATAAAAATACACACTTTAAAGTCTTCATTAAGAAATAAAGGATGATGGATGTGAAAACAGAGATTCTAATAGTAGAAGCAGAGCCAATAAAAAAAAAATACAGCCAGGAATGGTGGCACATTCATTTAATCCCAGTGCTTGGGAGGCAGAAGCAGGCAGATCTTTGCGTGAGTTTGAGGCCAGCTTGGTCTATACTATGAGTTCCAACACAGTCAGGGCTACATAATAACACTCTACACCAAACAAACAAACTAACAAAAAGAACCAATACATTTCTTTTTGTTGGTGCTGATCAGTTTGAGTTAGGTTATTGACAAGTTCATACCACACCCTCACATTTAAGGGGGTTGTGTATGTGTGATATGTGCCTGTGAGCTATGTGTATGATGTGTTGTATGTGTGAGTTATGTGTATGTGCTATGTGTGTGACATTTGTGTATGATGCACGCGTGTGTGCGCATGGATCATATCGAAAAGATTCGCTAGTATGATTAAGTGCAGGCTACTACAGGTAATAAGGAGAGGGGAACAGAGTGTGCTAAGGCCCCAGAGAACTCCTAGAACAGGGCCACGCTTCAGCAAATGTGCACATCGCTCAGTGTCCCACACAGGTTTTTAGGAACCTGTGACGACACCGCTGGCAAAGACTAAAGGTGGTTGAAGGCTGTTTGGCCTTATGACAGGCATCGTAAACATCTCTGAAGCCTGACAGGAAGTGACCAGTTATATCGAGGGGAGCTGGAAAAAACTACAGCTCGCGGCCTGTCAAGGTTTGAAGGGTTTTGGAGAGAGCCAAACAGTGCTGGCTAATGTACCGTGGCAGGAACACATCTCCCGAGGGAGCATGTTAAAATGAGCCCAGAGTGAGCAGATTCAACTTTTACTGTCTCTCATTGCTTGAAGAACTCATCAAAAGAAAGAGCCACGTTCTATATGCCAAGAGCATGTCAGTGTTAAGGTTTCCAAAATGTGTAAAAGGAGGCATCCGAGGTCCTGAACTTTAGAGGAAGAGAAGTTAAGTTTGGGGCAAACCCACGGAAGCTTCGGGGAACACTGAGGTCTTGTGCTCTAGAGATAAGAGACATGGCCTGTGTTTCAGGTCCAAGTAAACTAGAAAGGCTAAATTCCTAGTGAAGTGGAACAGACTTCTAGGAATGAGGGAGCCCTAAGTGAGAGAGGGAAAGAAATGGAGGCTGCTAGGGCTCTTGTATAGCCCAGGCTGGCCTCAATTCACTAGCAGAGGATGATCCGGGAAATCCTGATCTCCTTGCCTCTCTACTTCCCAAGCGTTGGGTCGACAGGCATGCCCACACTTGACTCAGCTCGGGTTCTTTCTCTAAATTCCACAAGGACAGCTGCTCCACACACAAAACTAACTGCAGCTTTTCAGTCGCCTTTGTAGGCACAACGCCACTTTAGCTGGGCTCAGTGCCAAGGTGGCAACGTTACAGAGCAGAGCTCAAGGATGGGTGTGTTCAGAGACTGAAACAGACAGGGAAGGGACAGATGGCCAGGGACACTGGAGAGCAAGGATTGAGAATTCAGTCTCAAGAGTGAGGAGTTGAGTCCCAAGGGTTGGCCTTGAGTTCTGTCACCTAGGGCCTTCCAAGCCACCCACTCAAGGAAGAGTGGAGCGAGCTCGTGAGCCAACAGCTCAGAGGTAGCTGTTTCTTGGCTTTCTGACCTTCGCTGAGGTCAGAAGGTACTCAGGGAGTGAGCCCACTGCTTAGCAACTATCTGGCGGGACAGTTAAGTCAAGAGTCATTGGACAGGGTGTCGGGGGTCCTGGATCACCTGGGAAACTAGGGCACTTTCTTGTTAGGAAAATTTATAATTTTATGTTTTCTTTTAAATCAAGTGAATGTGTGTGTGTGCACATGCATGCACACATAGACACACGTGACTATGAAGGTGAAGGCTAGATATGAACCTTGGGTGTTGTTCCCTACGAGCCATCCACCTTGTTTCTGAAACATGGCATCTCACTGTCCCAATCTCACTGATTAGACTAGATTAGTCAGCCACTGAGTCCCTGGGATCCACTTATCTTCACCACCCACGCCACCACGCCTGGCTTTTTACATGCGTCCTGGGGATCAAACTCAGCTGTGGTGGTTTGAAAGAAAATGGCCCCGAAAGCTAGTGGCACTATTAGGAGATGTGGCTTTGTTGGAGTGGGTGTGGCCTTTCTCGAGGGAGTGTGTCACTGCGGGGGTGGACTTTCAAGTCTCATGTATGCTCAAGTCACCCTACTGTCTTAGTTCCCTTCCTGTGGCCTGCAAGATGTAGACTCTCAGCTCCTTCTCCAGCACCATATCTGCCTGCATGCTGCCATGTCCCTCCATGATGATAATGGACAGAACCTTGAACTGTAAGCCGGCCACCGGTATCAAATGTTTCCCTTTATATGCATTGCTATGGCTGTGGTCTCTCTTCACGGCAACAGAAACCCTAAGCCATCGGGTCTGCATGTTTGTGTGGTCAGTTCTTTACTAAGCCATGATCCTAGCGTCTTGCTGGTTATTTTCATTCTTCTACTTTAAGGAGAAAGCTAGAAAGAAAGCAGCTCTTGGACACCTGCTCCTTGCTATCTATTCCTTAAAAAAAAAAAATCTATGCCTTTAATCCCAGCACTCGGGAGGCAGAGGCAGGCAGATCTCTGAGAGTTCGAGGCCAGCCTGGTCTACAAGAGCTAGTTCCAGGACGGGCTCCAAAGCTACAGAGAAACCCTGTCTCGAAACCCCCCCCCCAAAAAAAATCCTTAATGCTTACATAATCCCCAGGTTTACTTCACCCTCTAAGGAGAACCTGGCTACGTTTACCAGTTATCTCCTTGCCTAGCCTGGCCCTGCACGTCGCCTAGCCTGGCCCTGCACAACGCCTAGCCTGGTCCTGCACGAGGTCTAGCCTGGCCCTGCACGAGGTCCAGCCTGGCCCTGCACAAGGTCCAGCCTGGCCCTACACGAGGTCTAGCCTGGCCCTGCACGAGGTCTAGCCTGGCCCTGCACGTCAGCTTTCCACACACAACCATCCATCCATCATGGGGGCGAACGTGCTTTGTACTGGCTCCTGACCCAGCGGCAGGCATGAACAGAAACATTTTCTCAGGATGCATCTTACTGACCTTTGCATCAGCTATAAGCAATCCCAGGCTGCCTAGTTCGTCAACACTGATTTCTACGTAAGAGTGCTTCAATCTATCCATTCTGTGTTTTCCTCACTTATTCCGTATTAACCAGTGAACCTCTTCCCCTCTTGGTGAAGCAGATTCTTAGGCCAACAGTACTGTTTTAGTCACTATAACTCTCAAATCTATAAAAAGGGAAAAGCACAGCTTTGCTATTTAGACTTTGGCTAATTTACATGCCTAGCTTATGTGACCAGGTCACACCCTTCACAATAGACCACGCATCTATCCCTTAGGAAGGGGTCTGAATACCTCCCAAGCATGTTGCAGTGCAGGGCGTAAAGCCAGCATACTCCCAGTCGTAAGTCATCTCATTGTCCTTTTCCTGTAGAGGGCCATCCAGCTCTCGAGACACATGACTCCGGTCACAGGCTTCAAGGAGGCAGCGTCGCTCGGTGGGTGGCTTGGGGCCTTCACACTCCTCCTCCGGGAGCTCAGTCTCCGTCTCCGTGAATGTGAGGAGCACCCGACACCTCACCTCACGTACCTGAATGCCCGGCCCACACGTGGTGCTGCAGGCCGACCAGGGTTCTGGGATGAACCTGAGAAACACCGGAAGGCAGGAGAGAGGTCATACGTGGGCCACACAAGGAATGCTAGGTTCTGATGACTGTCGGTTATGTAGTTCATGTGTTTTGAAATCTTACAACCAACAGAATTCTTCATTAAAGGCACACTACTTATGCGCACAAAAAATCAAAGTTCTTGGTTAGGACCAGCATGAAGCATTTCAATATTTCTTGTTTTTGTTTTTGTTTTTTTCAAGACAGGGTTTCTCTTTAGCTTTGGAGCCTGTCCTGGTACTAGCTTTTGTAGACCAGGCTGGCCTTGAACTCACAGAGATCCACCTGCCTCTGCCTCCCAATTGCTGGGATTAAAGGTGTGCGCCACCACTGCCTGGCACATTACAATAATTCTTAAGATGCAATAAATAAGCAATCACTTGGAGAAAATGACATTCTTTTATACAATAGATGGATATTTTTGACAGTCTTTATTCGGCCAGTCATGGGTGAGTTTCCCCTTCGTATCGGGGGAATAGTGTTGAAACTTGTCTGGACTTCAGAGCTCAGCCAGAGGGTGAGGCAGACATGTTTGCAGATATCCTTTCATGTTGAACAAGTACCGAGGCCTTCAAATGGTGGATGTAGGTGGCAGGGCAAGAACTGGCCTTGGGCTGAGACATTTATTCTTTACCCTGAGTTATCGCCCCCAGAGTCATAAGGGTTGTCAGACCGGGCCTCTCAAATGAAATCCAGCTTAGAACTGTTCTTGCAACCGCCCATCAGCTACAATTGACTTTTACAGTTTGATGCTGTTGGTGATGAAAGAGGATAATATTTGGGAACACATGAAAATTAAATAGAATCCACATTTTCATCTCTGTAATGAAAACCGTACACGGGACACAGCCACACTCATTTGTCACCCTCCCATGTATGGCTGTGTTCCTGCTACTGAGCAAAACTGATCATTTATTCTTTGTGAGCTAAAATATTTCCTCTCTGACCCTCTTCAGAGAAGGTTTCTATCCCTTGTACATGTGTATTTTAAAAAATAGGCTCAGTAGGGACATGTATGTGTGAGATACTCTGAAGCAATACTTTGATTCACAGGATATCAGTAAACTGATGGAAGGATGGGAGATGGCTTAGTGGGTAAAAAAAAGTGCTTGCCACCTGAGCCTTCCAACCCGAGTTGGACGCCCAGAATCCCTGTACAAAGCTGGAGTGGTAGTGGGCTCTCCTAGCCCTCCTAGGGCTAAGTAAAAAAAAAAAAAACCAGAATGATTCAGAAGCCCATAGGCCAGCTCACCTGGAGTGTGCAGCATGGGGACAGGGACAGGCCAGCTCACCTGGAGTACACAGTATGGGGACAGGGACAGGCCAGCTCACCTGGAGTGTGCAGCATGGGGGCAGAGATAGGCCAGCTTACTTGGAGTATGCAGTATAGGGGCACGAACAGGCCAGCTCACCTGGAGCGTGCAGCATGGGGACAGGGACAGGCCAGCTAACCTGGAGTATGTAGTATGAAGGCAGAGACTCTGCCTCAAACAAGGTAGAAAGCGTCTCCTTCATGACTCCTAAAAGTTATCCTCTGAGCTTCACACATGATCTGTGACATACATGCCTGTCCCTGTCACAGGCACGCACGTGCACACACACAGACACACATGCACACACCCACATACACACATGCACACACCCACATACACACATGCACATAAAATAATTAAAAGAAAATAAAGTGATAGGCGAAAGAATTCAGTGAGAGATTAAGTTTGGGAAACTCTGGATTGAGTAACGCCAGTGAATGGGCTCCTTTACTCCAACACCTCCCCCATGACTGTGATACTCAAGTTCACACTACACTAAGTGAGGTCAACACAACGTGAACCATCGCAGAAGCAGAACTCAGGCTCCAGCGTGTCAGCGTCCATCCACTAGACAGCGCGAGAAGCTGCTGCTGAGCTGTCCAGAAGCAGTTCCCAATATGGGTGTCCCAAACTTACTAAGCCTCTGAACGGTGTCCTTCCGAAAGCTTCCCAAGTCCTGTACCGCAAAGACTACTAAGACACTTGAGCGACTCTCCCGCAGGAGCCCACAGCCATGCTGGGGTGCAGCTTACTCTGTCCTCTCGAGGATCAATGTCTCAGTCTGATAACACCCAAGCTTCCATCTACCTTGATGTCTCCTCTCTGCACTCTCCAACTCTGCTGCACACTAGCTGGTCCTGAAACTATGGTCTGCTGTGAATAAAGAAACTTGGCCTCACTTGAGGAGCCGTCAATGAAGAGAATTGCTGCCCCTGCCTCCAACCCTGCTGCTTCAGACACCAGCATCTCTCAAAGCTCATTGAGAGTGCCCTGTAAACAGATAAGACTCATGTATACACCATGTCCCATAACGCTGATCATCAAACTGCTACTTTTAGGGTTGCAGTGAGAGGGAATTTAGCTAAGCCAATATCGAAGAGACTTGAGACAGTAACATGAAATGGAAAGCGTTTTCCAAACATAAAACAAGGAAAAACACATCTCGAAAAGGTGAATTATCTTCTGGGAAGAGGTGATAGTAAAAGTTCTAACATCGAAGCCCAAATCTGTAGGCAGCATAGTGGCTTCCCCGCATATCCCCATGCTGTATCCCTTGGAATATGCGCTCACACTATAGGCTGCGGCAAGAAGGACCCTGGTGAGGTTACTAAGGTTAGAAATTTAGAGATAATCTAAATATATTGTTGTCATGGTGGAACCAGGCTCACCATGTGGGCCTGCAGAAACAGGAGCATCTGAGGTTGAATACAGGGGGTGGGTGGCTCTGAAGGCCTGAGAAGCACTCAGTTCATGCTGCTGGCCCAAAGACAGAAGAGGCCACATACCACAGAATGCAGGCGGTTTCTAGAAATTGAGGACAGTTCTCCAACAGGCAAGAAGGAAATAGGCATTTCCACCCTACAACCTTACAGAACCACCAAGAAAAAATAGAATAGAAAGAAAAATATAGATGAAGAAAACTTTTATGAACCCCAGAAAGATCTAGACTCTATAATCTCTGATTGGGCTGGCAAGATGGCCCTGTGGCTGAAGACTGCTAAGCCTGATGACCTGAGTTCAATCCCACGTGGTGGAAAGAGAGAATCGACTGGAAGTTGCCCTTTGACCTCCACACTCATGCTGTGCCACATGAACACGCACACAAATAAATAAATGGCAAAAATTAAGCCTCTACTGTCTATTCATATCATTGAAACGTAAGTCATACCTGGATTTGTTTTAGAGAAGTACTCTAATTTTAATTGTATGGGCACATCTCCAAATAGACAAATCCCTAAAACAAGAAAAGAACAGCTGCCAATAAAGGGAGAAAAGGCAGCTTAGTATAAAAGTAAAACAAAAGGGCAAAAAAAAAAAGGAAGGTGTAAATGTCAGGGGGAAGTGAGCAGAGGTTGAGCACGGTGTTGCACGCACGGTGTTGCACGCATGGTGTTGTACGCACGGTGTTGCACACTTACAATACCAACATTTGGGAGGTAGAGGCAGGAGAATGGGGAGCTTGAAGCCAGCCTGGGCTTTACACTCTGCCAATTGACACCTTGTCTCAACAAACAAACAAAATAATTCTTCTTCAATCAAAAAATAAATCTAGTGGATAAGGTCTCAAGGTTTGAAATTTATCTATAGTTACAAAAGATAAAATTAATTGAAAACTTTTGATGAAAAAAGAATTCAATAAAATAATCCACAAATATATCCATGTATAAATATGAAAGTTATGTAACATAAGATGACAACTACCCTGGAATTCAGCTAATACAATGTACATCTTACACATATTACTTAATATAATTGTTACATTACCTCCTTAACTTTATAAGTGAGAAAAGCCAACCCTTAGAAATAGAGGAACATTTCCATAATTCTGTGATCTTACAAGTGAAAGTTTTATGCAAAATATGCTGGTCTGATATAACTAACTCTACGAAATGCTGGGTAAAGGGCCAGCAAGATGGCATCGCGGGTAAAGATGCTGGCTGCCATGCCTAACTCAGCCTGCATTCAGTTCCTAGGTCCCATATGGTGGAAGGAGAGAATCGCCTCATGGAGGTATGCCCATGCACACACACGCTGCTAAATAAATAAAATTTAATTTTTAAATATTTGGAATGTTTAGTAGATTCCAACCCCAAGGATCTGAACAAATTGAAGTATGTGCCCTCCACCATGGAGCAGAAGACTCAGAATTACAGAAGACTGTCGCCTTCCCCAAAACTATCTAAGTTGGATCCAAATCTCTGAGGTTGTTAGAGTTGGGGACAAAAAAGACACAAAACAACTCTCAAGTTTTATGGAAGGTTGAGAACAGCCATGAACATCTTTAAGAGAAGAAGCAATTATAGAGTAATTGCTTAATGTGATAGAAAAAATATAGAACTGAAAAGTTAAAATTGGGAATTGGAGAGATGATTAAACAGCTCAAAGCACTTGCTGCTCTATAAAAATAAATTTACCTTTATTTTTGTTTTATGGGTGTGGTGTTTTGCCTGCATGCATATCTGTGTACTATATGTGTGCAGTGTCTACAGAAGCCAGAAAAGGGTATAGGATGTCCTGGGTACTGGAGTTATAGACCGTTGTGAGCTGGCCTGTGGGTGCTGGAAATCAAACCTGGTTCATTTAGAAGAGAAGCCCGTGTTCTTATCTGCTGAGCCATCTCTCTAGCCCCCGATTTTTATCTATTTCCTCTCTAAGTTCTTGCAGAGGACCCAAGCTCAGTTCCCAGTGCCCACATGGTGGCTCACATCTGTAACTCCAGTTTCAGGGAAAAAGACACCATCTTCTGGCCTCCTCGAGCACCAAGCACACAGATGATAGATGGACTTATATGCAGGCCAAACAATCCCACACATAAACAAACCTGAAAAACTATTTCAAAGAAATAAAATAGTTCAAATAATATGCTACTAACCATGTTAAGTCACTAATGACATCTAAACATCCAAGTGGGGGCTTTTGGATTATTTAACTGTGCTCGGGCAATAGTTTAATTTTTTTTAAAAGAAATTCAGTTATGTTAATTTTTATAAGCCACACGGTAATGTAAAACTCTCCATGAACCAAAGTTCAGGACAAAAAAAATATTAAATGAGAAAAGATATTTTCTTCAAGGATGAGTTTTCAATGTGAACCAAATGAGACAGAAGTCAAGCTTCAGTGTTGCTGGTGGTTAGGGAAGTGGGCATTGTGTTTCTAAAAGGAAACTTGGTGGCCGAAAAGGTATTCAGTGAGCCTACCTTTTGGTCCAGAAATCTTACCCTAGTAGGGTTATCCTCACTCAGTAGCTAGAAACATGTTACTTGAGATTTGCTACAGTTTGGTTGATCATGGTAAATTAACTAGCAGCAAGTCGCAGACAACCAGAGACCTTTACAATGTGGAACAGTAATGACTATGCCATTTTCCTGGTCCTCCAGATAAAGCCCAGGCTCCTTACTGAACCTTGGCTACCACCAATATCTGCTCCATTCTGCCGTTACCGACCCCCTCAATCCTGCAAGCCTTTGTCTATACACAGAGATCCCCAACATCCAGAAAACACGGGCCAGCCACCAGACGCACATCCACTGCCCCATACTGTCACACAGTATTTCTGATACCTTTGGGACATCAAAATCTCACGTCACCAAATCATCCTTCCTAGGACGCTGCCCCTGATGCCTAACAATTCCTAATTGTAGTGGATTGAACGTAACCGGCCTCCATAAACTCATAGGGAGCGGCACTATTAGGAAGTGTGGCTTTGTTGGAGTACATATGGCCTTGTTAGAGGAAGCATGTCACTGGGAGGGTTGGTTTTGAGGTCTCATACATGCCCAAGCCATGCTCAGGGCTTCAGACCATTTCCTGTTGCCTTCTTATCAAGATGCAGCCAGCACCATATCTGCCTACACCTTGCCATGGTGATGATGATGGACTGAACCTCTGAAACTGTAAGCCACCCCGATTAAATGTTTTCCTTCATAAGAGTTTCCGTGACCATGGCGCCTCTTCATGGCAATAGAAACCCCAACTAAGACAAACACCGAGGCTCCACAATCCACTGTCATCTTAGAATCCCACAGTGTAACTAGATAAGAGGAAACCTGATTTCCTGTCAGCTGACTGGAAACTGAAGCCCCTTCACTAGGACAGGCTGAACCTCTCTACCCAAAATGCTTGGCACCAAAAGCTTCCTCAGATTCTGCCTGCTTTTAAGTTTCAGAATATCTATATGCACATCATCAACTATCCTGAGGACAGGCTCAGGTCTGAACACCAAATCCACTGGTTTCCTAGGTATCTTAGGCATGGAACCTGAAGGTCACGTGTGGTTCTAAGTATGCGTGAATTCTGACTGCAGCCCATCGTAGGTCATCGAGTACCATGTTGTGGTCATATGTTCTCAGAATTATGTTATTTTGTAATCTGTGCATGTGGACTAAAGTTACCCAGCTCCTATGACAGCCCATCAAATCTCTCTCTGTCCATCACTGACCAGCTCTGAGCCAGGCCAGTACTTATTCTTTCAGCACCTTGGCGCACACGGCCCCCAAATGCAGACACTCATAACACCCCATGTTAAATGACTGTCATCCCCACAAGCACACTCAGAACAGGATCTTCCCTTAAAGAAGCGCTCTGTGCTAGTCGGGGCTAGAAAAGCAAATTCCTGAAACACAGCCCGACTCACAGCAGAGCCAAAAGAGCAGTGAAGACCGCGTACAAATGTCTCCGTCTGTCCGAGTTCTTTAGTTTTCATATATGAAAAAATAAGAGCTAGGATCACAAAACCACAGAAACGCTGGGAATCCCAGAGAAGTACAGTGGCTCCAGGGAGGAATTTAAACGTGTCGACAAACGACAAAGCAACAATATTGACTGAGAACACATCCCACAGCAGACACCAGGAAGGTCAGAACAACAGCTCCCTTGGCTTTCACTACATAAGCTCTAATTTACTTTTTTATTTTCCTAATTAAAACACAAGTCTTTTGAACACCCACTCTCCATGTAAATTCAGAGCTCGGCCTTGGTAAACCGCAGTGGTGGGAGTATTTATCTTTTTCCGGCTGGCTTGGCAGGCTTTCCTTGAGGGAAGTGAAATACAGCTGGGATCATCCTCTCGTTTCTTGTCAACAAGCAAGCATCCCAGACCGCAAAAGACAGTTGCCGTACAAGGGAACTGGAAGCTGAACTATGTTGCGGTTGTATTTGGAAATGAAGGCAATGAGAAGAATCAGGAGTGGCAGGAAGCTAAAAAGCTTCACACCAGCCAGCCAAGAGCAGGCCAGCAAATGCCAGGCAATGGGAAAATACAGGAGGGCTTCATAGAGACCTCAGGGCGGGAGAAGGCAGGGGTGGGGGAGAGGCCAGGCAACAGGTGCAGGCAGCTCAGGGTTTCAGAAGGTGAGGAGAACATACCGGTCCATTCAGGAGCAAAGAGCACATCCACTTTGCTTTGTGGTGGAGGGAAGGGGAACCCCTATCTAAGTCAGGTGCCGGTGGCAGAAATGCAGGCTTGAAACAAACATGGGAGGAACCGGTATAGCTATAGTGTATCTGTTATTGCTGTCCACTAATTCATTAAAATGAGCAGCACTTTCTGAACTTCAAAGGGACCTGAAGGACTACCTGCCCTGTTAGCTTCAACATGTGTATTCACAGCCAACCCTTTGTTTCCATGGCTGTGCTAACACCAGGACCAAATGCAACTTGGGGAGGAAAAGGGTTAAGTTTTCATGTCCCCATCACAGTCAATCATTGAGGGACAAAGCAGGGAACCATGTAGGGAAGGAACCGAGAGGCAGAAACTGAAGCATAGACCACAAAGGAATGCTGCCACTGGCTCGCTTCTACAGCTTGCCCAGTTTGGTTTTTATACAAACCAGGACCACCCTGAAGGGTTAGCACTGGCCCCGCCCCAGCTGGCTGGCCCTTCCACATCAATTATCCATTAAGTCAATGCCACACAAGCTTGCTCACACACCAATCTGATGGGGGCATTTTCTCAATTGATGACTCTAACTTGCGTCCGGTGACAAAAACCTAAGCAGCCCACACTCCCTACTCCTCAGAGAAGCCCGGAGTGCTGGTTAAAAATGCCAAGTAGGGCAGCCCTTAGAAAGCAGAGGGTCATGAGTTCAAGGCCAGCAAAGGCAACAAGATGCTCCTGACTGAATTCATAGACAAAACGTTGAAGAGAAATGAGCAGAGTCTGGGGCTGGGGAGGTAGCGGGGACTGTTCCATAGGCACAAAGTGTGCATGCTGAGAACGCCGAAAACACTCTGGACAGGTCAGACAGCAGTGCGAGTGTTCTCAGTGATGCCAAACTGTTCAGGTGGTTCAAGTGCCAAGCCTTGTGTTTGAATGTAAAACCATAGAAAGAGGGAGATGCATGATTGTGGCAAAAGGGGGAGAACGGTGGTGCCCCACTTCCAATCCGCCTGGCCCAGAGTTTATTACAACTTTTGCTCTTTTGTTTGTTTGTGTGTAAAAGTGTCTTCCACTGTAGCTCAGAGTAGCCTTGGAACTCACTATGTAGCCCAGGCAGGCCTCAAAGTCATGGCAATCCTCCTGCTGTGATCCTTCCCAAGTGCTACGATTATAGGTGGGAGTCACCAGGACCCACTTCATTGCACCTTAAAAAGTAGCCTAAATGAGTGTGATGGAAGTGACCTGGGGACCACTATTTTATTTTATTTATTCATCATTAAAAGATGAATTTTAAATTCATCTTTTCTTTTGAAAGCTTGTTTCCCTTTTAGAGAGAGACACACTGAACTACGCAAGCGCTCTGATATGCACTGTGTTCGGTCAGTGAGGGGCTGCGGGTACACAGTGTGGCCCCGAGGGGCTTACTGTGGATGCATGGGGGTTCTCCGCTCCCTTTGCTGCCCTTCTGTGTAGGTTTGAAATTCTCTATAATTAAAACACTTTCAAAAAAGAAGATTCATGTGGGATGTAAGTGGGATGGCAAGGGAAGGCTGGGGGAGGGGTGGAGGATAGCGTCAGCCTATTGTACGAAGGTCAGTGTGGCCAAGGATCCCATGCAAGCATTCTGATGTCTTTGATACTGCAACCCTGGGGCCACTCACCTGCAGCATCCACAGTTCCATCTGTGGTGGAACTCAGGCCCACCCGTGGGGAAGCAGCGGGCCAAGCCTGAGCTGAGGCAAGCCAGGGCTCTTGGCCTGCATCATCAAAGAGAGCTAAACCATCCACAGCCCTCTGGGGCTCCCTGCTGGGCTGGATCACAGTCATGAGGCACAGTGACAAAAGGGAGTGGTGTGTTCAGACAAGAGGAGCAGGTTGGTAAGGGACCTGGAAACCATGGCCTGTGAAAAGTGCTGAGACGCTAAGAATTATGGGCTTAGAAAAGACAAGTTCTTAGGCCCTGTGACAGATTTCTCTCAAGTTAGGTAAGCACAGGATGTAGCATATGCACGTCTGTTTCAGAAAATAGGCATTAGAAGGAACTATATTTTGGATCAAGAGAGCACTATCTCTCCAAGTGTGGGAGCTGCAGATAGAGCTAGAACCGACTTGAGCTACAATAAAGAACTCGTGTTGTTCAACTACAATGAGCTGTGCCTCAGTGTAGTAACCTCCGCCCACCACTGGAGGCGCTGCGTGGTTATAAAGAAGAGTCCCAGAGCGCTGTGGACTGGGAAACGGGCTACGGTGCCATGAGCATGGGAGCTGAGAGCCGCCATTATGAACTACAGGCCTTGCGCAAGGCCATGTCTCTCTATTCGGTTCTCTTTATTTGTAAAAGAAGCAGGTTGGAGTTGACATCTTGGGGAAATGAGCCAGATGGCTGTTGAGATCCTCTTTCCCCGTCCCATCTGTGAATCGCTCTCTTTGCAGCTAGCTTGTCAGCACTCCAGACTCAACTGCCCACTGTGGGATCAGCTGTCCTGTCCAATTACTCCGGTCTGTCATGGGTGCTGCTGTTCTGATGGACTCCTTGGCCTAGCCAGCTCAGACTCTCTGCTTCCTTCCCCTCTCTGGCTCTCTCTCCTCTCTCCTCTCTCCTCTCTCCTCTCTCCTCTCTCTCTCTCTCTGCCTCAAGAATGCTGTTTTGATTTGCTTTTGATTCTGCAAGTCCGTTGACACCATTATAAGCTGGCCTCATCCCATGCCATGCAGAGAGTAGGTGCTAATTTCTGACTTGGAATCGACCCTGGAGAGCCAGGCCCAACCTGTCCCCTTTATACAAAGAAGAATGAGCCACCAACACTGAACAATGAGGCCACATGGTTCATGGGGTGGTTCATAGGCCTAGTCCACACAGTACCACACTCTCTGTCTCTCTGGGTCCTAGCAGCCCTGGGACTTCTTCTCAGGCAACCCTGGTGTATTTCAACATCATGAGTTTTACAGAGATTGGCCATGACTTAGGCTCAGGATGATGAGTTTATTTGTCCAATACTATGATGGTCTTCAGTTAAACCACATGTGCACATCCAAGAACTCTCCCCACTCATCCCTGTGAGAGAGCAAGGGTCTGCTTTGAGTTAAAGAGCACAATCTTTTCCGTGCTTCTCACACACACTGCCAAGGAAGGACTGCTGAGTTGTGAAATACGGAGAATCCCTAGCCAGCCCGGGCTCTCTGGAGTCCGTAAATCCAGGTCATTTGGATACTAAATGTATCGTTGAACTTCAATGAGTACAAAAATGACATATATCATGCAAACTGGCTGTGCCCCGATTGTGTCCATAACAGGCCCCGGACTCACTTGGGTTCCTCTGTGGCTATTCTGGTCTCTTCCAACTCTTGTGCTTGTTTCAGCCAAGGTAATTTAGCTTCAACTGGACTTTTTTCTGACAGAAAAAGAAAGTAAACAATTAACTGAGTTGTTATCAATAAGTAAGAACTTTGAAACATGCCTGTTATTGGCTGGAGAGTTTGTTCACGTTGGGATTATACTCTTCAAATGCATAGTCCATTTGCTTCTGGAATGAATAAAATTCCTGCTATTTTTTAATCAATATATTATAAAATTCAGCCAAAGTGATCCCTGTTATGTAGTTGAATGCGGTTGAACATCCAAAAGTTAAACATACAATTGCCTTATATAACTCAACACCCCTTCTGCTCTTTTCATATTGAAGCTTGTATTCCAACAATATCAGAGTCTTCCTTTGCTACAAAGCCTTCTTGTCTCTTGAATTAATGAATTAATGGAGAAAAGTAAGTGTCTAGAGGCCAGTGAAGTGGAAAGATGAGAGCCTGTAGGTGGCTTTACTCAAATCCCATTGTTACCATGGGAAATAAAAAACATCTACGTGGGCATGGGAGGGACAGTTGCTATGCCCTCCTGTCCTTTGAGGCTTCTATGACAGGGGGAGAGAACTAATCCAGCTGCCAAGTGAAGACTTTGGAGATGCTTCAGGGAGATAAAAGACACTGAGAACATGTCTACAGACGTGCTGTTGATGACAGCGGTCATAAGCAAAGGCTTTGAGATGGAAAACTAAAATGACTGTACGCTTGCTTGGCAACTACTGATCTTTCTATAGGATGGGCTCAGTCAGATACAGGTAGACTGATGAACTGTGGGGCTATTTGCATAAAGAAGGAACCGAGAATTCTCAAGGAAGAATTTTACCAGTCTGAAGTACTAAGGAAAAGTCTTTACAAAGAGGTGAGAGTAATCTTTTTCCATTTTCTTTTTATCACTATCTATCTATCTATCTATCCATCCATCCATCTATATGTCTATCTTCCTTTCTTTCTATCCATCTATCATGTGTGTGTGTGTGTGTGTGTGTGTGTGTGTGTTTGCACATGCTAGCACTCATGCAGAGGTCAGAGAAAATCCATCTGCTTTTACTACAAGGGTTCCAAGGATCAAACCAGGTTGTTAGGTTGGCAAGTACCTTTACCCGCTGAGCCAGCTCTCTGACTATCGTTTTCTGTGTCAAGAAGATCTCTGTCATAAGGATAGGCACAGAGAAATAATTGTGGGGTGGGGAAGACTTGCTAGTTAAATTTCTGCATATCCACATGGACCAACTGAGGCACACACAGAGTCACAGCTAAGTCTTCCCTTGTCGCATGCACTGAGATCGTGCTAACATCAGCATGCCTCTGCCAAGGGGCACTGCTGTAGAGAGGCACCCACACCTTTCGAGAGCAAAGAAGGAGGCCAAGAGCTGTCCTTGGCGTGAGAACAGCAGACTCCTCCTTCCTTTCCCTTTATTATTGGTCCTCCATTCCTTCTTTACCCTCCTCTCCTTTTCCTTCTCCTCCTCATCTTTCTTTCTCTTGACCGTGGGAACTGCATGAGGAAATATTTTATGTCCACCATGAAATGTGAGCCTGAACCTAGACAGATGAGAACCACCCTGTGTGAACAATGATCAACAGTAACCCAGTTTCCTCTCGAGATTGTAAATCATGCTTGCCGACCTTCCTTAGCTGGATCTCTTGCAAACTGTCACCAAAACCATCCTAAGAAAATAAGTGGGAATGGAAGCTGCCCGGTACTAAACGAGAGCTGAAAAACCCGATCGGATTTCAGTTGCAGCACATCTCAGGCTTACCTTTAGGCTTGTAGCAGGGGATGGGGATGACACACTCTTCCTTAATGTGCAGCTTCATCTGTGGGTTGCAGCCCCCGACGTGCTGCCCACGATGGTTGATGCACAGAACCACTCGGTAGCGCAAGCCTCGGCCACAAGTCACTGTGCACTTTGGGGAGAAGTGGGAGAGCTTTACCTGAACCAGGTGTACAAAGTCATCATTTTTAACACGCTGCGGGGGAACTATGGCTCTGTGTGACCGTTAAGTACAAAAACCTCCACAGAAGATGCTGTGTGAAGAAGATGGAGGCTGATTTTCTGGGATACTTGTGTTTCAGGGACCTCCCTTACACAGTCCCCTTCTAATTTTCTTCATTTTAATTTAATTTTAATTTTATTTCATGGGTATGGCTACTTTTCTGCCTGTGACTGGTGCCTGTGGAGGCCAGATGAGGGTGTGAGATCCCCTGGAAGGTTCTTAGCCACTTTGTGAGTGCTGAGAATTGAACCCTGGTCCCCTGGAAGAATGGCAGGTGCTCTTAACCACTGAACCATCTCTCCAATTCCAGATGATTTTCAATTTAAAGGTATTTAAGATGAGTCTACCACACAAGAAGAGCAAATGTGCAGAATTTCCTGTGCTCTAAATCAAATTGAAAGAAACTTGATGCGGGCTTTTTAAAGCTTAAGCGTTTCATAAGATATGACCCAAAGCAATTTGTGAAACTGAGAGAGATTCTTCTAAACAATGACCGCAAGAAGATTTGCTTCACCCAGTCACTGCAGAGGATTAAGTTATCCGTTCCCTCTGCAGGGATCTTGCCGAGCTGTCACAGAAAGAGACCATCAGGGATTATTTAGCCACACAGTATGAGGATGGGGAGCCAGCTCCGTCAGTAATGTCCTTGGGCAAGCATGAGGACCAGAGTTTGAGTTCGCAGCCCTCATGTAAGTAGCTGGGCATGCCAGGACAGCGGAAGACCCTTGAGGTTTGCTGGCCACCCTTGACGAAGAAGTGAGCGCTAGGTTCAGTAAGAGAACCTATGTCACAAAAGAAGATGGAAAGTGACTGAGGATGACATCTAACACTGATCCATTGCCTCTGTAAAAACACCCAACCATACTACAAAAGCATTTGTGCAGCTATGTTCATAGCAGCATTATTTGTAATAGCCAGAACCTGGAAACAACCTAGGTGCCCCTCAATGGAAGAATGGATCCAGAAAGTGTGGAATATATACACATTAGAATAC
>JAQHUG010000239.1:999765-1010289 GCA_028555095.1 Dicrostonyx torquatus | reverse complement strand
GGGCACCAGGAAGTAGAATGGAGCTAACTCCTGTGTTCAGGAGATTAAACAGATCAGATAAAACCGGATGTTAAATGCAACAAAGGGAGTGGTGACTCAGGGCAAGATCCTACCCAACTATGCTTCCAACTTCTGAAAATCTTAGAGCAGGATGTAAGTACTGTACACTTTTAATGCCAGCACTGGTGCAGCAGAAGCTGGGAGACTCTCTTGAGTTTAAGGTCAGTCTGGTCTACAGGATGAGTTCCAGGACAGTCAAGCTTAGGTAGTGAAGGAAATCATCAAAAACAGAAAGCTGGTGAAAATGTAATTGTGTGAGAGGGTCATATTCCAGCCTCAGGAAGCAGCAGGACTCGACATCCGGCCCTCTGCTTCTAGCTTCAGAGTCACGGATAGAAGAAAGGGGTTATGGAATCTCCCTACATGACCAAGGAAGGTCACTGAGGCCAGGCATGTGTCAGGGGTGTCCCTGAATGAAGGCCTAGAGAGGTCACTGTGTGAAGTTATGAAGGTGCAGCCTGGATCGTTTTGGAGACCCCAAGATGCTGGAGATGCCAGCGTCCATGGGATACCTGCCAAGGAGAACTGTTAGCAGGAATGGAACCAGTCATGGAATATCTGCCAAGGAGAGCTGCTAACAGGAGTGGAACCAGCCCAAGAGAAAGAAGTGTGCTGCCATCTACACAGCTGAAAGGAGATCTGAAGAATGCTTTGACATCAGACATGGAGATGCAGAGGTAGAGTTTGCCCCGCTGGATTTTGGTCTTGCTTTGGTCCAGTATTTCCTCACTGGTCTCCCTTTCCTTCCCTTTGGAACAGTAATGCATATCCTGTGCTGTTATGTTGGAAGTATGTGATCTGTTTTTTTTTTAATTTTGATTTTATAGGGGATTATAGTTAAAAGATTTCATGATTCTCAGAAGAGACTTTGAACTTTGGACTTTTAAACATTGTTGAGACTGTGATAGAATAAGGGGACTTCTGAAGTTGGACTTAATTCATTTTTGCAGTATGATGTTGCTACAAGCCTATGGGGGCCAGGGAGTAGAATGTGGTGGTTTGGAAGAAAATGGCCCCAACAGACCCATAAGGAGTGGCACAATTAGGAGGTGTGACCTTATTGGAGGAAGTGGTCACTTTGAGGCAGGCTTTGAGGTCTCAGGTCCTTAAACTACACCCAGTGTCACTGTCTCTTCCTGCTGCCTGCGGATCCAGATGTAGAACTCTCCAGCACCATGTGTGCGTGCATGGCCCTGCTTCCCACCATGATGACAACAGACTAAGCCTCAGAACTGTAAGCCAGACCCAATTAAATGCTTTCCTTTGTAAGAGTTGCTGTGGTCACGCTATCTCTTCACAGCAATAAAATGCCTAACTAAGACATGGCAAGTATTTAATCCACTGAACCATCTCCTCAGATCCCTGTCTACAACTTTTCTAAACCATGATCTGGTAAAGTTTCTGATACATAGCCAACAGTCATGAAAATCTCAGATTTAATAAAAGTGTCATGTTCTCAAATCTCACCTGAGACCACTCCATGGCCACCCACTTGGGGCAATCAAACAGGTTGCATGTCTGCATCACTTTGGGCTTGGGTGCATACATGCACTTCCATTCTTCTACTTGTAGGATCTCTGCATGCATAGATTCCTCTACACACACGAAGCTCCGTCTCTGAATGCCTCCTCCACAGGACACTGAACATGCCGTCCAAGGATTATGTTCCCAGCTCAAAAGCAAACAAAGAAAATTACATTATTTATTTATTGTATGCTCATTTGTTTCAAGTATGCAAGGGCTTTCAAAAAGTCGTACTATCAATTCATGACTCTACCGAAAGAACATAAGACAAGTCTCCTAGGACTTTATATCTACCTCGGTTAGCCTTCAAAGAGCCATCATGAAGACTGAATTAATTAGAATATAGAGTGTGAAAGGGCCTTTAAATTGTTTCTCAATTATAAAGTACTAATGGATCATATTACTGAGAATCATAGAATGTCAAAGTCAAAAGGAATCATTCCATTTGGTCATAGTGCTGCATGCCTGTGGTTCTCATACTTGGGAGGTAAAGGCAAGAAGATCAAGAATTTGAGGCAACCTCAGCTACATAGTCTGAGGCGAACCTGGACCACATGAGATCCTGTTTCTAACAAAATAGCAAGGAAGAAAGGAAGGAAACAAGGACAGGAAGGAGGGAAGGGATACTGGTCATCTAGCTAACAAAGAAGATTTAAGTTTCTGAGCACGGCCTCTAGTTCAGTGGCTCTCAACCTGTGAGTCATGAACCCTTTGGTGGTCAAATGACCCTTTCACAGGGGTCATATATCAGATATCCTCCTGCATATCAGACTTTTTTATTATGATTCATAACAGTAGCAAATTTACAGTTATGAACTAGCAGTGAAAATAATTTTATGGTTATGAGTCACTACAAAATGAGGAACTGCATTAAAGGGTTGCAACATTAGGAAGGCTGAGGACCACTGTTCTGTCCTTTCTTTCTTTCTCTCTCTCTTTCTTTCTTTCTTTTTTTTTCTAATACTTGTTCAAGACAAGCTGAATGTCCCTGGCAATGGGTAGTAGCATTCCACATACAACTTTTCAAAGGCAGCTCACTCCATCTCATTCTTAAATGCACCTTTTTGTTTTTTATCATTAAGCCTGTTGCTGTTTAACTTTACAAAAGGGAAAATAACTATTCCTACAAAACTTAGCATCCATCCTAAAAGGAGGGGATCTTTGACTCACCGAGGAAGAGGTTGGAAGTGGTCATAGGGCATGATCTCTTTAAATCCATCACTGCAAAGCAAACCAGAGGGAAAACCACTTTCTGAATCCATCCCCACATGTGGTCATTCACTAATACAGGTTCCTTGTGAAAAACTCAATGAACACATTTGTTATTGACTGGCCTGCATTTGATATCCCACAAGACAGAAATCTTTCCAATTGCAAATCAAAACTGCCTAGTGACTCATCAGCCACTCAACTAATTTAACTCTTAAGAGAAACACTCATCTCCAGTTATATAAAAATGAAAAAAGAACTAATGGCATATCAATTAAAGGAAAAATTCTCTTCATTTAGATAAGTCTATGACTTTATTTTAAAAATCACTATACTGATATATTAGTGAAACAAACACGTCGTATTGGCCTTCTCTTCAGAGAACCACTCTGCTTCCAGATCATCCTTTGAAAGGTCTCTGTTAATAGTGATGTCCAAGCAGGATTACAGAAAATGGGCATTACAGTACAGGAGATGCGAGCCATGGAAAAGGCTGCTTTTCCCACTTGCACACTGTGGCCTTGGCCAGCTAGAAGGAAGCTGGAGGATCCAGGGGATTGATATTGGGCTGATGTTTTAAGATACTGTAGGGAAGCCAGGAAACTTGCCCAGACAATCCAAGTCAGCAGGTACTAAATTATGCAGTAGAACAATTTCTGCATAGCTTTTCTGCTTTGGCGTGGAAACTGCTTGCTTCCTTGCACAGCGCATTATTTATAAGGAATTAAATGTGATCACTTCGAAAGTCAAGAAGTGGTAAGGGGTGACCCAGTTTTAAGCCTAAAATAGTAAGTGCAAGATATTTGTGACTGACAGATGGGCTATGCATGGATCATCATGGCAGATCCGTATATGTATAGATCTTTGATACATGTGTTTGAAAGAATTTCTCCAAAGGCTTCATTACAAAGATCTTACGGATGGATACATAATCCCATGAAAAGAGAGGGCTAGCCCAAGGAAACAGATCAGCAAACATGTCTTACTTCCCATTAACTGGTTATGAATGTGACCTGCCACCAGGACATGTTCAAAAGTCGTGAACCGGAAGCACATCACCCTGAGAGAACCACTGCGCCCCAATCGGAGTCGACACATTTCTTTGGAACGTGTGGGCAATGGCACTGACCTCGACGGGCACGGGTCCATGCCGCATTCCTTCAGCTTCGGTTTGGGCTTCACATTTTCTGGGTAGTAATGGCAATAGTGGTCAGGCACCACCCTTTTCAAGCGGATGTCCATGCATTCAGCCGAGTTGAGCTGATAACCTACAGATGGATGAGGGGAAGGGATGCAAGCTGTATCGGTTTGGCACCTGCTTGGCAGAGGTACTGATCATGTGCTCACCTTCCTCTCTAAGAAACCTTGCCCAATAGACTCTATGGTATTCAGCTCTCTGACACACAGAAGGCCAGGTGAGGACTACCGAACATGGGTCCCAGGGCTTTTCACGGTAATTAGGTAATTAAGGCAGAAAGCACTGCAACCAAAGCCCAGGAGCTGGGTGCCTTCTTCGAGGAGTCTCAGATTCTTCTGAAACGGCTAAAACCGGTGGCCAAATACAAACACTTGAACTGACTGTGGTCTATAAATTGCACATGTCAATTTTAGGGACCTTTGGGGACTGTCCAGACCTTGGTACGGTTTGGCTCTTCATGGTTCTCAGGTTAGGCCTGTCTGTTCCTGATCACTGTGGTAGCCCCTCCTTCCTGTATACTTGTTTTACCCCGTATTCCCCTACAGTAGTGCCTATTCCCATCTTCTTCCTCTTGACAGAAACCTGCTCTGATTTATTGTTATATATATCCTTAAGTATGAAACTGTCTTGTATAACATTGTTTGGGGTGCAATGCTTTGAATACAATTGATGTGTGTGTGTGTGTGTGTGTGTGTGTGTATGATTAAATGTATAAACTTGATTAAGTTAGAAAATATATCTGTGTGCTGTGAGAGCAAACACAGTGCCTCGGACATGCCAACTAAGCTCACTGACCTTGAACTAGATCCCCAGCACTGATGATGTTATAAATGTTTTGAACCTTGGCCTGTTTTCCACTGAAGTTTTTTTCTCTACACTGTAAAGTCTGAAGTGTTTTGAGAGCTGACTCTTGGGCATTTCCTTCACAACAGTCCACTGTTTGCCTCAGCTCTGTTGACTAGTCTGCTCTCCTGAGGTAGCCAGGGCACCTTCAAGGTCAATCACCTTGCTACCTGGGGAACTAGCATTGTCAGTAGAGACAGGACCAAATGCCTTCTCCCTACTTCCTCTACCACACAGGCTTTCAAAGGGAAAGGAATGAAGACTCACTCCTGATTTTCACAAATCCAATTTGAACCTTTTTTTTTTCCTTTGAGGAAAGCAAACATTCCAAGGTACTGAGCATAGTAAACCTAAAAAAATAACTCAAGACAGGACTCTTTCCTTTGCTAAGAGCTCTGGCGCTGGCTTTCCTGTTGTTACATGCCATATCAACTGTTGCTTGTTTTTTGTTTAAATAAGGTAATTTTTCAAAGCTAAAATGAGCTTTATAAAATAAAATAAAATAAAATAAAACACTGAAACTAATCTCTCAATGTCTGCCAATTGGTGTTAAGGTCTAAAAATTCATTTCGAGTCTTGATTGTTCAGAGAAATCTGGCTTTATAAATCTCCAGGCAGCTTTCTACAAGACATGGTTGGGAGTTAGCTGACCTCAGAGGACCAGGGGACCGGCAGGCACGCATTACAAAAAGCAATGTTGAAACCACAAGAATGAAAATTCTAGTGGCGTCAATAAAACGCTCCTCTGGTGCCAGTGTCTGCCAGAAAGACTGCACTATCAGATGGCCACGGCAGTCTCAGAGACTTCCCAGACAATCTCGGGTGTATCGTGTGGCTAATTACAGACAAGAGCAGGCAGCCCTTCCAGTACCCTCGGTGCCTCAGAGACCGACCAACTGATTTCCTTCATTATCCAAAAAAATCTCTGGCATGCCAGTCATACAATCACATAGGCTTGATTACTAATATAATTAAAATTTGGCAGTGTGTTCTGTATGGGGTTGATGTGTGTACTTTTATTTCCCCCAAACAAATACAGAATAAGATTACAGTTCCTAGAGTCAGAGAAAAAGTCTGTGTCCTAAGTGGAAACATTCTTCTGATGCGACCCGATAGAGGTCGTACAGGTGTTTATAATTAGGGAGAGAATTCCTTTTCCTCTCTAATTTTATTGCAGTTTAGAGATTTACCAAAAGGGAAGAAAGAAGGCAGATTGTCTTTCAGTGTCATGAGCAGGCAGCCCCCGTAGCCTCTCTGCCTTCTTCTGCCTCCCTTCCAGCTGGGGCTGATCTCACTGGGAGGTGCCCCTGTGTACACTCATGCTTTCAGAAGGATGGGTCGTCTTTCCGTGGGCATCAAAGGATGAGAAACAGCTCTCCCAAGAATTTAATCAATGGAACGATACCGAAACCTGTTGTAAAATGTCTCCCCTAGAGTGAAGGGCTTCTCCTTGGTTTTAGAGTCCAAACAGAAGTGTTTGTCTCTCTCTGAAAAGCTAAGTGTGAGAGACCAGGAATAAGTAAGAAAGGGAAGCCCGTGAGATTAGGAATTAAAAAGCCCGCACTATCCCTTCGTGATCCATCATTTTGGGACCCATGAGGTACCGTTGTCTTCCCTGGACCTGTGACCCACATACCTAAGGATGTAGGACTTGACATACTAGACCATCCTGCTCTCAGGAGCTCTCCTCAGTGTCCTTTGAGTCCTGCATAGTCAGCACCAGTGTCCCTAAGACTGCAGGGAAGGTCGGGGTCTCCGGGATCATTTTAGTTTTGAATACAGAAGACGACTTTGAGGTACTGGGTACCAGATCTACACCACATCCCTCAGCGTGTGTCACTGCACTATGCTACCCAAAGTGCCATCAGGGAAAGAGAATCCTATCAACAGATGGGAAATGGAGGCTCATAGAGAGACGGACCAGTCTCTACCATTCCTGAGTGCACTGGGCCAGGCTGCCCTTTTGTGGTGGTTGGGACAGGATCAGAGACTGTACAAACGGGGCAAATATCCTTCCACTGATGGCATTCCCAGCCCTGACGCCGGCTGCCCCTCGCTGTGAACTTGGCATGCAGACGTCAGAGAACAGGCTTGGCTCACTAAGGCCCAGGTTTGTCTAGCTGAGACTCTCCATTCCTAAGAGTGGTTCTTCTGCACAGGCGTGGGGAGAGCTCAGGGATTCTGTTTCCCTGGAGCCTGGTGCAGAGTCACTGATGGGAGATCTAAAGAAGCTTTTGTCTCCCATAAAACTGCCTGTCTCAGGATAGATGATGTAGCTTAGTTGGTAACGTGTTGATTTAGCATCACCAAGATCTGGGCTCGATCTCCAGTCCCGTAAAAATTGATCATTGTGATGCCAGCCTATAACCTAACACTTGGTAGGTTAACATAGAAGGACCAGAAGTTCAAGGTCCCTGGCTACACAGCAAGTTTGAGGAGACCCTGACCTACAGGAGAACCTGTGTCAAAAAAACAAACAAGCAGACAAGTGTTTCAGGTTTGACAAAATCCAGAACTTGACAGTAAGCCCAGAGAAGGTTCAAGCAGGCAGGAAGTTAGTGTTTTTACTACAGTTCTGTTTCCACTGCGTTTGTCTTTGTGGTTGTGTTCTGTGTGGCCAGAGACAATCATTCCCTATGCTGGGTATTATGATTAAGTTATTTTTTTCTAAATATGTTTAAGTTTTAAAAACACCCATCTAAAGAAAACACCTCCAGTCACTTGGGGTTGGTAACACAAGCAAGGCAAAGACAGTGACGTCACTGCGGCTCTCTAGCCGATAGCCAAGGGCACTGCTCTACAGAGTAACCCTCAAAATTCAGAGGGCACCATGAAACCCTGGGACTTCTGAGAAGCACAACAGAGCCAGCCTCGGAGTGCTGCCTAAGGAGCTGGAGGTGGGTCTGAGAGTTTACATGCTGATGCTGCTGATGCTGGAGTTTCCAAAGGATGCTCTCCTGGCTACTTTTATGTTAACTTGACACTACCTAGAGTCATCTGAGAGGAGGGAACCTCAACTGAAAAAAAAAAATGCCTCCATGGGACCAGATTGTAAGCAAGCCTGTAGGGGCATTTTCTTAATTAGTGACAGATGGGGGAAGACCCAGCATATTGTGGATGGTTCTGGGTTCTATAAGAATGAGGAGCAAGCTAGTGAGCAACACTCCTCCATGGCCTCTGCATCAGTTCCTCCAGGTTGCTGCCCCTTTTGAGTTCCATCCCAAGGTGCTTCCGTGATGGACCCTGATGTGAAATAAACCCTTTCCTCCCCAAGCTGCTTTTAGTCATGGTGTTTTATCATAGTAACAGAAGTCCCAAGACAGATGCCTTTAGGATCATCACTGAGTGTCCATCACCGTGTGTCTAAACAAACTGGCTGGTACTCAGAAAAATTCATTTTTTTTTCTTTTATTCTCAGGGTTTCGACCCATCCCTAGGCTGTTACTCTTACATTCCTAAGGATACAGGCTTCCACTGGGGTCAGGGCTACCTGGTGTGTCCCCACAAGAGAGCCAGCATCTCCTTTCAGGGGAAGCTTGAGTCCAGGAAGAACTGATCTGCATATTCATGAAACCTGACACTGCCCAAGGAGTCCTTCAAAGTATGCCTATAGTTCCCAGGAGAGAGGCCGGGAGCCCCTCCCTTCCTGACTTTCTCAATGGGTGTTATTCTGTAATCTTCAAGGGAAGAAATGATCTGGGGCTGGGCTGAGCTAAGAGCTATTCTAACTCTTGAAACAGATGCCTGCCCAAGATTTGTCCTTTGTACTGGGATAGAGGATGGTTCAGGGGGCACAGAAGGGCATCACAATTAGAGCCTGACATGCCACCTGATGAAGTGGAACCCCTGCTAAGTTTTACCTCAGCCATGCATAAAACAAACACCAAACGGACTTTCTCAGGCTGTGAGGGAGGTGACCAAGATGCCAGGGCATACAACTGGTTGGGTTGCAAGCACCCAGTATCACTGTCTGGTATGCACAGGGAACCTTTCTGCATGCTTAGGGAACCCCAGTAACTTGGGGATCCTGGGCTGCTACCAGTTTAGAATCCCTACCCTCTTGTTTAAAAGCTCAGTTCAGAAAGAGTCACTTTTGTGTTGACTGTAGCTGTCTCCCCATCTATTCCAGGCTATTGCATCTCCACACCAAGCAGACCAATGTCTACTGAAACCCTTTTCATTTTCCATATGGGCACTTGGATTACACTTGACCCCAACCTTCTTCAACTGTCTATCAGGACCTTGAATTTAGCACACACAAGACACTTCTTTTTGCCCCAGTCAGACAGTCCGTCTTAATCAGGCATGTGTGCCCCAACCTTCTTCAACTGTCTATCAGGACCTTGAATTTAGCACACACAAGACACTTCTTTTTGCCCCAGTCAGACAGTCCGTCTTAATCAGGCATGTGTGCCCCAACCTTCTTCAACTGTCTATCAGGACCTTGAATTTAGCGGACATAAGACACTTCCTTCTACCCGAGTCAGACAGTCCGTCTCAATCAGGCATGTGTGTGTCCTGACTCTCCGCTCTGGCTATCCCAGAAAGAAGCCTCACCTCCTCCACATGTCACGGTGCAGGGAAAGAAGTCAGTCTGTCTCCACTGGTGGCTGATGGGCTGGTAAAAGAAGAACTGGACCACGCTGCCTTTGGCCGCAGTGTACCTGGTCTAGACAGAGAGAACGGTGATGGTATGGCATGTTCCACACAGAGCCTCGGCTCTTCCTGTCTTTTTGCCCATTTTAGGCAACACCCACAGGTATGACAATAAGTTCAGTTACAGGAGGACTAGGAGGGCTTTATTGGAATCTATAAAAGATTACACAGATTTATGTTTAACATAATAATAATAAATTCTAAAATGTAATAATGCCCGGATGGCATTTATAATAGAAAGCAAGGATGGTTTAGCATTTGAGCCAGATCAAAAAGGGAAAAGGAGAAAATCACAACATTGTCTTAAAAGACACAGCAGGTTTTGATAAATTCCATCTGCACTTGTGTGGTGTAATGACAAACTCTTTCCATCAGGTAAGATCTCAAGATATTCTACAGCAAACTTCACATAAACTGTGCACACAGAGAGCTCTGCCCTGCAATGACAGGCACCAGAAGGAAGGCTGCCGTCCTCATTTCTGTTCCTTGTATCACATGTCCCAAATAATGCAATACAAGAAGAAAACATAAAACAACAGGAAGGGAAGCTACAACTGTCACTTTACAGATGTCACGATCCATATGTGTTTACTTCCAAAGAATATCCAAATGAAAGCAGGGATGTGTGACTACAGTAAGAAGCAATGGCTACAGTGAGAACATAATAACTACAGTGAGAACATAATAACTGCAGTGAGAACACAGTGACTACAGTGAGAACATAATAACTACAGTGACTACAGTGAGAACATAATGACAACAGAGAGAACATAATGAATACAGTGAGGACATAATGACTACAACAACAACACAATGATTACAGCAAGAACACAGTGACTATGGTGAGAACTTGATGACTACAATCAGAATGTAATGATTACAGCGAGAACACAGTAACTACAGTGAGAACATAATGACAACAGAGAGAACATAATGAATACAGTGAGGATATAGTGACTACAATGACAACACAATGATTACAGCAAGAACACAGTGACTATGGTGAGAACTTGATGACTACAATCAGAATGTAA
>JAQHUG010000239.1:955740-966991 GCA_028555095.1 Dicrostonyx torquatus | reverse complement strand
GCATTTGTTTATGTTGCATTTGTTTATGTTGCATTTGTTTATGTTGCATTTGTTTATGTTGCATTTATGTTACATTTGTTTATGTTGCATTTGTTTATGTTACATTTGTTTATGTTGCATTTATTTAATTATATAAAGATGCATTACTGTTTGACCTTGCCTGCCTAAGGCACCTGACTGGTCTAGTAAAAAGCTGAACGGCCAATAGCTAGGCAGAAGAGGGATAGGTGGGGCTGGTGGACAGAGAGAATAAGTAGGAGAAGGAATCTAGGTTTGAAGAAGAGAGAATGAGTGAGAAAAAAAGGGAGATACCTGGGCTAGCTTGCTAGGCGGTCACCAGACAGACAGACATGAAGTAAGATGTACAGATGAAAGAAAGGTAAAAAGCCCCAGGCAAAAAGTAAAGAGAAACAAATTATTTTAAGTTTAAAAAGCAAGCTAGAAACAAGTCTAAGCTAAGGCTGAGCAGTCCTAACTAATAATAAGTCTCCATGTCACACGTTAGGGGCCGGTGGTCCGAGGAAGACTGCTACACTTTATGCATGGGTGTAGGCATGCAAGCAAGTATAACATAAGCTAGTGCAATAGCAGTGAGCAGGTTCGCCATCAGGCTGGGCCTGCAGACACCACTTTCACTCCAAAGAAAGAGGCTTTTTAGAGAGCCAGTCACAGTTTGAGTCAAAAAATAAACACTCTACCATCATGGCACAGTGACTTCTAGAACTCAAGGATGCTCTTAAAGGCAACTGAGTCAGGTTGAAAGGACTTGTAGTTAACCCCAAGGGTCCTCAGGTAGTCAACAATGAGACAATCTGAACGTTATTAAGAACAATAGTTACAGTAAAGCTAGTCACACAAAATACATTGAAAGCAGTGAGTTCCAATATTGGGGAAGTCCTGTCAGATACAGGCAGAGCATGCTAGGAACCAGTTCTCATTTCTAAAATTGGTAAGCAGAGAAAAGGAAAATGCATGTGTCAGGCCTTTCCATACAGACCTCCCTGCCGGGGAACCAGATGGTTGACGGGAGGATGTCTTTCTAAGGGAGTGTGTGATGTCTCTCTCATGGGAGTGTGTGAGTGTGTAAATGAGGAATAGGTAGCATGTGATCACATGACAGACCTTCAGCAACGACAGAGCCAGCAGACCTAAACACAGGGAGGTCTTTAGGCCGAGTCGCTGATTTCATGTAAGTAGGATGCAAAACAGCCCGTGTTGAGCCAGTATCGAAATACAGCATGGAGAACAGAGACTAGATGACAAATGACGATTTTCTTCAACAAGAAAATGTCAAGAGGAAAGAAGAAAAGAACAACTGCTTACCCCTTAAAAGATAGCAAAGCCAGGCATGGTGGCACATGCCTTTTAATCCCAGCCCTCACTCTGGAGGCAGAGGCAGGCGAGTTTCTCTGAGTTCAAGGCTAGCCTGGTCTACAGAGTGAGTTCCAGGACAGCCAGGACTACCTGGTGAGACCTGTCTCAAAAAACAAAAAGAGAAAGATTTCAAAGATACCTGAGAAAATTCCTGGTGTTATTTGACAACTAATTTGAAGAGAAAAGAAAACAGCAAGAACAACAAACCAAACAAGCAGCGGAGTAAGAACCTTCTGGAAAGAGACAATGAGCACGCATTGTAGTGAGCGGCATTTCCAAAGCCCTGGAAATTAACCAAGGGCTTGCAAAAGTCTGGGCAGTAATTACTCCAGAAAAACACAGGGTAAGACGAACAAAGTCTCTGGGATGTCAATTTGTTTATTTTTATTTTCCCCGTTTTCTACGCCCATGGTAACCTTGTTAAAAAGTCTTTAACCTGAGTGAGGGCCAGCAGCTTGCCAGACCCTGCAAGAGTTGAAGTGGGTTTGGAGCACCTTAAAAGCCCAGTTCCCAGGGGTCATTACTCGGCTTGTGTGGTAATTGCCTGGAAGACCCCACTCACCAAACTGCCTGAATCTGACCTGTGAGAGTTTGAGCAAAACAATCAGAGATTGTTTAAAATCAAGGATATATGAGGTCGCTGGCAAATATCAAAAGCCCTCAGTGGAAGACCTGGAAAAACCATGTCCCATATATTCCTGGGAGTGGGTGGTCATATGTATGTAGCGCAGCCATAAGTATGTAGGGCAGCCATATGTATGTAGGGGTGTCATATGTGTGTAGGGTAGCCATATGTACGTAAGGCAGCTAAATGAATGTAGGGTAGCCATATGTATGTATGGATTCCATATGTATGTAGGGTAGCCATATATACCTAAAGTGGCTAAATGCATGTAGGGTGGCCATATGTATGTAGGGATGCATGTTTACCTTGAGTTCTCATCTGTTAACCCTGAAACAGAGTGAAGGTCAAAACAAAGCTGCCAGCTATCTGGTTGCCTGTTGGAAATGTACACACACGCACACGCACACACACACACACATACATACACACACACACACACACTGTACACACACATACAGAGACAGATCGACAGAGACAGAATTTCAAAACATATGACAATAGAGAAAATAATCAGACATCTAGAACGTTAAGCATTCTCTGGGACAACTAAAAAGAACACTTTAAAAAGTCAATTGCTAAGTGTCTTGCGGCCATTTGAGATTCTTCTGTTGAGAATTCTCTGTTTAGTTCTGTACCCCATTTTGAATTGGATTATTTGGAATTTTGATGACCAATTTTTTGAGTTCTTTATAAATTTTGGAGATCAGCCCTCTGTCTGATGTGGGGTTAGTGAAGATCTTTTCCCATTCTGTAGGGTGTCGTTGTGTCTTGTTGACCATGTCCTTTGCTTTACAGAAGCTTCTCAGTTTCAGGAGGTCCCATTTATTTATTGTTGCTCTCAGTGTCTGTGCTGCTGGGGTTATATTTAGGAAGTGCTCTCCTGTGCCCATGCATTGAAGGCTACTTCCCAGTTTCTCTTATATCAGGTTCAGGTTAAAAAACAAAACAAACAAAAAAAAACCTCACCTCCTTGCTGTCTGCCTTTGCAGCTTCCCTGTTCCCTTACCCCTCTGGGGAAATAATTCTCCCTGGTGCTGAGAATTTGGTGTCTGGGTGTTTAATGGTTCTGACTCTGTTGGGGATCCACCTCCCTTATAACTCCTGCCTAGACGGACCCACCAGTGTGATCACCAGGTAGTTTCTTAGACTATGATTGATCCCATGGCCTGTTGACTATTTTTGTTTCCTTGCCAGGACAGTCTGAACTGTAGGGACAAACACATAACAAATTATATATAATGAAAATAGTTTTAAAATGGATTTTTGAACACACAAAATAAAAACTTCCTTTGAATAATAATAATAATAATAATAATAATAATAATAATAATAATAATAATAAAACCCTTTTGAGCAGATTCATTGGAGGGAATAGTGTCACTACAAATGTAGGCTGTAAGATCTTTGAGAAAGGTGTGTGTCACCCGCTGCCACACTTTTATGTAAAACTATGCAAGCCAGAGGCCCTGCCAGTTTATGCAGGGTGGGGGTGGAGCAGGGTCCCTGGGTCTCCTACTGTGCTACTCTCAGAGTGACTACAAAGGCAACAGGAGGGGTTAGAACAGGGTGTGGGAGGTGACAGCATTTAATAAGGGAATCCTTCTTCAGATTCTAGGGAAAGTAATTTACATCTTGAAACCAGAAGCCTTTGTTTCAGCGACCAACCTGTCAGTCTCGGTCTATGGTACACTAAAAAGTTAACACATAGACGCGTGGATTAAGGGGGCAGAAAAGAAAACCGAGAATTAAACGACTGCCTGGCTTTGTTGTTTGTTTGACAAAAATATATATTGGTAAAAAAAAAAAAAACATTTTCAGGAAATGGTTCTGGGAAAACTAGATGCCCTCGTGTATACCTTTTCATCCCCCTCTCTCCTCTCTAAAGATCTTGCCCTCCCCTCTCTGTCCTCTGTCCCCCCTTTCTATTTTCATCACACACACACACACACACACACACACACACACACACACACACACCACTGCCGCCGCCACCACCATTTTCATCCTAGGTCTGAATCACCAGGAAACCTGCTGCAGTTTTCTGTTCACCCTCAGGGATCTGGCCCCAGTAGGGCAGGTGGGAACCAGAGGGCCTGACTGGCAGCCCCACGCGCTGATGTTGTGTCATAACACCCCATGGGGCCAATAGTGAGGACACACTCAAGGTCATATGGGTGGAAGGGGAGGCCTGAAGTCATCGCAAAAGCTTTTCAGAGCTTTGTCTTCACTGACTTGTATGAGCCTCACAGCCTAGCTCTGAGGGATGACCAAGGATGAACCCTGTGAGGCAGAAGCATTGGGAGGCAGGAAGCAGAGGCCTGAGGACCTAAAGAAGGACTTAAAAGAGCCTTCAGGTGGTGCTATAAGGGGATTGTTATGAGTTCCAGAAAAGCCTGCTGAGGAGCAGGCTCAGGCTGAGGCTGAGGTAGGGCGGGAGGCTCTGATCTGCAGAATGAAGGAGGTGAAAATGTAGAGACAGCCTTTGTAAACAACGTCTCAAACACTTGGCAGAGGAGCTAGGGAAAGGATTTGGGCAGAAATAGAGACCAGTGTGCTTGAAAGAAGTTTCTTGATATAGCCGTAAAAGAAATGAATGATGAAAACACTTTCCACATAAACATAAAATTATACACTCGTATATTTTGATATGCACATATGTGCCCATAGACATGGATACAGGCACGTGTTTTAAAAGTTATCCTTTAAAGATGGGAGAGACCTGGTCCCATGAAGCCCTGCCGGGAAAGGGAGGGGAGATAAAGGAGGGGGCCTGAAGGGTGGAGTGAGGTCTCTGAGGAAACGGAGGGGAGGGGCTGGGGTCCAAGCCCAGATGGAGGGCTTAATTAGCCTTGGAAAGGAAGGCAGCCTTGGGTCTCTGCACAGGGAGGGGAGAAACCGGAGCAGCTGCAGGGCGAGGCCTCTTCTGTTGGTTTCTGGGTTTTATTGGGATTTTTTTTTGATACTCTTTGGAACCTAAATTATCACCTTTTATTTATTTTATTTATTAATAACTTTTTTCAGTACCAGAAATTGAACTGAAGATCTTCAGCATTTGGGAAGCGTGTGCTTGTCTATCATTTAGCTAGGTCCCCAGTCTTCCTCTTTTTATTTTGAGACAAGCTCTCACTGAGTCGTCAGGGCTGTCCCTGAACTCACGCCACATCCAAGACTAGCTTAGAACTTGCAATCTTCCTGCCTCAGCCTCCTGAGTAGCAGGGATTATTAGACTACGCCATCAGGTCTAGCTTTCCAATTGGGTTTTTATGCATATACCATTCATAAAGTACATTTCTTCACATAGACCTGCATATGTTAGTTTTCTGCCCCTGTAGGAAATACCTGTAGTCAGAAACACTGTGTTTTGGCTCATGGATTTGGAGATCCCAGCTCATGTCCCTGTTGCCTTGGACCTGTGGTGAGGCACATCACAATACTGAGGACACAGTGGGATAAAATGGCTCAACTCCTGGCAGCTGGGAAGCAGGGAGAAGTTCCCAGGGCTCCAGTATCCCTTCCAATAGCAGGACCCAGTGCGAGGCACAGTGCTATGTGCCTGCAACCTCAGTCATAGGGATGCTGAGCGTGGCATGACTGCCACAAGTTTGAGGCTAGCCTAGGCTACACAGTGAGATTCTGTCACAAGAAAAAAAGCAGAGTTGTGACTCCACTAGGCCCCACCTCCTAAAGATGCCAGTGTCTCACAGTAGCTACAGCCAGGGGCTGGTAACAAAGGCTGGTGTACTCTGGGGAGGGGTGGGGGCCGGGCATATGACAGTTGAGATTCAAACCATACGACTGGGGTTTGATACACAGCTAGTTGGGCAGACAGATGTAGTGGCTCTTGATACACACATTTTAGATGGTGGGCGGATATAAAGCATTTATTTTTGCTGCTTACTACCTATAAGCTGTTCACTCTGACATAAGCCTTGTGCCCCATGGTTTATTTGTCCTGTCTGTTAGGATGGGCAACTTGTAGGTCTCCTGGCAAAATCCCCCTGGGTCTGGTGCTAGCCTAGAGCTTGGGCTGAAGCAAGGGCTAGCATAAGAAAAGCAAAAACAGGCTCGGGGAAGCCTCTCCCTGATGCCTCTCCCACCACGGGCACACAGATGAAGGTGCCAAGCAGGTCTGGGGCACCGTCAAATCCTACCCATTCCATCGTGGCACACTCCAGTGGCTGAAGGGTGTCCCACCGACCAGAGACCTCCTCTGTGCTCCAAACCATCATATCGATGGCAAGAGGCCCACATCTGGGAACACTCAGATTTGGAGGTGGTGATGGCGGCCAATGGTTCCTGCGGGACACTGATTATTTTGGAATTCTTCCCAAACCTCCTCACTGAAATTTGTCCTGTGATATCCTTGATACTGCCAATGGCTGCGCCATCTTCCAGGGCTTTTCATCTCATTCTTTAGGTGGGATCTGCATCATTTTTACTCTACAAACTCTAAAGAGAGGTCATAATCCCAGACTCTGGAGCCCAGCAACGTGGGCTGGAACGGCAGCTGCTTAGCCTAAAATTGGCGCGTGGCCCAGGACAAGTTGCTTACCTCCACTGTCTCAGATCCACCTGTGAAATCCTAAGGCTATTTGCACTGGGAAGTTGCCTTCAGTGTTCAACAAGCAATATTGACTAAAGGGTCATCAAAGAACCTGCTGACACCGAAAGCTGGGGGGAGGTTGAGCATGTGCTGCGCTCCCAGGCACCAGGCTAAGTCACTTGAGACAAGCCACCATGCTTGCACTAGCGGAAATCCATCCTTGCAATGCAGAACAGGGAAGTTGTTCGTGTTCCAATGTTCTGCCCAACATCATGGAGCTCCTAAACCAGAGACCCAGGGTTTGGACCACAAACTCCACCCATAACCGTTCTTCTGAGAATCCAGCTTCCCTTGTGCACCAGAGTTCACTACAGATGGTTCTCACGGCACCAGTGTTTGATTTTACAATCACTACAGGCTTATGATTGAGCTTGCCACCACTGGTTTATACACACACACACACACACACACACACACACATGCATGCATGCACACATGCACATGTACCTGCACATGCACACACAGAGATCATTCTCAAACCCAGCCCTTCCCTGTTACTGTTTTCCAACCTCTAGTTTCCTGCTGTGGATCATGGCTTTGCTAAGTCACAAGATACACAGGAAACAGACCTGTGTGTGCTGGTGTACACTTATAATCCCAGTGTTTTGGAGGCAAGAGGGTCAGGAGTTTACATCATTCTCAGATACATGAGACCTTGTTGCAAAAAGAAAAAAGACATATAGGAAAAATATTGTCCTCATAATTTTAAGAATTCAATAAGCATCAACTGTAACTTCCCCCAGACTGTAATATATATCAAATTACTTATTTTCACTAAGTCCAACTAGAACTATGTCATATATTTTTATTATTTTGTTTTTAAATAAATAATTTAAGATAACACAAGAAAAGTGCATTCCAAGGACCCTCATGTTAACAACATCTCCATCTTCCTATTATCTGTGTGTGTGTGTGTGTGTGTGTGTGCGTGCGTGCGTGCGTGTGTGTGTGTGTGTGTGTGTGTGTGTGTGTGTGTGTTTGGTCTTGTCAACTTGGCATAGACCTAGACATCTGGGAAGAGGGAGTTTTAATTGAGAAAATGCCTCTTCAAGATGGCCTGTAGGCAAGTCTGTGGTGCAATTTATTTATTAATGATTGGCACGTGAGGGCCCAGCTCACTGTGGGTGGTGTCATCCTTGAGTGAGTTATATTAGAAATCAGGTTCACAATCACTTCTCGGCCTTTTGGCTAAGATCAAGTGCAGAAAGCAGGTCCAGAAAGCCAGCAAGAGCCATGGGGAGCAAGCAAGAGAGAAGCATTCCTCCATGGCCTCTATAACAGCTCCTGCTTCCAGGTTCCTGCCTTGAGTCCCTGTCCTGACTTTCCTCAGTGATGGAGTGTGACTTGGGAATTGTAAGATGAAATACACTCTTTCCTCCATACGTTGCTTTCGGTGACAGTGTTTTATCACAGCAATAGAAACCCCGAGACACCCCTTCTCTATATTGTCTTTCTATTACCTAAATGCACGCACGCACGCACATACACACACACACACACACACACACACACACACACACGGCTCTCATATACGAACACAACATACACACCATTCAAAAAATATACAAGTTTCTTTTTTCAGGAAGAAAATTATCTGAATAGATGCTAGTCTCATCATAGTTAGAACCCATAAAACTGAGAATAATATGCTTGCCTTTCCATGGAGCTAACAGGTATGAAGACATTTGTCATCTGAAAGAGCACAGTGGTTGGTTATGCCCCCCGCCCCCACATGACCTCAACCACCTGGCATGGCTTACACTAAAGGCAGCACCTTCTGTCACACAGTGAAGAGCAGAGGCAGCCGGCTTTTCAGAACTACAGTCAGGAAGTCTGTTTCAAATTCAGCTGTCACTCTGTGGCGCTACTACTGGTTGTGTTGTACGGGAGAGAGTCAGCGAATAGACGCCCGAATTCTAAGGTCACGGGGGTTTCCAAGCTCTTTTCCACAAACGGAGATAGGAGAGATGAAACGAGCCAATGAGCGAAAGCAGGAAAAAGAAGAATACCAGGCAGACGGCATCAAAGGAGGTAGGAATTCAGAGAGGATTTGATTCAACGAGAGCAACCAGCTGCAAGCCGGAAGTGGATTCCTCTCTGCCACGCCTGGAGACACGTGTCCTCTCAGGACATCCTGAGCCCTAAGGCTACATCACATCAACTGGAAGTCAAGCACTGCTGAGTCCCTGGCCTCTGTGCCAGTGTGCTCTGAGCCTAAAGACATCTTTGCTTACTGGCTAGAAATGCCTTGACCTCAAAAGAGCGAGGCAACCGGCAGGCAGTGCGTCTAGTCAAATGCGTGCTGATGCTTACCCCCATGGCCAACTGAGCTTCAGGCAGTAAGGCAGGGGTGGGGTGGGGCCTGTGATACCCAACCTCGACTCAGATGGCCCACAAAATCCTACTGTGTCCTTCTTTTCTGTCCGAATGTGGCATCTAAGAAATTAAAAGTCTGGCAAGAATAAATTTGTCAGTTGCCTTGAGTGGGGAAACCGAGGCTGAAAAGTAGAAGTCTTAGCCAGAGGTGCATAACAATCACCCGGGAAGTCCGGTGGTATATCTGACCCCCTGACTCACACCCATGAAGATGTAAAATTGTAAGGCAGAGCTGAGGATTCTAAGGCAGGACAAACTGGACGGGTGATCCTGTTCTGCGTGATGGGTAAGGACTCCTGAAGCTGGGCTCCACAAGGAGGAACAGGGGGGGTAGGTGGAGGCAGCCATACCCATCTCTGTTCCTGTTTCCATTCTAGTCCCTGTCACTCTAAATCTTGGGTACGTTTCACCTTGTGCTCACTCAGCTGTCTCCTCAGGATAGTCTGGGAGAGTGTCTATGTACACAGACCTGAAGCCACACCGTTCTGGCTCTTCAGGAGTCGTGAACCCTAAAGCGAGGCACTTCGTTCCCTTGAGATAATCTCTCCATTTGTCAGATGGAGAGGCATGGTGGTAGGTACCTGATAGCAGTAGATCAGAACATTCAGGGAAAAAAATCGTGCCTGGCACAAAATAGACACACCACCACCACCACCACCACCACCACCACCACCACCACCACCACCACCACCACCACCACCACCAGCAGCACCAGCTATTACTACTGATTAGACCCAGCTTTCGTCTCCGTGGTGAATGTCAGGACTCCCGGGTGGGTGCTGGGAGTTGTGGGGTTTCTGCTTCATTCAGAGCCCTTGGGAATTGCTGCTACGGAGTTGGTGGTCTGTCCAGGTCAAGACAACATCCTCTCTCTGAGAATGCACCAGGTCCCAGGGATTGGACTAGGTGTGTGAAGGAGACTGAAGGAAGGAACTCACACACCGAGAAGGGAGTTCGTATACTAAGAAAAAGCCTAGCTTACAGCTTTTGACAGTGAACTGTATAAGTACAAACGTAACCAAGGAGATTTCAGGACCAAAACTTCACACCAACTCACTTCAGTGTGGCATAAAAATGTCCCAGACTCTTTAAGCCATTTCTATGAAATCTTTTCATTAAAATCTTGGAAAACTATTTCATATTACAAGTTAAGTCTCATTTCTCCAACCCCTATTCAATCCCAATTCCAGCCCTAGAAAAAGTCTCAGAGCTCCCCTGTGCTAATGTTGTAGAAGAGCGAGCCAAGGCCCCAGTCAGTGAAGCAACTTGCCTGTGCTCGCGACTTTGTTGGCAGCCAAGCTGAGGTTATTACAACGCTCTCTGGCATCTAAGCAAAGCCTATTGCACAACGCCATCCAGCATCACTGAAATCATAGCAGGAAGCAGAACCACGCCTGGCTCAGTGTAGACACTCATTAGTTCCATGTTAATTGAGCTCCGAGGGTGTGCTTGATACTAGCCCAGCGCTAGGAATAAACTGGACATCATAACGCTCGTGATGCTGACTCTTGTAAAGCCTCACCAGTGTGAGGGGCAAGTTAAACACAGAGGAAAGGAGGAACTTTCTGCAGCAAAAGGCTAGGCAGGAACTAAACAAAAGAGAAGGGTTGGCTTCAGGCAAATTGTCTGAACGCCTGTCTGAGATGTGGCCCGACCCAAGAGTGAGAACCAGAGAGCAATGCTCTCCCAGGACATGAGTGGGCTGGTGCAAGAGAGAATGCACCAAGGTAGGAATGCCCCTCTTGGCATTCTAGGGTCTTCCAGAAACCCAGTGTGGTTGTACCTTCAGATGCAAGAGGCAAATGGCAGCACAGGACATTATGGAGGTCAGACGACACAGGCTTTGGGAAGGGCTGTGCATCTTACCAGAAGTACAATAGCATTTCACAAACACGGGCGAAGTTTGTGGTCTATCTGCTTTGCCGTGGAAACATAACCTATGATAACCTTTCTCGGCAAGGTCCACCTGCCACTTTTCTCTCTCTCCATGGGAAGCTTGAAGATATGCAGAAACATGAGAATGAGCCAGCAAGAACTAACTTTGAATTCGTTTTGTGCCACAGGTAGGTTCTATGAATGATAGGGGTCATGCCACTAAAAATAGCAATGCTAGGGGTGGGATGGCAGGGGGGCTGGAGAGACAGTTCCGTCCTAAAGAACACTGCCGCTTTTGCACAGAGCTTGCATAGAGTTATTGCACCCACATGGTGGCTCACAACCACCCACAGTTTTAGTTTCAGGAGGGTCAACGTCCTCTTCTGACATCCCCCAGG
>JAQHUG010000239.1:943918-954600 GCA_028555095.1 Dicrostonyx torquatus | reverse complement strand
TGGGAACCAAATTCAATTCCTCTGCAAGAACAGCAAGTGTTCTTAACCACTGAGCCGTCTCTCCAACCTCATCATTTAAAACATTTTACTTAATTACTGTTTTATACTGAAGACCACCAGAGTTTTCTCCCTTGGAATCTGAGTGGCCTCCAGCTTCTTTTCCAACATGTAAACCTACTGATGCTCGTTGTTAGCTCAGTCCCCGCCTGACTCCGGACAGGAAATTGGTGTGCTGTATCTGGATTCATTTCTAATTTTTCTCATAGCTAAGGCTTTGGCTCTAGGCTCTTACACCTTGGGTCTGCCTCGCCGCACCATGGAACTGATATCTTGCGTGCAGCCTTCTGCGTTTTATCCAGCGCGAGGCTGTGCCAATAGCCTCTCCTAGCCATGTCTTGACTCAAGGAGAGTCCTGGGGAAGGCAGGAGTGATTGCTTGGCAAGACGTGGGCTTAGAAGCTGCATGGACCCTGTAGGCCTCAGGGATGCACGCTCAGGGGAGCCATGGCTTCGTTTCCCACATTTCTTTCACACAGAGTGTGATTAAGGGAAGTGCTTCCATATGGCCCAGGGAACTCCCAGCCAAACTGGCTTCAGCTGGCCAGTTTCAGAGCCACAGCAGACAGGATGGGGCCACCAAGAGAAGGAATCAAGAACAGGAAGCACCATGCTACCTTTAGCCTTAGTCTTGGCACATGGACTTCCAAGTGAATGAGATGCCAGCGCTCACCACAGCGCTCACCTTGCTGCAAAGGGTTCTGCCTGAGCACCCTGGCTCTCATTTCTGTACAGAAATTGAGCAAAAACATTAGACACTTTTGGAATTCTTAACTAGCAGCGTCCCAAGGGGGCAGGAAGCTTGCCGGAGCTTGCTGGCCAGCCAGTCTAGTGACAAAATGGCCAGCTCCAGGTTCAATGAGAGGCCCTGTCACAAGAGCACAAGGAAGAGAATGATGAAGCAGGACTTCTGAATTCCTCCTCTGGCCTCAGCATACCTGTGCCCAGGTGAGTGTCTGGACCTGCACACACAGGTACAAGCTCGTGCACATATCACACACAAACAAAAGGAAAAAGAGAAAGAAAGAAAGAAAGAAAGAAAGAAAGAAAGAAAGAAAGAAAGAAAGAAAGAAAGAAAGAAAGCCAGAATGACAAATCTGGGGCTTATACACACACAGAGATTTTCCTGGAGAGAACACATATAACTTGAAGGAAATGTTTCCTTAGTTCTTTGGGAATTTCTTACATTATATTTTGATCATATCCCTCGCTCTACCAGCTCCTCCCTGGCCACCCACTCACACCCACCCAACTTTGCTTCCTTGTTTTCTTTTGAAAAGCCATCAACTATTTCAACAGATTCTCGTAAGGATCCATACTACAAAAGTTGATAATCGATGAGAGGAAAGGGGAGAGAAAAAAGAAAGGAAAGGATAGGGGAGAGGCAGGAAGATCCAGACCTAGAGGGAGAGGAAAGACGAGGAGAGAGAAGAGGAGAGGAGCTCATCAATAGTGAGAAATTAGGGGTTGTGGAGATGGCTCAACCAGTGATGTATTTGCCACAAAAGTATGAGAACCCTAGTTCAGATCCCCAGGACCCAGACAGCAGAATGCCCATGCCAGGATTCTCAGCACTTTGGAGATGCAGAAAGGTGCATCCTTGGGATTCATTGGCCAGCTGGCCTAGATGAATTGGTGAGCCCTGGGTTCAGTGAGAGACCCTGTCTCAAACACTAAGAGCAGTCAAGGAAGACACTTGGTGGCGACCCTTGGCTTCCTCACACACACACACACACACACACACACGTACACACACACACACACACACACGTACACAGTTGGACGTACACACTCACAGGAATATGTGTACATACTACCACACACACCAAGCATGATGCCCTGGTAGGCAGGCCCCTCAGGCTAAAACAAAAACAAAAAACAAACAAACAAAAAAACAGTTCTACTGGCTTCTGCTCTGGTTCAATTAGAATGATCTTGGTGCTAATTTCTTACGGACTCTGCTATAAATGACGTCCTTCTCTGGTGAATTTCCAAACGTGCTTCCCAGCACCCTGAGCTGAACTGCCTGTTTTCTTGTGCTAGTGCCCTCACCCAGGAGCCCCGCTGAATCAGCCCTTCGCGGGACAGCCTGTCTCTTCAAACTGCCTCATCTGAGCTCTTCTTCCAGCTGTGCTTTCTCCTCCAGATCAGTCTTGTGTGATTCTTCCCCAACACCCATCAGCAGCTTTCTTAAAACCCCCGTCTTAAGTTGTTTTCTAGAATTGATTTTGTGAGATGTTTCTTAACATCTTTGGTCTTGAATGGGTTTGACAACATCAACGCTGGAATGCAAGAGACATAGTGCAACAAAATGACATCATATGTCTGAAGGGTACTTTGATAATCATAAGGTATTATGTTGTCTTGGTACCAGTGATAATGATGGGTGGAATACTTAGCATTTGGTTTCTGTCCCCTCAAAAGCAATTATATCACATGCTATAGTTCTGGTTGGTGACAAGAAGCCGTAAGGGATGATGACTTCTCTTTCTGAATAAAGGACCCAGAACTGAACGAAGGTCTCTGCTACCAGCTCTTTCTCTCTGGGAGGTGGGCATGACGTCTAACTTTCAGCTCTGTAGCCATGAAGACAAATGAAGACATCCGTGGAGACATCCACCCAGGATGTGGAGAGAGATGAGCCAGAGTCCTGGAAGACACCGCAAAGCGGGGAGAGCAGCTTCCCCAGCTTTGACCGTCAGTCCAGACTTCTTCTCAGAGGACACGATTAATAATGAAGTTTATAATCTGAGTTTCATGACATTTGGAACACGTGCATTTCTGTTGACACGCCAGCTCTGAGTCACCTGCTTCATCCACGGCATGGAACCTTCATGAATTCAGCTTCCAACCCTACCTGACCCTCACCGTGATCCCTCTCTGTTCTTACTGTCATTAGCGAGCTCCATCTCCTTTCCCCATAGTGAGCACATCTCACTGCCCTTATTCTTAGTGACCAACTCGTCTACCTAGTGAAGAGCCAATCAGAGCCGAGAGGATGGGACACAAGTCATTTTCCATCGTCCCCTCCAATTGGGCCCTGAATTTATTTCCTCCTTCCCCTTGAGAACCCTTCTACCCTTCTCATCTTCTCTTCCCTCATCAGCTCGCTGTGCTCAAGCTTGTGTGTCTGAGATCCACAGATGCCACTCTTGTGGGTACTACAGACCACCCTCAAACCGCTGGAAATGGGGGAGGGGGTGGTCCTGGACTCTCCACAAGAGCGTTTAACTTCCTTGAGATGTGACCGGTTCCTGTGACTCTATTCTTGGTAAGTTCTGTGTTCTCCGACCCACCCCTCTTCTCTGAATAGATGCAGTTCACGGGCAGTTCGTGGCTTGCTCGTGTTCTACATGCTTCTCTTTGGGTGGACCCAACCACATTCATGACTGAGTCCCACCCGTAAGGGCATCTTCCCACCAACCATGACGGTTTGGTAGATTTCTAACCAGCCTCCAGCCACAAACAAAATACACTCAACAGCTATAGGAAAGCATCAGAAGGTTGTAAAGGGTTGAATATCCATGGAGTCAAGATTCTTGAGAGAAGGAAAAAATCCAGGGAGATGGGATCTTGCCCTAGATGGGAGACTCTTTCTTGCGGATGCCTGATCTCAGAAGGAGAGCAAAGGAGCATAACAAGCTGCCCAAGCTGAAAATGTTGCTTTGTCCCATGTCTCTTCCTGTAGTCTTGACTCAAAAGAACCGCAAACTCAGATCCTGGAATTCCTCCTCCTCAGTATCCTTACAAATACCTCATCCTTCCTATCTCGGGCCACACTCCCTCAGACCAAGGCCCTAGGGTGGCTTAAAAGACGTTTCCTGTTTGAACTCTCTGCTTCCAGGTTGTCCTTGGGGGTGATCTTTGAGTTCTCCCAAGTCACTCCATTGTCTAAATTGTTTTGATGACTCCACCCGACCCGGGATATAAACCACACCGGTGACAGGCTTTCTGGTTAGCCCCTGAACACTACTCTGTCTACTCCACTTCTCGACGTGCATTCAGCCTTGAGTGGCAGGTGAGTGGGACCTCGATAAAGCCCGGCTTCTTTGGTGTGATGGAGCATGCCTAAAATTTTAGCACCCAGAAGTCTTCAAAAGGGTCAGCCTGGATGCATGGCAAGACCCTGTCTCAAAAAAACAAAAAACCCCAAAACAAACAAACAAACACAACGCACAAAAAAAAACCACAAAACAAAACACAAACAAAATAGCAGGTTTTTCTCTAGTGTTATATCACACATGGACTTTACATTTCATATAAATAAATAAATCAGGAAGATTTTGGCCACCTGTCCTCCATGCTTCCTGTTCTCCCTGCTTCCTGTCCCCCTGCTTCCTGTTCCCCCCTTCTCTTCCACATATCCTCCATTCCTATGATGGTACCCTTAACTGAGGGATAAATAAAATCCTACCTTTACACAGCAACCAGACACAAAAATGAAGAGACGATTTAAAGACAGAAAGCAACAATCAAAGTTGGGCTGGAGAAACAGCTCAGTGCAGCCCTGGCGGCCAACCTGTGTTCAGCTCCCAGTGTCCACATGACAGCTCGCAAATGTTTGTAACCCTAGTTCCAAAGGATCTCATTCTTGCCCTGGCTTCTATGGCTGGCTCTAGCACACATGTGTTCCATGTACATACTCAAGCATATATATATATTTTATGCATATATATGCATAAAATATAAATATATATTTATATATATTTATAAATATATATGCATAAAATATAAATAACTATTTATGAAATAGAAAGATATAAAAAACATAGAATAGGGCTGGAGAGATGGCTCAGAGGTTAAGAGCATTGCCTGCTCTTCCAAAGGTCCTGAGTTCAATTCCCGGCAACCACATGGTGGCTCACAACCATCTGTAATGAGGTCTGGTGCCCTCTTCTGACCTTCAGACATATATACAGACAGAATATTGTATACATAATAAATAAATATTTTTAAAAAAATACCATAGAATACCGACTGGAAACTTGCGTGAATATTCTCTCTTTTTCAGAGTCAGAACAGGCTCCTACCTGAGGGACAGCTTCAACCTGTAGCTTATTTATTTTATATTAAGTTTCACAGGAACATAGCTACATTTGTTGGTGTGTATGTGTGCTCTGTAGGACAATGGCTTTGTGTGGCCATGACAGAGGTGTTACGTCCTGCAAAGTTTAAAGTATTTACTGACCATTAGTACATGCAGTTGAGCCCTGACATTAAAGAGAGTCTCCTGAAGTGAGAAGACAAAACATCGGGATAAATACAGCCGTGAAAGCATAAAGACAAGCAAAAATGAAAGCAAAATAACAAAATAACAAAACCACATTTGAAATAGGTGTGACAGACTAAAGTTTAGCATTCCTGATACACAGAGTTTACAACAATAAAAAAATTAAGAAACGGTAAGGCAGATAGATGGCTTCAATAAAATAACCAAAAATGAAAAATAAACATTCCATCACTTTCTGTCTTGTTAACAACCAAAAGAAGACAAATACGGTGAAATCATGATCCCAGTTTGCTTGAAAAATGTTTATAAAATTACAAGATTTTGTAAGGACAAAAGCTCAAAAACTTGGGGAACCTTTAAAGAGCGGGTAGAAGAAGCTTGTATGCACTCTTTCAAAATAGAAACTTGAAAAATAACAACGATTCTTATAAAGAAAGAAATCTGACTTTCTGAAAAGCGGCCAAAGTTAATTTCACCCAGATAAGTTCAGCGTTGGGAACACGCTGCTCTGGTAGGGATGGAAACACAGCCTGTTCTGTGGAAACACGGAACTGGGTTGCAAAACTTACTTTTATCGGGAGCTAGGTGCATCTTGGCCTGACCCCGCACCAGCCTGCAGGTGGAGCCATCCCCTGCACAGACGCCACAGTTGTCTTCCTTGGCCGTACTTCCCAGCTGTCTGTCGCAGCCCACCGTCTGTGTGGGAAACAGGGGTAAGGCATCTCACTTAGGATGTTGTCCTGTTCAGCTTATAGGCTGGCTGTCTTTTTGAGCACACTGCTTTGTAAATGTCACTGATGGGATGTCTTAGAGTCTAAGATCATTTTATTTTAAAATTTCTATTTATTTTACATACCAACTACAGTTCCCCTCTCCCCTCCTTTCCCCAGGCCCCCAGAATTACCTGGTTGCAACTGTCTCCCTGTACTTTTACTCTCCTTTAATTGTATTTCAGATACCTGCATAAGATCTTTCTTTTCCCCCTTTCTCTCTTACCCCTTTGCCTTCCCTTGAGATGGGCTCTCTTATAGCCCAGACGGCCTTGAACTTGCTCAAGTGTAGCTGAGGATGACACTGAGTGTCTGGTCCTCCAGCTTCCACCTCCCAAGTGCTGAGTCAGGATTGCTTCAGCACATCTGGCTCCTGCAGGACTGAGGACCCAGCTGCGGTGCTGGGTAAGCACTGTACCAGCCGAGCTACATCCCCAGCTCCCCTTCCTACTCCCCCCGTTTCTCTCCAGCCCTACCTTTGCCTGATTCTCATTCTTGCACACGATGTCTATGCCTCGGGCCCACAGTATCTCTCTAGATCTGCTTCAACACAGAGAAGTCTAGATACATCTTTCATCTGTACCGTTCCGTCTACAATTCTTTATCACGAGCTGCTCTTATCCCTAGGTTGCCACCTCCATATAACAATATCCATCTGTCTGCAAATGCTCTTAGGAGAAAATCCAGGATTTATGTTCTGAAACACGCTTTACTTCTGTCTTCCAGTTTATTGTGTTACTATGGCTGTGGTGTGTGTTAGTTTGAAATCCTCCTTTCAGGAGAAGGGCTATGTTTTGTATTTCTTTTCAATTTCACAAATAGGACTTGTGCATAACGATTGTCCGGCGATATTAACCAGTCTAATGGTTTATCTCTACTTCCCACAGCCGCCCAACTAGCATTGAAGTGGGGGGACTTTGGAGACAGACAGCCATGACACATCCTGACTCACCCGCCACATCTTTCAAAAATTTAGACTCTCGGAGACTCATTTTCCTCCGCAGGGAGGCAGAGCTAAAGATGCCAATGTGTGTTTCACAGACAATCTAGCAAGGGTTAAAGGACACTTTTTTTTTTCTCAGAGCAGTACACCAATGGAACCATTCTACGGGGTTCTGACAAAGGGTCACTCTGACTGCTTCTCTGTTGTCCATTTGGACTCCAGGAGCCTGTGGGCTGCTCTTGGCAGAGCTGTCAAATCACTCTGCACTCCAGGTGCTGAAGAGAAAAGAGGGATTGGATGGCGTTCAAACCACATCTATAGGCAGTGTCTCCGAAATGTTGGTGTTGAAGGGAAGGTGCAAGAGGGAACGAAGGTTTCAGAACAAGACAGGAGACGTTCCTGGGAAATGAGGGACTAGCTGTGCTCTGGGAGGTTCGCAGCCTCGCCCCAGGGTGTTGGGAGGGAAGGGTCTACACTTGCTCTGTGCATTCACCCCCAGCGAAAGCTATAGCCTTCTGCATTCTTTACTCAAAACGGGAGAAAGCCTCCACGCTGGGCTCCTTGGTGGGAAAGCTGCGGTGGGTATTAAACTAGTGGGTGGATTAAACTCGCTGCTGGACTCAATAGCTTTTGCATCCCTTCCATCCCAATATGATCACTTTAAATATGGTACTGGGTAAAGCTGATTTTTTTAAATTTGTATGTTGCATGTATATTAACATATGAGTCTGGGAGCACACGTATCAGGAGACACATGTGACATTCAGAAGAGGACCCTGGGTGTTGATCCTTGCCTTCCTTACCGGGCCCACGAACTTCTGGGAATCATCCTATTCCTGCCTCCCGAGAGCTGAGATTATAAATCCAAGCTGCCATACCCAGTTTATGTAAGTTCGAAGGATCCAAACTCAGGCTCTTGGGCTTCCGCGGCAAGAGCTTCGCCTACCAGCCCTGTAACAGTGAGCTGGTTTTGACTGGATGCTTACCACATGTCTGGCACTGCGTCACAAATGTTACCCCTGATCTTTCATTCCTCTTTTGCATCAATCTTTATCAGTGGGACCTTTTATTGTCATCTTACAAATAAGGAATCTGTCAGCACATCACTGAAGCTGAATGGCCTGTCCCCAAGCACAGAGAGCACACTGTGTGCCAGTAATAGTTTTAAATCCCTGATCCTCTAAGCCAGTGGTTCACAACCTTCTTAATGCTGCAACCTTTTTTGTTTGTTTGTTTGTTTTTTGAGACAGGGTTTCTCTGGTTTCTCTGTAGCTTTGGAGCCTGTCCTGGAACTAGCTCCTGTAGACCAGGTTGGCTTCAAACTCAAAGAAATCCACCTGCCTCTGCCTCTCGAGTGCTGGGATTAAAGGCTAAAGGCGTGTGCCACCACTGCCCGGCATTGCTGCGACCTTTTAGTACAGTTCCTCATGTTGTGGTGACCCCCGACCATAAAATTATTTTGTTGCTACTCCGTAACTGTAGTTTTTCTACTGCTACGAATTGCAATGTAAAAATCTGATATGCAGGATATCTGATTTGTGAGCCTTCCGGAGGAGTCGAGATCCACAGGTTTAGAACCGCTGCTCTGAGCAGAATCCCAACAATGTGCCACACCTTCACGCACCTCCGCTCTCGGCAGAAAGACAGCAAGGATCCCTGTTACAGAGGACTGTACGTGGATACTTACAGGCACATGTGGAACCGCTTAAGGGGGACGGATTCTGGAAACATACTCGCATGGTTGGGATCGGACCAGTGAGTAACTGCGTTCGTGAAACTTTCCCCATGGGAAATAATTCCTCCATGAAGTTATAGACACCGTCTTCCTGGGCCAAGCTCTGTCCTCACATGTCACTGTCCCTGAGTGCTTTGCGTTTCACGAGGATGAGAGCCACCCTCTCCCTGCTCATCCAGGAAGGGCGTGTGCTGGAAAGCGAGGATGGGCTGATTTGGAAGAGTGTTTAGGGCCTTGCAAAATCTTGGGCAATTGAGTCCCTCCCGAGCGCTTGTATTTGCTTCCTAATTTTTTTTTAAGAGTTAAAATCCTTCCAGATCTCACAGCCAAACAAAGCATGTGAAAACATCACAGAAAAATGATATTTGAAAAGGTCTGATCGCCTGTGATTCATCAAGTGCAAGCCAGAGCCCTTGACATTGAGGCCGGCCGAACCCTGGCTCTCTAGATCCTCCACAAAGCACAATAAGCAACTCCTACAATATTATCTGAAGTGTTCTCAACTTCTGTGACATCTCCTAATGCCAAGATACCTAATTACAGTGATTCATAAGCTACTAACTGATAAACCCGTCAAGCGTGTTAGCATCGGTTACATTATCCTTTGCTAGAATGCCAAGCATAAAAGAATAAATCAATAAGGCAAGATTCTTATCTCGTAGGGTAGTTAATAAGGAAGTTTAAAGTTGCAGGACATAGGATAACATAAACACAGATTTAAAAATATGAGCAGTGGTTCTTGGAAGACATAGTCATCTATAAACAGAACCTCAGCAAAGACCATTGCAAAGTTCAGGCAGATGGAGCTTAAGTAAGTGCTATTAATCCAAATTAAGCAAAATGTGGAATTTTCCTGATAAATCAAATTTAATTCTTCAAGAGCCAAACCATTTTTTTGAATGAACTTTTTGTCTGATACCTCTGAAAATTGAATTTTACTTTAGAAAAACTTTGAAATTGAGCTGGTGCCTAACTGGACGCTTTATCCCGACAGACTAGTGACCATGGTCCTGGAAGGTATTCTGTATATACTACTGGGGAAGAAAAGCAAGTATCGCTATCACACAGCTACAAACATGGGACCTGTAGCAGCTACCTGCCTGCAAGATAAGTTAGTGCAATTGTTGCCCAAATGTCATGGGAGTAATCAACCAGGTTTTCAGAGCAAATTTAATGTCTTCTCCATGCGATGGAACCCATATCTGAAAGCACTAAATGGCCAAGAACCTAAGACTAAATAGATAGGCCATGGCCCTAAGGGAAAGCCCAATACCATTATTCTGCTAAAAAGAACATAAAATGACTGCTAATGACAGATTGCTGTACCTGTAGATCAGTGTCTCACTCAGCTATCATCCGAGAAGCCTCTTCTAGCAAGGAAATTAACAGAGATCCATAACTGGACAATGTGCAGAGAGTGAGAGACTTTGGAATACTCAATCCCAGATGGAATGTCTTCATCAAACCCCTCCCCTCAAGGCACAGGGATCTGTGCAGAAGAGGAGGTAGAAAGACTGTAAGAGCCGGGGATGCTGGATGACCCCAGGGAAACAGCATCACCCAGACACAAACAGGACCGATGCACGTAGACGTCATGGAGACTGTGACAGCACACACAAGTCCCGTGCAGGTTCAAACCAGACAAAATCCCAGCGTGAAGAAGAGGAAGTGAACACAAAGCTCCACCCCTAACCGAGAAGCTGTGTGCAATTGGTACCTGCTGGGCAATGGGCGTGTCCCTGGGTGTGTCCACCACACTCCCGGGCAGGCTCATGCTCAGGGACAGTTGGCCAACGTGAAACGGACTCTATGGGTTTTGTGGGCCTTTTGTGTCATTCTCGCTACCACAGTTATTTTTTCCTGACTTCTTGGTCTGTTTATTTGTTTTGTCTTGTTTTCATTGAGAGGGAGAAAGAGAGAGAGGAGAGAGAGAGAGAGAGAGAGAGAG
>JAQHUG010000239.1:862504-943478 GCA_028555095.1 Dicrostonyx torquatus | reverse complement strand
ATTGTATGAAATTTTTTAAGATTATAAAAAATTTTAAAAAAGACAACAAGCCGTGCTGGCCCTTGGAGATACGCTTAAGTATTTCGATTTTCCTCTCAGTCCATGCAAGGACTGTATATGGTTCCTCAGCTTCGTTAGAAGTGACCTGTTTGTCACTGTCTTTGACCAGTGAAATATGAGCCCAATTGGCTTGTGTCAGTTCTGTTAAGAAGGCTGAAGAGTCAACATGAGAGTCTCATGGTCTCTCTGTCTACTCTAGCTATACTAAAAGTGTGATGTTAGGGTAAAGTCTCCCTCAGAATGGGTCCCAGCAACACTACAAGAGCAGATATCCGGATGGTCTACCTTGGCAAGGGGCATCAGCAAGAAACAGCGTTGGATTGCTCTAAGCCCTTGCCCTTGGGGGAGGGGGGTTGCTGGTTTCTGCAGAAAAAAAAAAACTAGCCTATAATATCACACAGGGGTACTATCCAGTCATTCACACACAAAATCCAAATCAGTGAGAAGGAGTGCAATCCAGTCATTCACACACAAAACCAAGTCAGTGATAAGGATTGCAGTCCAGCCATTTACACACAAAACCAAGTCGGTGACAGAGAATTTTATTTTTTAAGAACTGGAAGTATCATGTTAAAATCCAGATCTCTGTTTTTCCCCAAGGAAAACAAAACAAATGAAACCTCTGAAATGTTTATAATCCCTTTCTCCTTTCTGTGTTCTAGGAAATGGTAGAAGCTACAAGGTTGCGCATAATTTAGTCCAATATGAGAAAATTTGAAAATTTGGTGACTTTGTGGTGGGAAAAGCATAGATGGCCTTAAATTATTGCAGGAGTAACCAAATCCAGTGGCTCCTGTGAACTTTCCCCCGAGCATGTCGTCTGCAGTTCACACTCTGACCAGGTCTGAGCAGCCTCCCTGCAGGGCTGTGTGTGTGCACGTGCATGTATGTCTTTGAGTTTGGATCCAGGCTGCTCAGCTACCTTTCCGCTTACAAGTCACTTGCTGGACTGACTGGCACATCCCATTTTCAACGAAACTTTAGCTTTACAAATACCCGGACAAAAATATCCTGAACTGCTGAGCAAGATTGGTGGGTACCTTTGGGAGGAAAATGTTTTCATTCAGCGTGTCCCCAGTCATCTTTTCGTTTTATTTCATCTCAGAATACAGAACATCTTAGAGACTGAGACAAGATCAACAAGGCGCTCCAACTTATTCTATTGTGTAACCTAGACCAAACTTGGCATCCTGTCTGCCATCTTTCTCTTGTGGACATATATGCTATGGCCGTGAACTGAGCCTGGCCAGACATTTTTCTGTCATCTTTCTTTCTTGAACTATCACCTTACAAGGAACATGCTGAGAACACACAGTTTAAACAGAGCATGCTCAGTCATTTCCTAGCTGTGTATGCTCATCTGAGTCCTTGTATCCCCTTAACATTCAAAATGTTTTGAAGTCTCGATCCCTACAGTGGTAGTGTTTGGGGTGGGGCCCCTAGGAGGAGGTTGGAGCATGTGAGTAGAACCCACTAGAATGGATTAGTTAGTACCCTTGGAAAACAGACCTCGGAGACCTTTCTTGTGTCTTACAAGTGAGGGCACAGCTGTCTAAAAATAGGAAGTGGGCTCCCGTTAAACAACAGCGTTTCCAGTGCTGAGATCTGGAGCGTGCGGCCTTCGGAGCTGTGAGGAGCACGTTTGTGTTATTTATCACAGCCACTCTGGAGTACTTCGTTATAGCTCACACAGATGGAGACACTCTGGGGTCTTACCTCCCTCTGGACGCCCATTTTCCTTATAAACAAAATGTCTTGTCTCCGTTTGGGTAGGAAGATTACTGTTTCTGTTTCGTCAGTCGCTGCTGGGCTCGTGAGTCAGGTGCTCAGATAATGCCCAATCCCCAGAAGACACCCAGGCTTACTTGTTATTCTTTCCATAAATTCCATCGTAAATTTTTACAACAAATTATTTCTTCTTTTAGAAGTTATTATTTTGTGTGGGTGTGTGTTTCGCATGTATGTCTGTGTACCTTCTACATGGGTACAGTGTCTGAGGAGGTTAGAAGAAGGCATCAAATCCCCTGGCACTGGAGTTACAGACAACTGTCAGCCACCATGACCATCTGGAGTCAAACCCAGATCGTCTAGAAAACCAGTCAGTGCTTTTAACTGCTGGTCCATCTGTCCATCCCCTCATAAATTATTTTATCACAAACTCTAAGTGACTTCATCTAATTAGCTGCCAAGAAAATTGATAAACAAAACTAAGAAATCAAACATGGTGCTGAAGAGGCGTCTCGGCAGTTAAGAGCATGCATTGCTTTTTGCGGAGGACCCAAGTTTGGTTGCCGGCACCCTTGTCAGGCGGTTCACAAACAGCTGCGACACTAGTTCCAGAAGGTTCAGTGCCCTCTTCTGGCATCGGAGGGCACTTGTGCATGCATGCACGCATGCACACACACATGCGCGCACACACACCCCTAAGAAGAAGAGGAGAAGGAAGAGGAGGAGGAAGAGGAAGAAATAATTGAATTTGATCCGCAGAGCTGGCCTGGCAAGTATCAGACGCAGAAGCAAGCTTCATTCAATGAGACCCATGGTGAGGCTCTGACCGTCTCTTGCTGTCTGCTTTCTCAGGCTCATGCGAACTTGCTCCCAGGAGCATTGTGACATGTTCCTTTAAATGAGAAAATTGAAAACACACTTGCAAAAATTATTGTCTGTGCCAAATACTCATCAGGGCTCCCTTCAGTGATCCTAAGGCCAGCAGAGTGACTCACATAGTTGACTCTCTCTCTCCCTGACAACTACTGACATCCGCCACACTGGACAAAAAGGGAGCGTTACTCTGCAGAAGGAAAGATACTGAACTCAACAGGGAAATGTCTGCACCTTTTTATTCAGACAGCCTGCACTCACCTTGGAAAACAAAAACAGACATCACCTCTTCCTGCAGCAAAGAACTGGACTGCTTGGATTCACAAACACATAATGGGAGACACTCATTTTAAGCAGGCTAATTCAGAACTGGGATCTGCCATCCTTCTGCAGACCTCTTCCAAGCTGGGAGTTACCGGAGCAAACAAGGAAGCTGAATTGAGATAATAAAGGGAAGGGCTTTGGACAGTGAGGACCAGAGGAGGCCAGGGATCGTGAAATTGGGTTGACTGGTTACAGCTATCCTGTTGGGCATATAGAATGTTTCTGGAGTTGAACAATTTTTTTAAAAAGGGCAGACAAGAAAGGCTGTATCTCATCTTTTGCCCCTTGAAAAGGCCAAATCTCGGTGACACTAAGGGAGAGGCCACATGGTCATCAGCCAGCTCCGTGCGAATGACATCATGCATTACAGGAAGTGAGCTGAAAGTCTATGCAACTTCAGTTAAGAATCCTGGGATTAAATCATCCTGGGAATAACAGCAGGTGTCCTGATTTTGTTTTGTTTTTGTTTTAAAGGAAGACATAGAGATAGATGGGAAGATAAGGTGAGGACAGACGCCAAGGCCGCCACAATGGATCCACAAGGAAGGGGCCTGGAGACTATCAACCCCAAGAAGGCAGACGGAAGAGGGATGGGCTGAGCTTTCTCTCTAGAAGGAACAAATCCTGCTGAAGCTTTTGGTTTGGGACTTCTGGCTTCTAGGCTATGAGAAAAGACATTTCTATTGTTTTAAGCTATCAAGTCTGTGGCAATGTGTTGTAGTACCTATGGGAAAGCAGTGAAGTCTGCTAACCACCAATGTCTTTGTCACCGTGTCACAGGCTTTACTCAAACTGAGGCCACCAACTAGCTTCATCAGTCTACCTCCCGTTCCTTGTGAATACCCTGGAATAATAACTGCTAACCTTCTTTGCCCAATATTCTCCCACCTTTTCTTCTCTCGATCATAGTCTTTACATGACACATAGTCTCTTCCATCCAGTCAGCATCAGGGGCACTTCCCTTGTCCCCTTCAGTGACAAGGCCTGTCCTCTGCTCTCCTTTCAGTACCCAGGGGCATTAGGTTAGATGTCAGGACCTTATTAGCATCACACCGTTCCCCCCCCCGATCTAAAATCTGAGCCAACTTATTCACAGGTGTACCAAGCTCATCCCATCTCGTTCCCACCCAATGACCTCACTAGTTTACCAAGTGACCCCCTTCCACTCCCCACATCCGTTCACACATTCAGTCCTAAACAATCTGCTGTCCCTTCCTAAGGTTTCCTCCCCTTTGTCAGTCATCCTACCCACTGTTGGGCTTTGACCTCCCATTGTTTTCCCAGATCCTGCCCGCTCCAAATATCTGGGCACACTACCAGGGAGGTAACCTTTCTACCGGCAAGCCCATCTGGAAATTTCTCGGAAAATTCCTCTCAGGAAAAGTTAACAACTTGCTTCTTTCTCGCGCACGCAGTCCCAACTTCTAGCACTATCGCACGACCAAACCTTACCTCAGCCCCATAGAAGATTAGACATCCTTACACATACCCGATGCTGCCTCCTTGTTCTGCATGTCATGAGCCCAGGCCTTTTCTTTGTATATCTAGCTCATTTTCAACTTTTCAACACCTCAGTGTTTAATATCACTTCATTCGGAGTGAAGAAGCCCCGATGAATTCCTCACTCATTGCTGATGCTCAAACACAAGGCCTTGCGTATTAGAAAGGAGCTGTACCTCTGCGCTCAGCCACACCCCTCTACGTCACCTTTACTGATAACAAGCTCACTTTGAGTGCAAATGCAATGTGTGGCATTGACAAAAAGTTGGAAGAAAACAAGCATAATCCCACGAACTGGTGAGGAGAATGGTTATGCAGTGGACAAGCCCCAGGGTGGACTGGTTGCAATAGAGGAAAATCCTGGGCAGCACATCATGCAAAAGAATGGAACAGCAAGCGTTGACCGTGGCAAGATTTGGCAACAGGGAGTGTTAGATACGATAGAGCAGGGCAGGCAATGGACAAAGAGAGATCGGCAGGCAGCTAGGGATGGCTGGATGCTGCGGTGTCAACTTCAAGAAGACTTTCCGTTTTGCATTTGAATTTGTGATATAGTTGAGTTACGTTTGGTGAAGGAGGCCAATCTGTGTTTAGAGCTCTTGTATGGCAATATCCGGTTCTCCTAGCACAATCTGTCAACTGTCTTCTCTCATTGCTCCTTCCTGGGAGATCACTTGGCTGGCCATGGATTTATTCCTAGGCTTTCTACTACAGCCCACTGGCCCATTCGTCTCTTCTTGTGCTGGTTTCTTAATGCTTTGATTGCTGTCACTTTATATGGAGTCTGGAGGCTGTAGAATGTCGGTCCTCCAACTTTGCTCAGCTCCCTTGGGAGATGCTGATGTAAGTGGAGTTGTATTTCCTTGACGTTATTGACTTTTGTACAGCTAACCTGTTTATATACACTGTATTATCTGTAATCAGTTGTTAGCTCCAGGAGGCTTTTTTATTCAGCATATGCAATCAAATCATGTATAAGCAAAGATAATGTTCGTCTTTTCCTCAAACAGCAAATTTTTCTTGTCTTTTATTCGCAGTCTGTTGAAAGGCAGTGGTGTGGGGGCTGGGAGGGTGGGGGACATCTTTGCTTTGTTCCTGATCTTAGCAAGCAACTGTCTAACTTCTTACTGTTGAGAATGACATTAAGCCAACTGTGGTGGCACACACCTTTAATCCCAGCATTCAGGAGGTAGAAGCAAGTGGATCTTTGTGAGTTTAAGGCCAGCCTGGTTCATATAGTGGATTCAGGACTGGTCAGTGTTACACAGTGAAACCCTAGCTTGAAAACATACGTTATGTGTGCGCTCTCTCTCTCTCTCTCTCTCTCTATATATATATATATATATATAGATAGATAGATAGATATATAGATATATATAGATATATAGTCTCTCTCTCTCTCTCTCTCTCACACACACACACACACACACACACAGAGAGAGAGAGAGAGAGAGAGAGAGAGAGAGAGAGAGAGAGAGAGAAACATCCTTCAGAGATCAAAGGAGGAGGAAGGAAGTCTATGATGCCCCTGTAGTCCTTACGCTGGTTCTGGAACCTGCCTGAATTCTCAGCTATTGCCATCCACTGGCACTGATGCCTTGGTCCCACTCCTCTCAGCTCCCCCAAATCTCCTGGCCCACCTGCTGGACTGACCTTGATCCCAGAGGTCAGTACCGCCTGCTCAGAGCAGTGATCTCAGAGTGTGGTCCTGGAGCCCGCAGCAAAGCTTCGGTAGCTCTGAGAACTCAAGAGAAACCCAAAGAGCTGGGCCTCACCTCCACAGACAGAGTCAGAAATTCTGGGCGGGAGTGGCAGGTCACACTACCTCAAACTCTTTGGCGGGTGTGTGGGGGGGGTTCTGTTTGTATGCCCAAGTTAGAGATTTCCTGATCCCAGAGAATTTAAGGAGTCATAGATTTTGATTCTGCACAGGCGAAAACCATATGGCATTCAATAAGGAAAACATGATTGGAATGCTGGATATCCAGGATTTTGAAGATCTTTCTCATGGATCGGAAGAACAGAGGGAGAATTCTATCATTTCCCTAAAGTTCGCACCGCACAGTCTCTCCCGGGGAATACCTTTACACTGACGTGGTCCAAACCTCATTACTGAAAATGGACACGGAACGTCCCAAACCCAGGCCATGTATGGCAGGTGTGGCTTACCTGGCAGATACCACTTATGCACATATCCAGTGAGTCAGCATTGCAACGAGTTCCATCCAACACTTTGGGGGCCAGCTCCACCACCAAGCTCTGTCCCCGAGCATGACACTTGAGCGCGCATGGGGCAGCAGGGTCATTGTATAGTGGAATCCATTCATAATAATGGCCTTGGTACTGCACGTCGTTGTAGGCTGAGCACTGCTGGGCTCTGAAGTCTTCCGAGTCTGCTGGGCAGTCCTGCAAGCAAACGTAGGGAACCATGTGCATGGGCACATTAACCAGCCACGGGGGCAGGGGGAGGCTGAACCAGACCCCCACCTGCCTCTGCTAAGACTCACCATATTTCCTCATCCCCTCCCGACACCCTGGGATTACAAACTGAACCTGCATCTCTACACTGCGGAATTCCACAAGGGTCTCTGCAATGCTGACCTGCCGAGGAGAACATTTTATTAATCCTATCCCTCTTCGAACCAGGTGTTTTCCCAGATAATTAAGGCATATCCTGAGTAGGTGCTAATTTTAGCCTGGTTTAGCCATCTCGTGTGTAAACTACCAAATGAATTGCAGTCTCCTTTTTGAGTCATGGGGGAACCAAAGGCTTTTATATCCAAGGCAATTCAAGGTCTTCACAGGAACGGTATCAGTCCTGCCCCTTGGGAGTCATTGCAGCTGAGCCATTTGCTCCCATTTTAGCCCCAAACTGCTGTGTGTGTGTTTTTTATTAAAGTATTTTAATTATATGTAATAATGAGCTTTATTAAGATATTTTCATGCATGTGATGATGTATTTTGATTATATTTACCCCCCACTACCCTCTTGCTCCTCTTCCACTGAAACCTTCCCCTGGCCAATCAGCTGTCACTCTACTTTCCCGTCTTTATTTTGTACTCCCCCCAGACACACCCACACCCATCCCTAGCAACTGTTAACTGCCTATAAATCCCCAGGAAGGAGTGTAGTCTTGTGCAAACATCTGTGTTTTGTGAGAGTTGCTGGCTGTGTCTCCGTTGCTATTCGATGCGGCTGCCTTTTCTTTTTCCCGTCTCCCATTGCTCTTCACTTGTACCAAGCATAGGTCCTCGACAAGCTAGTGTGAGGTTCTGCCTGTGACAGAAGCAAAGAAAACCCAATACCCTAGGGCACCCTCCCACGAACAGTAAAAAGTACAAGTGCTGAAGACTTGGGGGAGGCCTTTTTCTTAGGTCATGCACTCCTCCTTCTAGATAGTTCCAAGGCAAGATGCTGGATGAGACAAGTGGGCACTCCCGAAAACTGTTTCTATTATTTTATACTGTCCGTGTTACAAAGATAATTAATGTTCATTCTCAGAACTTTGGGGGAAAGTTTATATTAAAACGAGTAAGCTACAATTTACAAAGATTCCTATACTTAGTTACACAAATCTTGACTCTTTCCTAAGGGTTTATTTTTGAAAATAAAATTCTCTGAGTGCAAGTATATGCATATTTTATGGACCACTCTAATGTCGTGACATGGTCCTCCAGAAAGGTATTACCAATAGCCATGCCCTATTCGGGTTGCCTTTCTGGATCCTTATTCCCCACTTGGATATTATAATTTCTAATCATACATGTATAAAGCAATGTCATTGCTTTCATTTCCGTTTCCTTATTATTGTTTAGGCTTCATAGGTAGTCTTGTAAGTTTGCCTTTTTATACCTAGTCTTTGAAAATCTGGTCATCAAATTTGGTCATGTCTGCTGGAAACCTCTTCACTATGTCATTTGGCTCTGGGCGCCTTGTGAAGTCGAGAAGGCTTAAATGTTTACGCAGCCTGCCCTCTTGGCGTTTCTTACCCTGCAAGACTTCTTCCATTTTAATGGACTACAAATTCTTTGCTTACCCTGCCCTGAGGACAAATAAATATAAAAGGTATTTGTCTAGTTCCTTTATAGGTTGGCAGTGGTATTTTACTCTTTGAGCTTGGGGTTGGGGTTTTATGTGTCATTGTTGCTCTGGGTTTTTTTCCATTTTATTTCTGAGGTAGGGTCTCTGTGGCCCAGACTAGCTACGCTTACACTTTGAATTTCAGTTGATCCTCCTTACCCTGCCTCAGCCATGTGCCACCGTGACCAGTTTAACTCTTTGTTCCAGCTAGAATTAGTCAGATGAGTACTGTAAGGTAAAAAAATCTCACCTTATTTTCTCAAAAAAAAAAAACCAAAATGACTATGTTTCAGCATGCTTCTAAAACATAGTTTATCTCATGTATCACCTTTCCCTCATATCAAACCCGTGTTTTACTGTTACAGTGCGACCAGACCTCCTAAGCTTCAGTAGAGTGACTCCATTTTGCTGTAATCCACCATTTAGCTGTTCTGCTTTCTAGACAGAGAAAAACAAGCCACCCTTCCTAGGGTTGGATTGCGTTGGCCTACACCATTGCAATCTTTGATAAAAGTACGTATCGGCATATATTTCCCAGAGGCTAGCTGGGTGTGTGGGTCTGCAGTCACATCCATTAACCCACTAAGTATCACGCTGAAGCCGGATCTGTATCGTCAATTCCACTCTAAGCTTAGAGGCACGTAAAATGAGGGGTGTGCGTGGAGACTTCTAGGAAAATGGAACTGTCCATAATCATCCTTAAGGACCCCTAAGAAACTCACTTGACCCATAAAGCTTAACTTGAACGAGTCATTCCTTCGGCTGTTGATGCTTTCCCGATCTAGGGACAGTTGCTCACCTTGCATTTCCACACAAAATGTTACGCAACAAATGGGTTGTGCCTTTGGTCTTTGCAAACACCCTCAAGACCTTTGGAAATAGTCAGGGAAGGAGCAGACCATGCTTACCAGACTTTCCTGAGGGTTCCCTTGTACTACATGGGTGTAAGACATTTGAAACTCCCACCGTGTATGTATTCATTTTGGTTGTCTTAGTCAGATAAAATCTTATCTCAGCTCATGATGAATGAAGCAAAGCAAACCACAGCAGACTGAAGTTGACAACTTTTCTCTTTAGAAATGGGGACTCTGTCTTCCGTGTGACCACAAGGAAGATGGATGACGAAATGACATCATCTACTTTCCCATAAGCCAGAGTCAGTGTTCTCTTTCAAATTCTTTGAAACCAAAGAAAAGTGTGTAGGAAAGCTGGGAACAGATGTGTCCCCTTAATTTGGGCTCACGGGTGTGGCAAGCACTCTGTAGGGGCTGAACGGTCTGGCAGGCTGAATTCTGTAAGTCAGTAAAGTTTTTAAAAATGTAGCAAGTGCTAGTTAATGTAGGCCTAGGATGTCTGCCTAAGCTTAGTCCTTGCCCAATGGGTGGCCAAGTTTGTCATTCTTGGCCAGGACTGACTTATCCAGAGGCACATCTGGTCCACACCAGGTCAAACTTCCCCAGGAATTTGAAATTACACCAAAATGGGGGCAGGGGGTAGAGATGAGAAGTCACATGAATCCGGGGCTGGGCTGTCCCTGTCTTTTATGACATGTGCGCTCCAGCAAAGACAGGCAGTTCGCATTCCAGAGGAGGATGGGAGAAGGAAAGTGGCAAGCCACACATCTCAGAAGAAGGAGGAAGTTGCCCGTGCTCCTCACTTTTGGGGTTCAGGCTCTCGAAACCTGTTTCTGCTTAAATAATATTAAATATCACACACTTCTACTGAGGGACAGTGTGGCAGCGTGTTCCTTTGGGTTCTCTGAAGCGTATGACCCAGGACAAAGGTCACAAAGCAGACGCGTGTTGCCTTGAGCTTAACTGGCCAGAAGAAATACGTCTCAGAGGAAGGAAATCAGAAACTCTCTGGGCATTCAAGTCTTCTAGTGATGACTGAACTATTCCATGGGTTCCACTTTCTAAGAACTGGAGGAGACACAGGCAACTCATTCGTTTGCTTTCATTTACTTTACATTCTTATGGCCTCAACTCTTAGCCTGGCTTAGCTAATGTCTACAAGACATTGTAGGGATTTTTTTTTTTTTTGTATTAGAATAGTCTAGTCTAGTCTCATAGTTGAAGACATATATGAAGGGAAACAGCTCCTTCTTAAAAGATTAATATTTATTTAAGGTTATGTGTATGTATGTGTGTTCACAGAGGTCAGAGGGGACTGCTGCAGACCCTGGAGCTAGAGTTACAGGAAACTGTGAGCTTCTCAATATATGTTCTGAGAAGCAAACCCCAGTCCTCTGAAAGAGCAGCAAGTATGCTAACCACTGGGCCACCCGGCCCCAGGACATGGCTCTAATACAAAGCAGAAACAACAGCAATGGCAAAAAAGAAGACCCCCCCCAAGAAAAACACCTCGTGAAAACTGGTAAAAAAAAATTAGCCACTCATAGGCTCTACGGCATGAAATAAGGATCCTGTGAAGGCCACATCAAATGTTGCCTTTTCTGGAAGCCATCAGAAAGCCCACTGTGCATAGCTAACGGCTCATTAAAAATCTGCCCATGTTGCAAAAATGTTCCTGCCAAGTTGCAATACACTGTGCAGTTTAGAAGGCATTCCCTTTTGCTTCTTCTAGCGTTACCTTTAATCCCATAAGCCCAGGATTAAGAAAACACAAGGAGTTAGTGAATTCAGGTATTAGAACTCCTGACTGACATGCACGGCTTCTCACAATTGTTCTGATAGGCTCCTGATAATTGTCTCTGTAAGGACCTGTGCTGAACATCAATCAAAGCTTCTGCCTAAAGACTGCAGTCACTTAGGCTTCACCATGCTGCACACAGGCATGCTCTGCACACAGACATGTTCTGCACACAGGCATGTTCTACACACAGGCATGTGCTGCACACAGGCATGTTCTGCACACAGGCATGTGCTGCACACAGGCATGTGCTGCACACAGGCATGTTCTGCTCCCTAATTTCTCAGCCCCAAACCCCATCTCTTTTGACAGGGAACCCAGGAGCTCCTGAAACCACAGCCTCATATCTTGGAGAGGACACTGAGGCCTGCCACCCTGTTGGAGTCTTTTGCAGAATATTTGTTGACACTGTGTCTTTGCCCAGGTGCCTTCTGATCAGTTTAATAATGAGCTGAATGGCCAATAGCAATGCGGGAAAGAGGCTAGGGGGGACTTCTGCGGAGAAAGAGGACTCTGGGAAGAAAAGAGGCAGAGGCGTCAGGAGACACTGAAGAAGTTGGGCATACAGGTACAGAGTAGAGGCAGCCGAGCCATGTGGCAGAATGTAGATTAACAGAGGCAGGTTGATTTGAGTGATAAGAGCTAGTTAGTAAAAAAAGGCTAAGCTAAAGCCAAGCTTTCATAATTAATAATAAGTCTCCATGTCATTATGCATAATATGGCAGCCTAAAGGACAGTCCAACCATGGGAGTCTCCCTCTCCTGCCATCTGAAACACGGCTGATCCCCTGTACATGAGAGGAGAGAATCCTTCATCTGTGAGTTCCGAATGTATTTGCTATTTTCCTGTGCCTCTGAACAAAAGCCCATCTGGGGTTTTTGTGGTGATGTTCGGTGAGCTTCTCTGTGGTGGGCAGAGTTATGAAGCACAGCTGTGGGGGTGCCCTCCTCAAGCAGGAGGGTCCACCTGAACAAGGAGCAGAATGCAGATGGACACAGGGGACTTCATGTCTCTGATGTGGCTTCAGTGGCTTCTCATCCATTTCCTTCCTTGCCCGCGTTTGCCTGACCTTGGTTCACTGAATATTCCGGCCTGTGCTGCTCACCCAGGGCTCGTCCTATAGCAACTCTTGAGCACATGGTGTTGCAAGCTACTGTGTTTTCTGTTCCCGCTGCCTTGAGCATCATTTCACCCCCTCACAAAGCTGGAGACACTGCTAAACTTCTTCCTAAGAGAGCACCTGCCTCTCCCAGAAGAGCTTCCTGGAGCCTCTGCACTTCATCTCGAGTCCCGTTGTTTTAATTCGAGGATCTTTTGCTAAAGAGGGAAATGTTTGGGATGAAAAGGAGTGGTCGTTTTTTGATGTGTGTATCAGGCACGTGTGCACGCCAAGGAACAAGTGCGCGTGCATGTGTTCGTACATGTGAATGGAGCCAGAGGACAACCTTGACTGGTATCCTGAAGGATGTCACTGACTTCCTTTAAGACAGTCCTTCATTAGCCTGGAGTCACCAATTAGGTTAAGAAGACTGGTTCAGTGAGCCCCAGGCTCCTCCTCTCTCTGCCTCCCCAGAGCTGGGATTACAAGCCCGCCCACACACCTGGAATTTTTACATGTGTTCTGGGGCTTGAACTCAGGTCCTCCTGTTTGCAAGACAAACTCTTTATCAACTGAATTACCTCCCCAGCTCCTAATTTTGCATGTAATTGCAAAGCAAAGTATTCTAATTCTTTTTAGTGCTGACTAATGTACCAAACGAACAGGCTTGTATAAATCTTTCCTTCTGTGTGACCTTCTGAGACACCTAGCAGGGGGTACAACAGGGAGTCTGCAGTGGTGGAGATACCCCATTGCTGTTCCCATCTGGAGTCTTCTTCTGAAACTCTCAAAAATAATTTTACCCCCTCAGCCTCGCTCCCTCTTCGTGTGTCTCTGTGTCCATCCCTCGGCCTCACTTCCTCTTCATGTGTGTCTCCACTTTGTGAAAGAGACTAGATAAGATCCTGACACAAAAACACTTGGGGCCTTGAAGGACTTTGGAGCTATTGTGTCTGTCACTTCTATAAACATACTTACCAAGTTCCATCACAAATGTGAAATGGCCTACAAAATAGCACTGTGAATGGGAGACACTTATATACAAAGACTTCCATCAACCAAACAAGTATTTAAAATTAACAGAACAGTTCTCAATATAGTGTTGGTCTCAGCGTCCATGTTAAACACTCTAAGACAGGGTATGATTGCATGACGTATTCCCGGACTTACGTGATTGCTGCATGTCTTGTATCTGATGTTCTGTCCTTCGCAGTTTCTAAAGGAGGAAGGAAACAATGGCTTTATAGAGGCGGCGTGCATTAAAATCATGCAAAGACAAGGTGCTAGTTTCCTGTAAAATTTTAGTGCTGTGTACTACTGCAAGGATTCAAAGTTTAAACTCTAAAGAAGCAAACATCCAAGGATCAGGGAACCAAAAGCATCTCCAGGAGGTGTCCATAAAATAGGGGGCGAATTCTTTAGTGAACGACACAATAATCAACTAACTTTGTACTCTAAGGTCTACATAATCTCTGGAATTATGGTGTGTGTGTGTGTGTGTGTGTGTGTGTGTGTGTGTGTGTGCGCGCGCGCGCACGGTGTTCCAAAGAGATCAACACGTTTCTCTAAATTATCTCTTCTATAATGATTACTCTGTATATTATTGGATCGGATACCCTTCTTGTGTTTGTGGGTTTGTTGTGTCTTTGGAGACAGGATCTTGCCGTTTAGCCCTGGGCTGACCTGGAACTGACGATGTGGCCCCAGTTCACCCCCCAATTCACCAAGTGTTGGAATTAGGGCTTGTGCCGCCCTGCCCAGTATGTGGGGTTGCTCTGTATTGCTGAGTCTCACTCTTCTTGCTTTGCCATCCTTAAACTCACACATCTCCATTTACATGCCCAGCCACCTTCACTTCATTTACTTATTAATATTTATTGTTCATAGGCAGGAACATGCAGCCCTGGTTGACCTGTAATGATCTTCCTATCTCTGCCTCCCGAGTGCTGGGATTACAGGACTATATCACCACGTCCAGCCAGCCTTAAACTTTCTGTTCCCTTACGGCTTCCCCCCCTCCATGGGAGTTGCCATCCTCAGCTGGATTTAGAAGGCTTAGGGACAATCAAGTTTCGGAGTAAAAAGAGCAGGGTTGTGGCTGCCTCCCAAAGCACGACCCCTAATGCGTCTAATGCTTGACTCTGAAGACAGCCCGTGAACCCATTAGCTGCTCCTTCTGACCTCGGGGGTTTAGAATGTCTTCCCATATTACGGTCGGGGTTGGCTAAGTCTCCATACTCAGGGACTGGACCTCCTCATGGTGTCACTTGTCAAGAGTCTACTCCTGAGGTTGGCTGCAGCCTTCACGAGAGGACATTTTAAAGATGTGGGAAGCACCAAGCCAGGAGGCTGGCAGAAAAGCCATGCTGGGCTGGAAGACTCGGCTCTTCTGATGGAGAAGGCCGTTCATTGACCAGGCTCACGACACTTTCCATTTCATGTGGGTGACAGAGGAAAACAAACAACGGAGTGAAAGGGCAATTTCAGTTATGCTGTTAATTTTAGGGACGCGTCTGCTAGACCAGGGAAGCGACATCCAAAGGCTTTCTGTCATGTCAGCTCATAACCCTAAAGAGCTTTAATCCACTTAGAATCTGTTCTTTACAGGGACTGATGTCCTCTGCTATTTTCCGTTGGCTATTCATTTTCAAAAACATTTGTACAATAGTTTATTGTTATTTTACTCAATCAAATTTCTTAATTTCAAGGAAAAAGAAAAATTAAAGGGAAATGGCTCAATAGAAAATCAGAATTAATAGAAATACCAAGAACTAAAAACCCTTGGAGTGCACAAGGAAGAGAAATTTCTTTAAAAGTAATTTAAAAACTTAGAAATACTTTTCGCATGAATTTTAATAATTGTTTAATTTTACCTATTTAAATAAAAAACATTTTTCAAATAGAAATTTAACCTAAAAGAGAAGAAAAGAGTCAAGTTGTCTCATGGCTGTGTCTCAAGTCAGCTCTGCCGGCTTCATTGCCAAGGTCCACAGCCAGCTGTCACCCATGATGTCCAGGAGTCACCTGTGTGAACATAGAGCCCCAAACTCCAAGTCTAATGACCAAGCGCATCCATCCCACACATCCCACTTCAAGGGCTTCGAAGGGGACAACAGAAAACAAGAATTTCATTCCAAGAGTTCTCCAAACATAAATCACTCTGCTGGACTTTTCCCCTCATCCACAAAGTCTGTGGTGAACTTAGTGGGGACCGGGGTGTAGATAGAAAGATACCAGGGTGTTAGCGCTCAGTTAGCGCTCAGTTCGCTTTACAAACCAGCCCCCGCGCTGCCACGTTTAGCATTCTCCTTCTGTCCTCCAGCCTGACGCATACTCCGCCCACCGGTGGCCTCTACTGATGTGGCCGGCTTGGGCTGCCATTTAGTTGGAAAATGAATGGCTGCTTTATGAAACAAGCATAAGATGAAATGCGAGTTATTTTAGTGTTAAGGACGTGAGGGCCCTAATTCCCCAAGCAGGAACCTGCCAGCTTATTCTGGAAATATTCCTTTTGAGCTGCAAAAAATATTACTTGTGTGTCTTTAATACCACTATAATTAGCATATGAAAGACCCGATGCTTATCAGGAGCATATGAAAACTCAAGAGCAATGTTTCGCCCACAAGGTTTCTCTACCCATTATAAAACTCATAACACCCTAGAACGGAAGATTTTTAAAGTCTGAATTTATGACTATCTAAAAAAACATGCTGGTGTCACCTGAGAATACATTACAAACATTAATAAAATTTCCCTGGAGTTTATACTACTATAATTTAATATTCACTTGGTAACAGATTGATTCAAACACTAGTGTCATAAAGGCTCAGAAGCATATGTTTGAAAGAATAAAAATACATTAATTTTAAAATAGTAGTGGGCTGAAGCTGTGGTTCCTGGGGCTGGCACTTGTCCAGAGGATCAAGTCACGGGTTTCTGCAGAAAAAAAAAAAAAACAACCAAAAACGTGTGGTTGGTACATGGTTGGTCGTACAAAAGAACTGACTGGAATATTTCAATGGAGCCAAGTTCTGAAATAACTCTATCCACAGAGAAATGAGTAAGAGAAATGGCCGCGCTCCTCTCTTTCCCTGAAGTCATTTGGAGGAGCACACTGATAAGAGAAGCCGCCGCTGGGATGGTCTCTTTTTAAAAGTTTGGGGGTGGCTGTCTGTTCAACTTTGTATAGAATCGCCTCCATCTCCCTCCTCCTCCAAGAAAAACTGACCACAAGTGCTCAAGATTTATGAAGTCGTAATCAGTCTCTGTGGCCCTTCATGGGGAGCTGATAAGCCTTCCAAGGGAAGTGGGTTTCCTCCTTAATAACTCGGAGTACTCCAGAGTGGCAGCGAGAGATCTTAATGCAGGGCCGAGTCAAGAAGGAATAAGGCCTGTGAGGGACCAAACGGTGGGGCGCAAGACAGTTTGAATTCGCTAAAAACCCTCTATCCTTCTCTCATGTGAATCCGATCCAGTTTGTGTGCAAGGTGACATTACTGTCCCTTTGTGGGGGGCATGGAGCAGGTGGCTGCGACTCAGGTTTGGCCTCATGCCTAGAGCCACGTGGGAGAGAGGGAATACACTACCATCTATATCCCTACTGGAGACACCCGAGCAGGCTGGTATCTCAGCTGACCTTCTAGATGTACATGTATGGAATACACAATTCTGCACACAGGCACATATGTTGTACACATATATGCAAGTTTAGGGTACCTTGTAGGATCATATGCTTGGCTAAATCAGATGAATTCAGGGAGACAACAAATTCAGAGGTTCACAGGCTTCACAGCGCATTTCAGAAATGGAATGAAATTAACATAGAAATAGATTCGGGTGCACTAAAGGCTCTTGAAATGCTTGTATGTGGGCGAGTGTGCATCTGCATGGGCATGCATGTGTATATGTAAACCCATGTGCCTCTGTGCGTAAACATGGGTGCTCATGCCTATGGAATTCATCCTCACACCCCAGTATCTGCAGGAATTATGGGAATCCAAGCTCCGGTCCTCAAACTTCCTTGGCAAGCACTTGAACGACTAAGCCATTTCAGAGCCCCTAGGCATTGTTCTAGAGAGTCTTCATGTTCACAAATGTAATTCAACTCATCGTCGTGACATTACAGCAATCCAACTTGTAACTATTAATAAATGTCAATATTTGCTTTATAAGTTGGGCTTTTATGACTTTGCTAAAGAATTTTTCACTACCCAGAAAACATAGTGGTATCCATCAACATTATTTCAAACGTTATAATCATAGATGGACTTTAAACCACTTGAAACTTATTTTCATATGGATTGACACACTCTAATACTTGTCCATTGAATACTCTCCTTCCAGTTTTAAAATGTTTTACCACAATTTATTTATGGATGATTTTGATATGAATCAATTGATTTTCCTTAACATTGATTCTGCATTTTAAAGGGGCATCTGTAGTTCCACAGTGAGAAATGCCTGTCACCACAGAGTAATGCAGTGTCTGTGGGATATACATCACCATGTCTGCGGGACACACATCAGCACAGACTGTAGGACACACATCAGCATAGACTGTAGGACACACATCAGCACAGACTGTGGGACACACGTCAGCATGTCTGTGGGACACACATCCGTGTTTCTGTGGGACACGTCAGCGTGGACTGTGGGACACACATCCGCGTGTCTGTGGGACACATGTCAGCACAGACTATGGCCCACATCAGCATGTCTGCGGGACACACATCAGCGTATCTGTGAGACACACATCAGCACAGACTGTAGGACACACATCAGCACAGACTGTAGGACACACATCCGCGTGTCTGTGGGACACACATCAACACAGACTATAGGACACACATCAGCGTGTCTGTGGGACACACATCCGCATGTCTACGGGACACACATCAGCACAGACTGTAGGACACACATCCGCATGTCTGTGGGACACACATCAGCACAGACTACAGGACACACATCAGCACAGACTATAGGACACACATCAGTGTGGACTGTGGGACACACATCCGCGTGGACGGTGGGACACACATCAGCACAGACTATAGAACACACATCCGCGTGTCTGTAGGACACACATCAGCACAGACTGTAGGACACACATCCGCGTGACTGAGGGACACACATCAGCACAGACTACAGGACACACATCAGCATGTTCTGTGGAACAGACATCTTCTGACAGGCACTGAAGATTGCTCTCTAATGTCTCTCAATACTGCTCAGGATGTGTGTGGTTGTTTCCATTTTCACACATTGAGATCAATAATTTGGCATTTTAAAACTTTGTAAATATTCTCAATCTAGAGAACAGGGAAGCTCATCTCACACTTTTTGTTGGTGGTGGCAGTGGTGACTGGATATTTTCATTTGTTTTCGAGAATGCAACTTGCGTTTCTCAGTTTCTGGTTCATGTTTCTGTCTCCGCTTATTTACTTTGGGCTTTGTTTCCTGGTGAGCAGGTGTTATCTGAATGTCTCAGATGCTAACTCGCCAGTCTTTATACTCATTGTCCATTGTCAAGATTATTTCCCCCAAGAGTTACTGGTCTTGAGTTTATCAATATTTCTCTTCATAGACTTTATATATTTGCTAGAAAATAGTTCACTGTCCAGAGATCCTGACAGTGTTCACTTTTATTTTGTCAAGCTTTGTATTTTATAGACATTACTCCACTGGGAATTTATTCTTTATATGAGCCAACAGCTCTAAAATATTTCCACTGGATATTAACAACGTAGCTGAGCCCTGTCTCCTCTGGGTGACAACAACACATTCGGCACATACCAAGCCCCCAAAGTGTACACATCTCTGCTCATTGTGCCACTGTGATCTGCCTATTCCCAGTCCACTCCTATTAAAAAGTAAAGTTCAGATTCTGATAGCAGGAGAAAAGGCTCAGAGGTTAAGAGAGCTCTCTGGTTTTGCTGGCTTTCTTTCGTCACCTTGACACAAACTAGGGACATTTGGGAGGAAATAATCTGAGGAATTGGTTTCACCAGATTGACCTTTGGGCCTGCCTGTGTGGCATTTTCTTAATTATTGATAGATATGAGGGTCTAGCCCACCATGGCCAGGTATAGGCAGAGATTGTTCATTCATTTCCTGGCCGCTTGGACATGAGTAATCACATAGAAACTATATTAATTACAATACTTTTTTGGCCATAGCTTAGGCTTATTTATAGCTAGCTCTTACATCTTAACCCATTTCTATTTATCTGTGTATCGGCATGAGGTTGTGGCTAACTACTAAGGGTCCAGCATCTGTCTCCTTTGGCTGATACATGGTGTCTGTCTGACTCTGCCTACTCTCTCTCTATCTCTCTTCCAGCCTGGCTATATTCTGCCTTGCCATAAGCCAAAGCAGCTTTATTCATTAACCAATAAAAGCAACACATATATAGAGGGATGACCTACATCAGGCAGGGCCACCCAATGGCAAGTGGTCCTAGGAGGTATAAGAAAGGAAGCTGAATGCCACCCTGGAAACAAGTCAGTGAATGGTATTCCTATGGGCTGTCTCCCTCTACTCAAGTTTGAGGTCCCGCCCTGATTTTCCTCAGTGGTGTAAAATGACCTGGAAATGTAAGATGAAATAAACCCTAGGGTCTGACCACAGAAACAGAGAAATGAACTACACTGCTGTTTTCCAGAGGACCTAAGTTTCATTCCCAGCCTCCCTGTCAGGTAGCACATAACTGTAACTCTAGCTCCAGTGAATCATACATCGCCTTCCAGTCTTCATGGGCACCGTGCACAGGTGGCACACCGTTAGACTGGCCCAGACACACAAATTAAAAGTAAGCTTCGTGCCTGTTCATGGCCTGTTTGCAGATTACGGAAACATCGGCATTTTTCTGAAGCTGAGATTTCCTATTTATGATCATGTGTTAGAGAGATCTTGCACATCCTTCATAGAAGTCGTTGCAAAATATCTTGTAATTTCTTAATAGGTCACATGTTGCCTTTCGGAATGCTGCTTTCTAGCTCCTCCCACGGAGTCAGAGCCCAGCCATTTATGCTTTAGTCTTGCCTAGAATTCTCCAGCGGATTCTGCAACTGGCCCCCTTAGTTGTGTGCAGGTGCTCTTAGATTTACTATCTGCTTGAGCTGTGAGTCCTGAGAGTTACTTCTTCCTTTCTAGTCCTTAAATGGTGTGTGTTCTTGTCTCCCTACTTTGGCTACCCCGACTAGGACCCCAAGCACAACACTGAATATAGACAGGGAGAACAGGTAGTCTTCCCTCTACAATCGTGGCTAAACACCACGTGGCTTTCACTCATGACGAGGCTCCTCTGGGCCCATCAGGTGTGAATCTCTGCTTCTGAGCTGCTAGGATTTGTGTGTATGGGGGGAGGGCGGGTTCAATTGTTCATCGGATGAATCACTGCCTGTCATTCCTCCTGCACATCCTGGAACTGCTGTTGACACCTGGCTGTGGCTAATGTTCCCTCCTCGGTTCTGCACTTGAGGACTGCAGACTTGTGCTGCAAGAGCTCTCTTGGTGGGAATCTCTCTCCAGACCCCTCCGCCCTGCCAGGCTCGGCAGGGTCACTCTTTACATCTGGCAGGTACTCAGTGCACATGGTACCGGGTTCCAAAAGGACATTTTTCTACAACTACGCAATGTACTTTGAACATGTCCAACCCCTGTGCTTCATACTCTCCCTTTGTCGCCCATCACCCTCCTGTCTGTCTCCTTCATTTCATGCCATGCATGCATACATGATTTATAGATCAGTGTAAAATCTACAATACACACATGAGAGAAAACACATGATATTTGTCTTTCGAGTCTGACTTAATTTGATTAATATGATAAACTCCAGTTGAATTCACATTCCTGAAAATGACATAATTTTGTTCTTTATGGCTGAATAAAATTCCATTATATCTATACATATATATATGTATAGATATATATGTAACCCACTTTCTCTGCCCCTCTGTTAACAGGTGGATTCCATAGCTTAGTCCCGGTGGATAACAAGGCCACCTTTATTCTAACTTTCCATTGCAAACCTCCACGGCCTGTGGGCTATACGCATTCAGCCTTCTTACTATACACAGTGTAAGGGGGCCAATAGAAGTGCCCCCCGGAACTCTTGGGAGAACAGCAGCACCTGTGTTCTACAGTGGAAACTTTTCCCATTCATAATTAAGATCCACATATTTAAATTCCTTAGGCTGGCATACAAAACCTGTCTGGGCAGTGTGTGACCCACAAAGGTCCTTCCTGTCAGCTAGGGCTGCAGTTCCTAAGCTGTGTCTCGCATACTCTCCAGGCCTGGGATCCTGGTGGAATGAACCCTCTAAAAGCTGGGTTCCCACCTCCATCACCAGGCCAGGCAGAGAATAGGCTATGCACTCACTGTCCTGGCCTTCAGTTTTCCCTGTGGATTCTCCCTTAATCTCCTAAAGTTTTAGTTTGAAAAGCATGCACGTCTAATCTACCTGGAGTTCCTGGACAGTGGGCAAATGAAACTTAGGGTAAGATTTCTGTGAATCACACACACTTTTGTCAGAACTATTTCAGAGGTTCTGTCTACTGTCCACTCAGTTTCTCTTAAGGGTGACATCTTAAGGAAGTCTAGCACAGGACACACCCAGGGTGTCGCCACTCATGCTGGTAAAGTGTAGGACATTACCATCAGCACAGGGCTCCCGCAAGCTGCCTTTAGTAGCTGTGCCTCCTCTCTCCCCTCCTCCTGTACCACTCGGCAATTACTAATCCATGCTCCACTTCTAAAAGTTTAGTCATTTAAAAACAATATCTCATGAGCAGGATCAATGAAGCAGAACTTTGAACTTGTTTTTCAAAAGGTCCTCTGAATTCCCAGAGATTCGCCCAGGTTGCTCAATACATCAATGATTCATTTCTTTTAATCCTCATTTACCTTTAATCCCAGCACGTGGGAGGCAGAGGCTGGCGAATCTCTGTGAGTTCGAGGCCAGCCTGGTCTACAGAGCAAGTTCTAGGACAGCCTAAAATTTGCTTTCTAGTTCTACGCAGAGAAATCATGTTTTTTAGTTTCTACGCAGAGAAATCATGTCTTGAAAAACCAAAAAGAAATAATAAAAAAAAGAAACTGTTTTTCAGAGTGACTAGACCAAGTTACACTCCCACCACCAGTCGGCAAGCAATCTAGTGCCCTGCATCCCTGGCAGATGTCCTTCTAGGAACGTTCTAGTCAGTATGTGATGGTGTCTCACTATGATTTAGTTTACAATAGCCAGCCGTGCTGAGCTCCTTCCCGTGTATTTATTGACTCTCTCTGCATCCACTCGCTCATCCTTCACTCCAGATTTTCTGCCCTAACAGTCGGTTTTTAAAAGCTCACAGCCTGCTGTTGCAAGTCGTCCCCGTCAATCACCTCATTTGTCACTCTGCCAAAGCCACTCTCTGGATTATGTCTTCATATGACATAAGCTGATTGACCTTACTCTGTTCTTATTCCCATTTATCTCACCTACTCCAGGGCCTGTGCTTTCCCATCTACATTTTAGAATAATCTTACCTCCATCCACACAAATAATATTGTTAGTATTTTAAGAGAAGCATAGGTAAACCTATACATCAACTTGGGAAAATGATACATTTACCATATTGAGTCTGGCAACTTGTGGACAAACTATCTCTCCAGGTATTTATATCTTTCATTTGTTTTTAAGATCCGTTTTATTTTATTTACACTTGTATATGGGAGGGGGAAAGTCACCGGGAGCCAGAGAAGTCATTGGAACGCCTGGAGTCTGAGTTACAGGCACTTGTGAGCCATCTGCTGTGGGCGCCAGGAACTGAGCTTGTGGGCTCTGCAAAGGCAGCCTGTGCTCCTAACCGCTGAGCCATCCCTTGCCCCACCCCCATCTTTCAATTGCTAAAGTCACTTTTTAGTTGCATAAATTGCTAAAGTCACTTTTTAGTTGCATAAATTGCTTCATCAACTCCTTGAGATTTTCTGTGTAGACAACAATGTCCTCTGCAAGCAAAGTCTTTCTTTCTTGCTTTGCTTTATTGGCTGCGTAAGTGCAGCCTTCTGCTGAGAGACCAAGGGAGGAGCAGCCTCCCTCCCCCAAGGGCCTCATTCCTGCTGTTAGGAGGAAACCACAGGGCTTGCTGCTGAGTCTCTGTTAGCTGCAGGTCTTTGGTGCTCTTTTTCAAATTGATAAAGTCCCTTTTAGTCCTTTCTTTCTCCAAGAGTTCTCTATAGATTGGTGTTGACTTTTGTCAAATACTTTCTCTGCATCGACTGATATGACCCTATGTATGGTTTCTTTACCCTATTAAAATTATAATAACTGACTCTGGAAGATTGGGCCAGTCTTACTCACTCTGTAGAGCAGGCTGGCTTCAAACTCACAGAGATCTGTCTGCCTCTGACTCCTCGGTATTGGGATTAAAGGTGTGTGTCAACACTGCTCAGCCCAGCCTTACAACCCTCGACTAAATTCGTCTTGATGCACAATCCTCTTAAAGATTTGTGAACAATAATTGATTGTATTTAATGTATAACCTTTATATTTTATATTTATGGCCTGTATTGGTCTATAGTTTTCTTTCTGCTTTTTATGGTTTTGGTATTAGTGTTATATTTGATTCACAAAGGAATTTTAAGATATTATCTTTTCTTATTTTTTTTGGAAAATTTTCTACAAAAATGTTGTAAATTCTTCTCTCAATATCTTACAGACCTTGCCTGGCTAGGAAAGAATATTTATATTACAAATTCAAATTCTGTAGTGGGGGCTATCTCAATTGTCTATTTTATACTAGGAAAATCTTTGGCTTTGGAGAGCAGTGAAAGTTAAATTCTGATGCAATAGCCTGGGATTGCCAGAAATGACTCAATTTTTTCTGCAAAACTCAAAAAAGGCTGTCTGTGGTCAGGGAGGCTTCTGTTTTCAGTGAGCAGTAACGAGTGCAGAGACTCACAACCGGTCACGTGATAAGAATAAGTGACATTTGAAAGCTCAGCCATAAAGGGGACATCGGCATCAGACCCTCCAGTGTGCAGGGGACATTGCAGAAGAGGAGCCAGAGGAAGGGGTGGGGTGCTGTGGAACGCTATCTTCCAGACACAGCGTGGACATGGCACTACAATGAACTCACAGCCGCTGTGATTATTTGTACAAGACCTGCACAAGATTGAGTCCATCAACATTCTGAGGGGGGGCACCCACAAGGCATCATCCACCGGGAGGATCTATAGCCAGTCAATAGGTACTGGAGAGGAAAAGACATCTTCGTCAGTGGTGCAGTCCCTAATGAGGTATCATGCTCCCTATAAGCAACATTGATGGCACTCATATGCCTGTCCAAAATGTCATGATTAAGCTCCTCATTTTATATATATATATATAAATAATAAAAATATATATTTATATATATCATATATGCAAAAATAAATATTAAAAATGATGAGCAGGGACATCACAGCATGGAGCAGTTAGCCTCTTGCTTCCTTCCCTTGCTGCAGCAGAAAGCTTTGAAAGCTTTGAGGATGATAACAAACACTGAAGCCCTCTGAAAAAGCCAGATGGGAGCTTCCTGAAATATAAACGTGTGTATGTGTTTATATTCATAAATGTGTATAAGTTTTAATGGCATTACCCTATGTGGGGGCAATGCCTCTCCTAGACGTTACAGGCTATCAAACAAAAAGCCTAATGCCAGATGCAGCTTCCCTCCCTTTGTGTTGTTGCTCGGCTCGCTGGGATCCCAGAAACTTCCAAACACTACAGACTGTGGTCATTGCTCTGGGTGACCCTCTAGAATTGATGGGATGGGTTGGAGAGGGGAAGTGATTAAAACATACTATATTCATGCATGAGATTTTCAAACAATGAAAAAAAAGATTGTGGGGTTTGGAGAGTACCTGCTGTTCTTTCAGAGGACCAGAGTTCAAATCCCAGCACCCAACTCACTACCATCCATACTCCAGGGTATCTAACCCTGTCTTCTGTCTTCTGGGGGCACATGTATGTGTGTGTGTGTGTGTGCGCACACACACACACACACACACAAATATGCATACACCACAAATAAATAATAAAATAAATCTTTAATTTAAAACCACAATAAAGAGCATGTTCTTATCTCCAGAGTTCAAACTAAAGTGTCTGGAATGAAAGATAACTAAACACCAACACCCACACTCTACTGAAAACATTAAGTCTTGAGGACTCCAGCTTTCTGCCCCATTTGTTTCCTAAATAATGGAGTCAGATGAGCCTTCTCTGAAAAGACAGAGGAATCCAAAATAAAACATTCTAGATCTCCAAAACCCTTAGAGAGGTCTCTAACATGAAATGTGATAATAAAACAAGCGAACACACCAGAAAACAGCACTTTAGAAGGGACTGAGACCATGCAAGGGAGCACTCTGCGATAAAACAACCTGGGACAGAACACTTTCTATTTTAATTCAAGGAAGAGAGAGAGAGAGAGAGAGAGAGAGAGAGAGAGAGAGAGAGAGAGAGAGAGACAGAATAAATTTCCCAGGAAGCAAAGAAGCAGGGCAAATGGACCAAAGGAAAGAATCCATATGAATAGGATTAGGGTTTGGGGCCATAACAAGCCAACAAAGAAATTAAAATAAAGAATTGGCTAATGAAAGAAGGGGTTTGAAGGGAATTTTTTTTTTTTTTTTGGTTTTTCGAGACAGGGTTTCTCTGTAACTTTGGAGCCTGCACTGGAACTAGCTCTTGTAGACCAGGCTGGTCTCGAACTCACAGAGATTCGCCTGCCTCTGCCTCCCGAGTGCTGGGATTAAAGGCGTGCGCCACCACCGCCCGGCTAGGGAATTTGTTTTCTAGTAAACATCACAGAGGCATCTCTATGTGTTCAGGGAGGAAGAAAGAATGGAATCTGAACTTCAGATGTCTCAATCTGCCGTTTGACCTCAAGAAATGGTGTGGTAATACCTTCTAATTTCTCATGCTAAATCATATCTATACCATCACATACCTGGGGAAAATTTACCATTACAGTTCAAAAATAAAATAAAGATACTTTTAGATGACTGGGAATCCCTTGGAGGAGGAAGAACTCCATAAAAACAAGAGGGACGGATGCTGGCACTGGGCCACCACAAGAGTGGGCGCAGGGGAGAGAGATCTAAGCAGCCCTACCCTGATGGCTGAAGTATTTGTTACTGGGAGATTTCAGCATGAGGGAGTCATTCTCTCAGTCATCCCCTTCCGCTTGATGCTCACTAGTGACCCCGCCAGGCTTCTATGTAAGTTCCCATCCAGTGCTCACACAGACAGCCCTGCCTAAACTAAAAGAGCCTCAGAACAAACCCCAGATCTTTGAGTTTGGGAAAGGAAGTGGCAGAGACGATGGGGATTGATAGGGATGAAAGTAGGTTAGAGCCAAAGGAGAGAACTCTGGGACACCCCCTGAAGAGTTCATCACGTGTCCCTGACTGTGGGTTAAGGTGTAAGTCACAGCCAAGAAACTGAAGGGTGGAGAGGGCAGCTGCAGCAGCCTGCCAGGGTGAACTCTGGGAGTTTGTCCACTTGTGTTCAAATCAGGATTTCCTGTGGGCCACGTGAAGGAAGAGTCAGCACGAGGTGCTCCCATGAGCCCACCAGGGCAGCGCTGAGGGTAGTACAGGTAAATTGGGTGCCTACGGGTCCAAGGTCAAGGGGAAGTCATATTACAAGACACGGTGTCCTAGATAACACACATCAAGGAAACAGGAGGCAAGAGAGCTCAGTGGACTGGGGTCAGAGATGGGCAGGGGCTCAGCTAAATCCCAAAGCCCTCCTAGGAGTCAGCTTTAACCACCTGCCAAGCCACAGAACACTGTCCCCTCCTCACAGCAGTTATGGTCCCTTTCCTCTCCTGCCCAAACCTTCAGCAGGAAAGACAGAAGTCAAGCCATGCTTTGTTTGTCTACACACAGCCCACTTAGGATGAAGAAGCCACAAGCTCCCAGGCTTCTTGAGATGCATCACAAGGCAAGACTGATTTACAAGCAAGACCAGAATAATTTCTGATGAATCAAGAATATATAAACATGTAAATATTTTGGTTATATGGTGAGGGAATGAAAATTATCATCCATTAATATACTCTTCTAAATTCATTTTAACAAGCGTGAGTACAGGATACATTGTTTTCAGGAAGACAATGAAAACAAATACCACTTCTTTATCACTACAGCTATCGTTAATTTCAAGTTATTCATGTCCCTCATATTTGGAGGTTACATAGAGACATCCAAGCTGCCCCTTCAGTTTTCAGGTTGACCCTTCTCCCCTTAGTGATGGCCCAGCAGTGGAGAGGAACTTATCCCTCACCATAGAAGTCACTTGTCCTCGGGTATGTGGTCCTCTGACAAAGATCTCAGTAGAATCTTTAAATCTATATTTATATAGATATATCCTGATATTATAAGACACAGCATGATTCTTATGCATATCACAATGTATTTAGAGTAGCAGAGCCTTAATTTCCCAACAAAGATGAAAGAAAAGGGGGGGAGTATAGCATAACCCTCAACTAAGCCTGGTTCAAGTCTGTATCCATTTACCTAAGCTGCTGGTATGTCAAAATTTCTTTAGCTGAAACTACAGCCTTGCTCCAGCAGCTTTGCCGTGCCTTCCTGGGTGGACCAATGTGTCCTCCTTCTCAAAGACTCCGTGCTCTTCATGCACCAAAGCCTGCACTGTCTCGAGGACACTGAAGGGCATACTTCATCACTGTCTGATACACCTGCAGAAGATCTACGTGAACCGCGAACTGAGTAGGAGAAAATATGAACCCCTTGTGTCTCCTCTCCGTAGCTGGAGATAAGCAGTAAAAGCCAGTTCACTCCATCACCCGACAGCATCCTACATGTGAAGATGGCTGCCGTAATCTAGGAGATTTGGTCTGGGACCAGAAGACGAGAGTCCATCCACCTGAGGTTGTGCCTTACCCAGGAATCATGGTTTAAACTCTTCCATGGGTTATAACCTCAAAAACAGCGAGCGCAGGATTCCCAGAAACTAGTGGGCTACTAAAATTAAAGTGATCTGACATTTTAGTATAAATGGATAGAAGAAGTGAAAACAGAGCATGTATTACCTTCTTTATAAGACTTTTTAGAAAATGTATGTGTTGTGTGCTGTATGCATTTGAATATGTGGGTGAGCTCGCCCGTGTGTGTGTGTATGTCCCCGGAGCTCTCTCTTAATTTTTGAGGCAGGATCTCTCACTGAATATAGGTTCACCACTTTGGCTAGACAGACTGACCAGCAAGCCCCTGTGATCCACGTGTCTCTGCCCACACTATGAGGTGAAACATGCCCCCAGCAATGCTGAAGCATGCATGGGCAGCCCGTTTATAAGGGTTTCATGGTCTGAGTTGATGAGGACAATTGACCAGGTCTCTTCCTCAAGGAGCAGGTTCCACCAAGATATGAACTCGGATTGCTGAATTCATAGTCCAGAACAGTAACCTTTATACTACGGGAGCTGGTGTGCCCATCCCACACAGGGTCATGAGTGTGCACTGCCACTCCTGGCTTTTCTGTGGGTTCCAGGGACCTGAAAGCACACACTTTACCCCTTGTGTGAGCTCCCCAGTTCCTACATCATCTTCTTCATCCATGGTGTGTTCACAGAAGAAAGAGGTTTCAAGTGGCAGCCTCTCAAGGACTGCCACCAAGACGACATAACATTTGTTCCCAAATTCTAATAATCTCAAGCTGGCAACTGAACTTAACAGGCCTTCACTTTCGTGGGACCAAAGTGTCTGGTTTTCCTGAACCCTGTGACCATTATGTAAATAGGACATGGTGACATGCCAGTTGAGTAGGCTCGTTCTCATTTAAATATGTTGAGACTGGCTGATGTTTATGGTAGATAGTAAGTCATCGAATAGGACACTTCAGAGCCACAAGCCCTCCCCTTCTCACTCACCCAGAGGCAGTGACACAGTCCCCCCAGGAGCGGCCAAGCCCCCTCTGACCTTCCCGTCAGACACCTCCGCAGAGAATAGGAAGCTCCTCCGCCACAGGTCCGGGAACAGTCGCTCCAGTCGCCCCAAGCATCCCAGTTGCCATCTCTGTCTTCCTCGGAATGAGTGTTCCTTGAGGTCTGGATGGGAGGGGGGATGCAGCCGATTATAGAAGTGAATTATCACCTAAGTCTACTATAAAGCACTTTGCATTATAGCTACTAAAAGTAGCTTTAAACTCTCTTACTTCTGGAGCTAGCATCTGATGACATAGCTCGAGCAGACCCTGCGTTTATGTGCCCCCCAGGCTGCTCTCCACCTCCTCGTCTCCGTCTCCTAAGTACTAGTATTAAAGATTATTTTTATAAATAGATAAACTCTTGGTTGGGAGAAACTTCGCAGCAGTTAAGAGCACGTGTTGCTCTCATGGAGAAGCCAAGTTTGATGTCCAGCACACACAGTAATTCATGACTGTTTATAACTCCAGTCCCCAGAGATCCCATGCCCCTTCTGACCTCAGCAGGCACCAAGCACACATATGATCATACACACACACAGGTGAAACACCCACACATAAAACAAGATGACTAAATCTAATAAAAAACTTTTTAGAAAAATCTACAAATTCTTAAAATATGTCAGAATGAATTCCAGATATCTTAGAAGTTTATATTAAAGTGCTGAAATACCAAGAAAATTATATGCCATACAAACATTGATGGTCTTATGGTTAGCACAGGAAAGACTGTCTTATATCTATTAACAGAGGTGAAAAAGTAGAAAAGGCTGGTGTGGTTTGATTTCTTTAAAATGAAAACACAAAACATTTTTCTCTCTGTCTTCGTACAGAGACGGCTCAGTGGACACACGGGAAAACACAGCAGCAAAAGTACAAGAGCACGGGCTGCAAGAATGCACATCAAGACGCCTCTGTCCCTGAGAAGCGTCACAAGAGGAATGGCATTGCTGGCTTTCCTTTACCCTTTGTCTGCAGCAAATATGCCTAAGCCTTAGGAATCAACATTGAGCCAGGAGGGCTTTCCTGGGTGATGTTTTCAGTGGTCTTGAAATTTCTCTCTCTCTTCTTTCTTTCTTTCTTTCTTTCTTTCTTTCTTTCTTTCTTTCTTTCTTTCTTTCTCTTCCTTCCTTCCTTCCTTTTTGAAGTACTTTAGGTCAAAATACAATCATTAGATGACAACATCTTATTTAACATGGGCAAGTCTGCCCGTGGATAGACCAAGAGATGCTCAGAGAAGAAGAATGTTACGGTGAGAGAGTGGGAGGGCTTTGGATGCCTTAAGCAGCCTTCTGTGTTGTGTCCCCATATTTTGGAGCATGTTTAAAGGTCTTATTTTTATGCTTAGTTACATGTATTCCTGTGTCTGGGGTGGGGTAGTGCGTGCACTTGCATGAGCGCAGGCTGCTTTGGAGGGCACAAGAGAGGCATTAGATCACCTGGAGGGGGTGTCACAGGTGGCTGTGATCTTCCAGAACGGGTACTGACAACTGAACCCCAACCCTCTGCAAAACAGCAAGTCTGAGCCACTGACCCATCTCTCCAGTCCCTTCTACCATGTTCTAAAAGATAAAACATAAAAAGTTTTACTTAAAATCAAGCAGGTAAGCAACCGAAAAAAAAACCCTATCCTCTCGAAATGTGGAAATAAGTGGTCAAGTCAGACAGGGTTTAATAGGTAGGCCGTGAGGCGGACAATGTAAAGGTGCAGAGAGAAGCCACGACACGGTAATGAATGGCAGCATGTGTCTGAATTAGATACCGCTCAGGTTGCCCTAAGCCTTCAGGCAAGTTACATCATCATTCCCTCCCCCAAAAAAGTTAAATTAGGAGGGAGATTGGCAGGGAAGACCTACCAATTTCAAAACTAAAATGAAAAAAAAATAATGACAGGGTGCAAAAATGGTTTTCCACTAACTTTTACTCAAGTGCCCCCCGGTCATCGGGTCTGACAGCGTCTATTAATAGCACAGTGAACAGCTCCATAGAGCAGTGCGCAGCCTCAACAGAGAGACAGAAAGAATAAATATTTGGCCGCTGACCAAATCTGTCATCAGGAACGGGAGTTAATTAAACCCATACTATTGACTGTTCTAATAAAGACCACTGGTCAGGTCGATTTTCTGCCCTGAAAGTCATCAGACACAACTGTACCCTGTCTATAATGTAGTATAAAATATAAAATTCTAATTCATAGAAAAATACAATTAGCAGTTTAATACATTCATCTGGACTTTTCGACCGGGTAAGTCCAGACCGTTTAGGCAAATGCTTAAACTATACACAGCTGAAATTGGCTTTTCATTCTGTCACTCGATCTATGAATTGGTCAAATGTGAAAAGTTGAAAAATATCATCATATATTTTTTAAGCGAAAGTTGAGAGCCCCCTGCAATATTGCTTTAATTTGTTTTTAGTCCCGCCATCCCATCTGTTCCATTTATAGTGAGACTCGGGTTTCTTTCCATGGCTCCTCCACCTTCACTTAGAGAAAACATCTTGATTCTAAAATAATTAAAACGGGCACATTATAAAATGAAAACATCTGGTTTCTCTGATTGGATCCGTCAGATTTTTTTTTCCTCTTAAGAAAACAGAAAGCAAATGGCATCTCAAGGCCTGGTGGTGTTCCCCTTCTCTGTTAGGATGGTTGGGTTCCATAGACCCCAGAGGCATTTTCTGCCAACCACTGGCCCTGCTGTGCTTTCTTCCTAGCTACAAAGTAGCAACAATGTCCTTGATTTTAGCCACTTCTCTCTTTTGGTCATCCTTTCCCAGAATTTCTATCCCTCTAAAGAATCCGACAATGAGCCCCACTCCTCTCCTCTGGAAGAACCCTCCTAGATTTTCCCAAAGCCTCCATTACCGGGCTAATACCCCAAACGCTTGCTTGCTCTTTCGTGACTGTGTTCAATCTCTGCACACAATTAAGGATGCAAATTTTAAATCTCAAAATGTAGTGTCTAGACTGTGGCATTATATCTAAAAAGAGCCTAAGCCAGGTATTGCCCCATGATCCATATTCCCATGTGCATGTGTGCTTGTGTGCACGCACACACACGTGGGTGTGTGCTGTGCATGTATGCACAGATGTGGAAAACAGAGAATAATCTTGGGTGTCATTTCTCAGGAGCAGTCCACTTTGATTTTTGATTCTAAAACAGGGTCTCATATCAGTTTGGAGCTCACTTCTTTGACAGAGCTGGCTCACCAGCCCAAGAGAACTGTCTCAGCCTCCCCAATGCTGGGGTTCCAAACACAGGCTATCATACCTGACTTTTCTTTTTTTTTTTTCCTTTTGTTGGTTTTTCAAGACAGGGTTTCTCTGTAGCTTTGGAGCCTGTCCTGGAACTAGCTCTTGTAAACCAGGCTGGCCTCGAACTCACAGAGATCCATCTGCCTCTGTCTCCTGAGTGCTGGGATTAAAGGTGTGTGCCACCACCTCCTGGCCTTCCTGACTTTTCTATGTGGGTTCTTGGAACTGAGCTGAGCTATTTCCTTAACCCTTGCCAAATTTCTTTTGATAAAGCTTCCTTCCCTTTCCCCCTCCATTCTCCCTTACTCCTTCTGTCTTTTCTTCCTTTCTTCCCTCCCTCTCCCTTCCCTTTCTTCTTATTTCAGACACACCATTTACTGGAACCCCCTTTGGAGGCAGGGCTACATAATGATTAAAGCTGCTATGATAAGCTTTTAACCTTCCTAACACTCAGGTTAAACAGCTAGTCACCATCATTCACACAATACTTAAAGCACACAGGGAGAAAGGAAACCATACACTGTCTCCGTGTAGCTGGTGAGTGTGTCACAAATGTCAGCAACTGCTGTTCTTAAAAATAACATCATCAAAATAATGATGGCAGAGCCAGCTCTCCAGGCAATGCTTATGCAAGATTTGACATTAACCACCACTGAATCTTCTCTTGGTGCTCTTGGCTTGGGAGATCACCTACTGAGGTCTGTTTGGACCCTGATCCCAGCATTCATCTCTAAGCCATTCTCCTTGACCTCGCAGCTTCCATGTGTCCCCTGAGTCACTGCTAAGCATGCTAGACGTGACTTCCGAACACGACTGAATTCCGTTAATAACCACATCTGCTTTTCTACAACAAGAAGCAGATCATACTGCCAAGTGGGTAGCCCACCGATCAGAGAGACCTGTGAATACAGCTTAATATTACCACAAAAATATGAAGTGATATCAATCGCCGTTGTCAAGAGTCAAGCTGCAGAAGAGGGCTGTGGAGGATGGAGGGACAGTCATTCATGGGAACTGGGAGGGCCTTACCGGGCTGCGTGGTGACCACCAGCCCCCTAAGAGAAGAGGTATGAGGTAGCCTCACTATGACCAGCCCAGTCCCTAAAACCCAGTGGCCACAAAGACAGATAACCCAGACCAGGCAACTTCTGTTTACTAGCGGGAACCACTTCTCCCAATTCCCCTTCCCAACGTCGCCTTTAACTGGCTTATGCGACTATTTAGACTCCGTGTGAACACTGCTTTGTAAGGCAAGTTGTTGAATGAACCCAATCAAAGTTTGCTTCACCCAACATCACCTTCGTGCCTCTGTGGTAAGACCTAGACAAAGACCTGAAGACTCGTGTCCTTCCCTAGGCAGCTGCTGTTCTTGCAGACAGTGGCCATGGGCCTGTCCTTGGCTTGGCTTACATCCTTTCTAACCTCCACGGCCTCTCTGGTGAATATTCCCAGCAACATCTTCAGGAGAGCAGCATTTTCAGAACCATATGTGTCCAAGGAATGACGGGGCTCCGGCAGAACCCCTTGGTCAACCCCCTCAGGCTAATCCTGTTTTCCTCTGTGTGACTTCTCACTGATGGTCCATTTCCTTTGTGACCAGGAATCCAGTCAAATTCAGGCACCGAACTGCCATCACTGACAGTTAGCATCCGCAGTGTTGGATCCACTCCATCTGCAGCTGTGAGCCACTGGACCACGGCATTGTTTTGATATCTCAATGACGCCCTTGCGTTATCCACCACCCCCACCCCACCTTTATTGCAAGTGGAGCTACACTTCTGGTTTTCCAAAGCCTGCCATTTTATCTTGGGGATCTTGTGAGGAACGCGTGTTCCTGGCTGGCATTTGTGGACTCCCCGACATCTGCTGGTTCCCTTATCCAGACACACACCCAAGGTCAAGGTTCAGCACTAGGTGCCCTGAGAGGACTGATATGGATCCAGGTCATCAAGCTGCTCTCAATGAGCAGGAAGGGAGAGAGGTCAAGGGGCGTGGCATTAATCCTTAATTGTCAAGAAAAACAAATACATACGCTATTTTATGACCTTTATTAGCAGAGGATAGACCTTTGTTAGAGCAAAGTCAGTTCTTTAATAAGGTGACAATTCTGTAGGAACCATGTGCCCCCTCATCATTTCCAGTGGGAGAGCGTGTGACACACATGAGCCCTTATTTTTACTTCTCTATTTCCTAACTACTAATGAATTATAAACACTCTTCAATCTGCTAATTATTTGCTGGTGACCATTTTCTAGTATCATACAATGTGTGTGCATGTGTGTGCACACACAATAAAACATTCAACCTAAGTTTTTTTGTTTGTTTTAAAGAGCAAAGAAAAACACCCAATGAAAACACATCTTAAGGAACAGTGTGCACGTTGTGTCATTTGCTTTAAACTATCAGGCTTAATGATTGCTCAGAAAATCATATTTTCCCAAGTAAAACTGCAGCTTGGGAATAGGCTGGATGAGAAACAACCCCCAAAGATATTGTTTACTCATTATATAATCGGACTTGGCAAAAGCCCTGACTACAGTGGGAGTGACTGTGTTCACCATCTCATAAAGCCTTGAGTTTTGCTCGCTTTTCTTGGATCCCCAGGCATAAATCAAATCATAAACTACTTCCCTGACAAGTTCTCAAATCTCTGACTTCTACTCAATAGCCCTGTTCTGCTGGTCTAGCTCAAGCAAGAGTAATTAAACAGAGATTGCCCATCTAAGGCCACTTATTGGAAATGCCATATTAACAGCTCCAGGTTAAACACAGCTCCAGATGAAATGAGTTCCAGTGGGAGATTACTTCCCAGGCATCAAATAAAGGCTCATTCCAATGTTCCCACAAAGGTTATTTGAGGAGATCTCAAACCACTCAGATTCTGTTAACAGTAGATACATTCTCTCAGGTTAATACCACCTTCAGGTCTTGAGCAACAAACCTTTAAAATTATGAATGGGGTAAATGTCATAAAAATGTCAGTCAAGTTGTCTCGGAGATCAACAATTCAATTCAACCAGGCTTATTAAACACTAATATATCTAAAGCCATGTGCTAGGTACCGGTGATAAATTCCCAGGACTCTGACACTTACCCTTCCTTGTCAAGTCCATACTACTCTCTGCTGGACTCACTGGCTGGAAAGCCGACAGCCTGGGGAATTTGGCCAGCCCTTTCCTAGCCAATCTTGGTCCCTGGTCATTTTTACCACCGTAAGAGAGCTTCTTTTTCCCTAATTCACTGGGACACACTTCATGCTAGTAAAGCATCTATCAGACACACCTTACTCTGTAGCTTCATATCTCATGGTTCCTGTCCAAGTTGCATCTCAAACTCCAGACACAGTTCCTATTACTTCCCTAATAGAATTGTGCTGGTCGAATCCTGTATGTGTGTGTGTGTGTGTGTGTGTGTGTGTGTGTTTATCTCTGTGTATGGTGTGTCTATGTGTATGTGGTGTGTGGTGTATGTGTGTGTGTCATGTGTATATGCGTTAATCTGTGTGTGTGTGTGTTGTGTGTGTAATGTGTGCATGGCGTGAATGTGTCTGTGTGTGTACTTGTTCACATGAGTATGAGCCAATGTGCTTGACTAAGGAACCCAACAGATGTCCGCATGCTTGAGTGGCAGGCACTTTATTTACTGAGGCTTCTTTTGAGCCCCTTGAGGGGTATTTTATTCTATGTGTTTATATATTAATTTATTTTTGTTTTTGCAGCACTAGAGATCAAACTCACAGTCTTGGGCATGGGAGGCAAGGCGAATGCTTTGCCACTGAATAAAAACCCTTAGCCCCCGAGGAACATTTTCTAAAGCATGTCTTTGAGAGGACAGGGTACAGAGAAGCTGTGAGATCTGGGCAGCAGTTTGGGCTAGTGTGAGCCAAACTCTATAAATCTCAGGATGTTCATCTTCATCTTTCTGTGTAAAGAGCGATGAGGGGGAGGTAAGGCTTTTGGTGAGAAAATACAGCCAGAGAGAGAGAGAAAAAAGGGGGGCAGAGACACAGAGACATGCAAAAAGACACAGAGACACAGAACGAGACAGAGAAACAGAGACAGAAGATAGAAACAGAACAGGCATTTCTCTCTTTCCCCTCCAATCACTTGTAGTGTTCCCCACTGGCTAGAGAGAACTGAGGGGCAGTGCACGCTGGTCACGCCCGGAAGGTGGGGAAGGGCAGCTAGCTCCCGCCATGCTCGCACGCTCATTCGTGGACAGCTTCCACCAATGCATTCGTGGACAGCTACCACTGATGCTCGCACACTCATTCGCTCACTGGAAACTTGCAGAGCAGAGGCAGGACTTCAGCAGACTGTGTCTTGGAGAAATTCTTCTGGCAGGCAGGAGCGTGAGGAGGGATCTTAGAAGCAGAACCTCCACTGAAACACTACATGCAAGAGTCCAGAGCCCACGTTCATCACATCATTTATCCCAGGTAGGAAGGCACAGACGTGACACCTGAAGGCACTGGGATCAACAGGGCCAACAATGGCAACTTACCATGCCCAGGGGATAGGAGATGCCCAGGCCGATTCCCAGGTGTCTGTGTTAAGTTGCACATGGCAACTGCATTCAAGCGTCAAGCCCACCCTCATGGTAAGATTCTAGTGCCCGTGTGTTAAAATGAAAGTGGCTATGTCAATAATGGCTGAAAAGAAGAGCACAAATGGGAAACACCCCTGCAGCTCTAACTTCCTTAATTATAACGGCACAGCCTACCAAAGGTGATCATGTGCATACATTTGTGTTGGGGAGTGGTGCTCATGTGTGTGTGTGCGGGTGCATGTGTGGGTGAATATATGTGGAGGTCAGAGGTTAACCTCAAGTGTCATTCTTTGAGGTACAGTCTACCTGATTCTTTAGCTACAGTCTCTCACCGACCTGAAAGTCACCAAACAGGCTAAGTTATTTGTAAGCCAAGCGCTATACTGATTGAGTCATCTCCCTAGCCCCTAAAGAATTTAACAAAAGAATTACGTGGCCAAGACTTAAACATACAAAGAGCTCATATACAAATTAAAATTTCTGACCTCTGATGAAAACTGAAAAAATGTAACTAAGATTCACATTACCACACAATAATGCTATTTGTACTGGATGGTTTTGTGTGTCCCTTGACACAAGCTAGAGTCAGTCATTAGAGGAAGGAGCCTCAACTGAGGAAATGCCTCCTTGAGATCAGTGGGGGAGGACCCAGCCAATGGTGTGTGGTGTCATTCTGGGGCTGTTGTTCCCAGGTTCTGTAAGAAAGCAGGCTGAGCATCAGGGTACGCAAGCCAGTAAGCAGCACCCCTCCATGCCCTCTGCATCAGCTCCTGCCCCCAGGATCCTGCCCTGTTTGAATTCCTGTCCTGACTTCCTTTAGTGATGAGCAGCCATGCTGAAGTATAAGCCAAACAAACCTCTCCTCCTCAACTGGTTCTTTGGTTATGGCATTTCATTGCGGTAATAAAACCCTAACTAAGACAATATTGCTAATTGAAACTTAAGTGTGGCCACTCAACTCTAATGGGCACTGCAGCACCTTTCCAGCCATCCAGTCTGCGGGGAAAGCCACAGGCTAGCATTTCTCATCCCCTCAGGATGACTCCTGGAAAACAACACACTGTGAGAAAGGAAAGAGTGAAAACAGCGGAGTGTGGAGGGACTAGGCCCCCCGCATCATTGCTGGTGGGATATAAAGTGGTACAGTCACCATGGGAAACAGTATGGTAGTTGCTCCAAAGAGTGTGTGTTCACCACAAGACTCAGTAATTCTCCTTTCGAGTACGTATCTCCCCAAAAATTGTGCACATGGACTCAGGGAGCTGGATGCCCATATCTGCTGCCAAAGTATTTACAGTAAGACGGGAAAACCAAATGTCTACCAACAGGAGAACAAATAAGATCGGAATCTATATTTGCACATATTATGCAATATAGAGAAAGAATAGAATTCTGAAACATGCCACAGCATGGATGAAATTGAAGTCATTATACAAAAGAAGGCCGGCATAAAAGAAATATGTCTAACTACTTATGAAGCACCAGTTGAGGGCTGACTGCCAGGAGCTGGAGTGAGGGGAGAACAGTTAAAATGCTAAGTGTTGTCATGTGTGTTCTAACACACAGGGAGACAGAAACAAGGACAGAGACAGAAAGACAGACAGACAGACGACACTGGCAGAACACCATTTTCAAATGTAGAAAGGAAAAGCCTCAGGAAATGGAAACTTTCTTTTTAAAGTTGGTGATGAAATCCAATCAACCAAAAGATGATGCAAAACTTTGTAAAAGCAGGATTGTAAAAGTCAAGGAGAAGCAACGGCGGTGAGCACTTGATCCACTTCAGTACAGAGCTCCTCTCAAGCCACAGGGCTGCCTGCGAAGGCTGTAGGAGAGAGCACACTCCAGAAAACCAGCTCCTCTGCTGTGGCTGATAAACACGGGAAGGAGAATGGAAAAGAGCTGTAAGGATAATGTGCAATATTAACTAAGATTTCAACATCAGTTTCTAAAACATAGTAACTCCAGACTCCTGATGCTGTGCCATCTTTGGTCATATATGTAGAAATACCACTGAGGAGCTAATTTGTCCTGCTATGGTTTTAAGTTCTGCCAGTCCCTCATTTTCTCTTCATGTTCCTGTTAAATTCACATAAAGTAGGGCTGGAGAGATAGCTCAGTGGCTATAAGCACTTCCGGGTGACCCAGGTTTAGTTCCCAGCATCCACACCAGGAGGCTCAAAAGCATCTGTAAGTCTAACTCCGAGGGAATCCACAGCCCTCTTTTCACCTCTGAAGGTACCTGCACTCAATTGCACACATCCACACAGGGACACGCAACTATGCACATCATTATTTTATAACAAATAAAATTAAATATTCTTCACTTAAAATGACCCTCATATCATGACAGCATTTTCAAGGCACCATGTCTGTGTATTCATCATGTTCAAAACTCCTAACCACGAACATGCATGAACATGTTTAGAATATTGCCATAGAAATTCTGGTTATTTCTCAAGATGGATGATGAGTGGGTTTGTGGCTTTCATTGTAGCCTTTCTGAACTGCTGGATTTATTTACTAACAAGTGCTACACTTTCAAACTTATTATTCTAATATATAAATCAGTCCGGCTTGGGCCCAAGAAACAGCACCCATGATATCTTCCAAATCCTGGGCAATGCAAGGTCTGTCTGGCAAACACTGGTCAAGAATTTGGCACTGGTGGCTGGTGCCCTCAAGAGCATTTATGGAGACTGCTTTAGGACATCTCAAGCCTGGCTGTACAAGGTCTCCAGCCAGATGTTTCAGATTGTTAGCTTCCAGCCCCACACCCATCCATGATGTTCTAGAATGTTGCTTCTCAGCTGGACTTTGCAAGCCCTGTGGAACATTTAGTAATGTTTGAAGACATTTTGGGGTTTTGCAACCAGGGCAAGGGACTACCACTAAAATGTTAACACATTCCAGTCTCCAGGGCAGCCTGAACAGCTACAAAGTATCTAATCTAAAGAGTGGCCTGGCCAGGAAACCATCTTAGAAGGATGCTGGTCATGTGACTAATCCTCTTTGCCCTCACAATGATTTATAACAATTCACGTGAGAAGGGTTATTTTCTAACCCGCTGTAACAGCCACACATCAGGAGTATTTGCAGCACTCAGCTGTAACAGCCACACATCAGGAGTATTTGCAGCACTCAGACGGATTTTGCCTTCACTCTGCTCATCCCCATGGATGAAAAGAGGATCCTGCAGAAATCGGACACCTCCCATCCTCAGACAGACTCTTTCGAATGCCCTTGGTGCACTCTCGCCCATTATCAACCACAGAACAGCCTTACGAAGCTCGTAATCACAACATACCCTAAACCACATTCAAGCCACTCATATTTGACAATCCACAGTGGGCTTTTCTTTCTCAGGAGTGTGTGTGTGGGGGGGAATACGGGCATAGTCCTTCCAGTTTCACGATACCAAGGTTTTAGGAAAAGCTTCTTTTTAGACTTTTCTTCATGACTTATTTTCATTCATGGTTAGCCATTTTCACATAGAAAAACACAGGATTTGTGCCAACGACTCATCAAGAATATTACCCAGACCACAGGCGAGGGGCATCGGCTTTAAACAAATTCCCTCAAGAAATACTATTTGACAGTTAGTAAAGTGAGTTTATGAAAGAAGCCAGCACGCTGTTTCCATCCCTGGCCTCTCTTTGCACATGCTGGGTCACTGCTGGGTGGAGTGTTACCCTAGGTGGAGAGAGAAAGCTGGCACGGGGAACTCTGCATACCTGAGACCAGAGCACAAGGACAGAAAGAGCCAATACAAAACCCCAGTGCCCTAGCGAAAGTGTTCCATGAGTCTGCTGGGTTAGATAATACCGGCCAGCGTAGACCACCCGGTGGAGAGGGTTCAGAATCATCAAGGCTTCAGCCAGGGTCTTTCAAGTTAAACAAAGTTAAAGTACCCTTTTCCCCTCAGGAACATTCCCCAGATGCCATTTAGTCATTGCCCTCAAAAATCTGGTTAAATAATTGGAGGCAGGGGAAACATGCACTGAGCACTAAAGGAAAGGGGAAGGAACCCATCCTCAGCCTGGTTACTTGGGGGGATGGGTGGCAGATACAAGAGTCTTGATAGAGGAGTCAGACTACGGCAGACCTAACCTGAGGACAGATGACCACACAGCCTACAGCGTGGGAGGGCAAAGAGAAAATGTTCCATGTTGGAGACAACAGATGTGGATTCGTTCCACCTTGACCAAAGATCAGAGAGTTCAGGCCTATTCTTGCTCCTTCAAGGTTATTATTGACAGGAGGTTTGACCCAGGGTGTGGCTACTAACAGGATGTTTTGACCTAGGGTGTGGGTATTTGAGAGAATGATCACTTTCTTTGTTCCTGACATTTTGGTAATAAGGCCTTTTGTCTTTCCCCCTCCTCTTTGGATTGGGGAATATAAAGTCTATGGCAAATATACAGGGGGGATTTAGTATCCACTGGGTTGCCCTCCTGACTCTATCCTGTGTCTGTGTCTTTTCTTTTTTATCTCTGCTTTTTTCTGCCTAACATTTCTGATCCACACTCCCCAACCCTGGAATGTATGAACCCATCAAGCCTGGACCCCAACAAATGGCATCCAACGTGGGGCCCGTGACAATTTGTATAAGTACCCATGGATTGGATATAGTCACCTAAGAGTGTGGAGACCAGACAGTGGTGTCTGGGTAGTTTGACCTTTCTCCATCTTCATCAGTTAACCTTGAACTGACAGTAGTCACCTGTGAAGTACTTGCTAAGCTTTGTGGGCAATGGCCACTGTGCCAGGCAATGAAAACCTAGAAACGTCTATGATGAAAGAAAGTTCCATTGGAACCATGGCAACAGTCACTGTTGGAAAAATGGCCCCAAAGTTGAAAGCTGAGCCAAGAAAAGAGAGTTTACATGTACGTAATTGTGCATGTTTCTATAAGCACAAAACATGGAAACATGTATACCTGCATACATTTATACATTTAGTAAACATTGAAAATGCCTAATACAGAAAGTTTTAAAGGAGCATCAAAAATCTCAAGGGCAACAGAGAAAAAAATGTGAACAAAATGTGTTCTATACAATACAATATCAAAAATAAAGAAAATGATGGGACTTGAGTAAAAGATGAACATAATAAAAGGATTCAAAATTAAGGAAAATAGAAGAAACACAATCACAACAGGACATGGGCTCTTTTCAGAATGTTTATAGCTTTGTGCTCTGTGTTGTTGGCTCCATTTTCTACAATGCAGTTTTGCTCTTCCTTGCTTCTGATAAAGTCTAAACCCTCTTATTGCACCATTTGTTTATATCTTTTATCCTCTCCTTTAGTTTATTTATTTACTAGGACATACTACTTGTTCATCTTTATGGGGTACATTATGGTAACCCAATATATGTGTACAATGTGTAATAAGCAAATCAAGGCTATAAACATTTCCATGCCTTCAATAATTAATCTTTTTTATGGGTTAGGATTCTGCACTCTTCTGGTCATTTTGAAATACATCATCTCACATGGTTGTTTCAGATAATCGATGTTTTCTTCTATTTCATTGATAGCCAAAACAAATGCTAATTAGAATCCACATGCTTCCAGCCCCTTCAAAACTTCATCTCCTTGGCTATGTTTTTTTTTTAAATAAGATGCAGAATATCTTCACATTTCTCTGTTATTATTAATGAATTTTACTCCCTACAGAAGGAGAAATCTATTCTAGGCTTTTATTTGTCCCCCCAGATACTAAAGATCCTCATTGAAAGGCTGGATTCTTACTCCTCACCTGGGCACCCTCAGCAATTTCATTATCCCTTGGATTAGTGATTAACCAGGAACACATATTGAATCAAAACGGAAAGCCATCCAACAAAGATAGGATCACCTCTGCAGTTTCCCCTCTGTGTTTATTGGCACTGCCTCCCTAATGCATGAGGCTTTTGTACATACTTTCTGATGAGAGCAGTCAGTTTCCCCAGCAGCTGCCTACCTTCTTAGAAAAGACCCAAGCACACTGTCAGAACTCCACTACGGAAGAAAGCACAGACAGCCCCAGGAGTGTGTGTGATGCCTTCCCCCATGCTCCTGATTCAGCTAGACAGTTCTTCTACTTAATATTGGCCGGTAATACACCAAAAGGAACTGTACCCGTCTCTGTCATGGAGACTTAATTTCAAGACCATTATGTGTTTGGCCTTGCCTCTCATCTGTGTATGACTCCAACATGTGGACTCCAACAGTAAGCTTTTGCTTCTTTTTGTCCATCATAAAATAACTGCCAGTTCTTAGAAGCCTTAAAATTGCGTTCATTCACTGAAGTCACAATCCAAGGTCACCCAGCTAACACTAAGTTTCCATCCTGAAATTGGCATCTCCATCGTCACTTCCTCAGAGAAACCTCATCTCAATTATAGGGAAGACTACATGACCATCCAGTTCACATCTTTCTCACTGACTACCTGTGAGCTTCATGAAGTTTGGCCTTTTGTCTGGTTTCACTAGGACATTTCCAGCAATCAACACAGTGTTGGACATAAGTATCTGGTGAAAATATTTATACAATGGAGTCAAATTTAATGAGCAAACATGACTATAGAGTTAAGACTTTGGGAATTAAGTGGACTTGGGGAAAGTTATCTTCTGATCAAATAAGACCAGGGTATGAAACTTCTCTGATACAGAAAACTTTCCCTATGAATCATCTTTAGTTTGTTAATATGTCTTTAATTGAAATAGAATTACATCACTCTCCGTCCTCCCTTCCATCCCTCCAGGCCTTTGTAGCCACTCACCCTGGAACCCCTCTCGGGCCCCTCTCTCAAGCTGATAACCTTTTCCTCTGATTGTCACTGTTACTCACATGCATAGACACGATATATGGGGCTTGTGTATGCAGAAGCACAGAAACACAACTTGCTGAGCCTGTTTTCGTTGTCTGTCCCAACAAGTACATCAGCATCACAGCTCCTGCGTCTAAGACTCAGGGAACGTGGAGGAAGAGGAGGTAGAAAGGTTTGTGAAAAGAACGAGATGACCAGGAAGTCTGCTGCGAAATAGTCTCTCCTAGAAACTGTTTGGAACGATGGCAACAGTGACAGACATGCTGATGTAGAAGGGGGAGATTTTTCTCCTCATCCCAACCCTAGACAAAGCACTCCAGGCAGCTAGTGACTGCTGGGATAGGTTTTCAGCCTTTCTCTGGGATGAGCCTGTTATTGGTTGTCTAATGTAGAGCCGTCAGCACTGAAATCGTACACAAATCCTCGCCAACCAGAAAATGACCAGTGTTCTGAGGAGTCAGCTTACCTCTCTTACTTTTCGTCTCGATTTTGTTTTTGGACCCACATTAGCTTTTCGTTGTGGACTTGACACCACACCATAGCACAGAAGTCACGGGCGAGAAAATGTGTACCTCGCTTCAGGCTTGACGCACCTGGCCTCACAGCGGCTCATTCCTTCATTGCCAGTGTTAATCCCCTTTTCATTGCTCTTTAAGCAGAAGCTTAGGGGAAGACATTCCATCGCTGAGCACTAAGGGAAGCTAATTCTGTCTTCCTTGTAGCTGGGTTGAGTTACCGGATATGTTGTAATTGATTAAGAAACAAAACCCCCAGGCTTGTAATAGCTGATACACGATTCTGGTTCAGCTTGAATCCATAATCCACTGGCTACAAAGTTTATGTGGAAATACAGGGAATTGGAAGGCCATGAGAGCGGAGGAATCAATTAACATCCAAACATCCAAACCAAAGTTTCCAGAAGTCTGGTTTTACACTAACCCGGCCTTCAACATCTTTCCTGAGGACACAATTTGAGGAATATAGAAGTGAGCAGATAACTTTAGCATAAAGTCACAAACCGTTAGAACTAGGTAGGGACTTTAGTTAATCATTTTTTACAGACGGTAAACCAGGTCCAAGAAGAAGAGGTTGGATGGGACCTTGCTTATTGCAACTTGCAGTCCAGGGCTCTTTCTATCAACTGCAGTACCCGCCCCCACCCCTCTCTCTTTCTCTCATCCTTCTCTTTTCCCCTAGTACTGGGACTGAACCAAAGATAAGACTTCATCACCGGACTACATTTCTAGCCCACCTTTCATTTTCAGGCAGAGTCAACCAGGCTGACCTTTGAACTCAGCTGTAGCCAAAGCTGAACTTGGACCTGCGATCTTTCTGCTTCAGCTTCCTGGGCAGCCAGGTTAACAGCCCTGCTCACCAGGCCCGGCTTCAATACTCACTTTCTTTACTCTTTAGGAGTCTCCTTCCCTTAAACTTCTTGCACTTTCTGTTCTCCCACATGTCTAAGCCATGTCCTTCCCTCTAGGACACAATTCAAACTCATCACATCTACAAGATGCTCAAACTACTTAGTGTGTTCTGATGCCCGCAGGATGAAGTTCACAGACCTTTACTTGGCAGTCAAGATCCTCTACCTTCTGCTTCCTACCAATGCCTGCATTATCCTTGCTTACCTATGGACACCAAAGCCATGGCATCCCAGCTATCCTGCCCCTTGATGCCCATCATGATGGCTGTGCATGCATTAGCTCATCCCATCCTCCCTATGACACAGCCTGAAAGCTCCTTCAAAAGCATTCTTGACTTGGCTGTGAAAGTGTGTTCTCAAACAGCCTTCAGCTGTCTGCCATTTGCTGGAATTAAGTCAGCTGCTAGAGGTGTTTCTCTTAGGGTCACACTCTGGTCCAATAGAACACCTAAGATCCAATGCCCCTCCAGAAGGGGTCATTTCAGCTACTGCCAAGAAATGGAACACATAGTGACTGACTCTTCTCTTATATTGGGCTACATTCTGTAGCAACTTAATGTGGAGCTCTAAGGACCCAGCTATATCAGTTCAGGTAAGGGCAACTTTATTGGCCACTTGCTTAAATGTAGATGGAGACCACTCATTCATTTCCTGGCTGCCTAGGTGCGCATAATCACACGGAAACTATATCAATTACAACACTGTTTGGCCAATAGCTTATGCACATTTCTAGCTAACCCTTACATCTTAAATTAACACATTTCTATTATTCTGTGTATTTCCACAAGGCTGTGACTTACTGGGTAAAGTTCTGGCATCTGTCTCCTTCGACAGCTACATGGCATCTCCCTGACTCTGCCTTCTTTTCCTCTAACTCTGCTTGGAATTCCTGCCTTGCTCTATTCTGCCCTGTCATAGGCCCAAGCAGATTCTTTATTTATTAACCAATGAAAGCAACACATATACAGAAGAACTTCGCACACCCCTTAAAGTTCCTTGTTGATGGGACAAGTCTGTCTTCATAAGCTCAACTTCTCCCTCTGTCCACTCTGCTTCCTTCCCAACTATATACTGACATCCATTTTGGGAGAATGCTAGCATTTGTATCGAAATTCATGAGCATCCTTCTAGAAAAACTCAACATGCAATACTCTTTACCCAAGAGAACTATTTTCACTGTCTTTCAGAGTCTTTGCTCCAGGTCACTCCTCTTTAGAAGGTCTATATCATACATCAGTCCATTCGTTTACATTCTATTGGCATGAATCATCTTGTCATATCAATTACTCGGTTCGTTCCATGAAAGTACCATCACCTAATGTGTGTACTATGTGTGATAATTTTGACAGCCATGAGTGTGGAACAAACCATGGCTCAATCATCTGTGTTAACTCCATTCTCTTTCCCCAACTAGCTAAGTAGTTGTTCCCTAGGCACAGCGCACTCTACTCTCAAAGGCTCCACATGGCAGACATTAGGTTAACGATCAGTAGACCTTGGAGGTGCTATTGCCTCAGAACGAAGGAGAACATGATGGCGGTTGTGTTCTCAGACATAGTAGAGGAAGTGAGAAGAGCAAGGGAGACAGAATAAAAGTTTTGTTTAAGGAGCATGACATATGAGGAGTGTTGTACAAGGTCTTTCTTCCATGCCAAAAAGACTCCAGAAGGCGCCAAGTAGACACTTGGTGAGAGCCACACTGGTGCCAAGGAGTCTGGACCTGCCAGATCCAGTGATGGCTCCATCCGAGCTGCCTTTATCCATCTAGGATGGCCCATGTTCTGAAATAGGAGACCATCACGATCCTCATATACGTAGCCAGGGAACCCAACTGTTTTTGCTTTTTCCTCACAGAGAGCAGTGAATGTTTGTGTGATCTAGGTTTACCTTGATTAAAACAAACCTGGGTCACGTTTATGCTTACCATAAGCGTCAACAAGACTACACCATGAACCATGAGGGCCAAGTTTTAAATTTCATGCCATGTGAGCATGCTGTGAATGAGAATGAGAAATTTCCTCAGACTCAGGGAAAGAGTTAAAAGTTAACCAGAGAGGACATCCCTCACTCTGGGTCGTTTCTGAAAAGGCAAGAAACATAAGCATCCTGCTCCCTCCTGCACCCAGGGACCTAGCAGGTACCTGACAGGAAACCTAATGAACAGGAAGTGCAAAAACTTACTGAAGCTATTTCTCAACCAGGAAGCAAACAGTCAAGTGGAGGGATTCCATGGCTGCCTGGTGATGCCAAATAATGAGACGCTATCTCAGCACTCTTTGGGAGCAAGGAGGAACCACAAGATGAGCATCAGAGGGAAAATAGGAAGGAGAGGACTCTGTGGACTCGGAAAGCAAGAGGGGTCAGGAATGACCCAACCTGGCTGTCAGCTTAGGGATTTTCAGAGACTTGCAGCCAGAGGGCAGCCAGATGCTTCCTGACAGAGCTTTCCAGGAAAGTATCCACACCACATCTTTTGGGCAACTTCCTCTTCCTCCTAACCCACTCTCATTTCCGCTAACATTATCAATTTCTTGCTGTCCACCTAGAGGAAGTTAGAAGACAGTTTGGTCCATTGATTTCCTCCCAGAACAATCTATAGTTAGTCTTTGCCTTACATTGTCAAAGCTTATTCCACAAGAAGGAAAACCTCATGTTACTGTACTTTTGAGGTAGAACTTGCTTTGTAGACCAGGCTGGCCTTGAACTCACTGAGACCCTCCTGCCTCTGCCTCTCAAGTATTGGGATTAAAGGCAAACATCACCATCACCCAGAAGGCAAAAAAAAAAAAAAAGACAAAATCTCCTGAGTAAATTGGGAGCATGGGGGTCACAGGAGAGGGTAGAAGGGGAGAGAAGGGGATGGGAGAAGAGAAAAATATATAGCGTAATAAAATCAGTAAAAAATTAAGCACAAAAAAGAGTTAGAATTCCCTTCAAACCTGAAACGGCACTGTCGTCATAAATATCATCCACATGGCCCAGAGTCCTTATAAAGTGACCAGGGTGGCAGCTTAGGAGTCGGGGCATGAGCAATTAACCTTGGCTCCTCTACCCTCTCCTCAAGAGCCGGTGATTTGGGCCTCTTAGGTGATTCTTCTCTACCTGAATGAAATTCGTCACAGGTAAGGCAAGCATAGCACCGAATCTGTGGTAGACACCAATGGCTGACCCTTCCTCGTTTTAATAACAGAACCCTCTAGAGACTAAATTGAAGTTCAATATGCAATAGGGTTCTTGCTTTCCTAGCCTTTCCTGCAGTCTGAGCAGTCTATGATTTAGGGGTGCTCAGTGACACAGAATGGAGCGTCTTCACTGGCCGCTTCTGGGCAAACAGCACCCTCCCCTCACTTGTGCTTGTTCGTGCACACAGATATGTGCAAGCATCTGTGTGTGGAAGCCCAAGATCACCCTTGGGTGCTGTCCCTCAGGAACCAAACACCAAACACCTTGTCTTTTTGGTAGGATCTCTCACCGGCCTGAAGTTCACCAAGTTAGTTAGACTGGCTGCCCAAAAAGAACCAGGATTCCTCCTGTCTTTAACCTGTCTACCTCCAATGCTGAGGCAACAGAGATGAACCAAGATACCCAGCTTTTTAGGGGTCCCAGGGGCTGAACTTGGGTCCTCGTGTTTGCAGGCTAAGTACTTTACCAACTGAACTACGTCCCCAGGCCTCGGGATCAAATTCTTGATTAATTGGATGTATGTAATTACATGCCTCTTCTCTCCCTCCTTGGACCTCAATATGATGCTTGAAGCTGCAATAGTCATTTTGTAACCACAAGAGGAACAGCTAACACACAGGGTGCAAAGAAAGAAGCCGGGCCAGGATGTTGAATAGCGTCACCTAGGCACCATACCAGTCCTGTTTATTAAAGCCACAACTGCTGTGCTCTACTCCTTGCATTTGAAACACTCATAGCCAGCGTAGGATTGCTGTGAGGGCTGAGGAACACACATCATCAAAGCCAGCTGTGCCTCACACATCTTATCTTGCTCTGGCTCAGAAGCCTGCCACTCCTTCCTTGACAGTAAGTGACCACTGCATTTACTAACAAGACTGTTTCTCCCAGTGACACTAGATAATCCAAGCACAATTTGTTTCACTTTGTGAATGCAGAGAGCCCCATAGAATAAGCATGCTGCTTTGACGTTATAGTAGGAAAGAGGGAATTCCCAGCACCTGGTCCTGCTAAGAAATCAGCGAGCAAATGTCAGAGCTTGTGGTGTGAGGGTAGAAAAGATGAGATGGAGGAGGTCAAGGGAAGCCAGATTCCACTTAGGAGTACATTCAGGGGTCTAGTGCCCAGCAGAGAGCCTCCAGTTAATAACATCACAATGCATTTGTAACATCTCTGAGAAAGTGGCAAGGGTTCTTCTCACCAGAATTAATAATAGTAATAACTAGCTAGGTAATACATATGCTAATAAAGTCAATTTGACCCTTCCATACCATACACATATTCTAAAACATTTTAACTGATAATATTTGTCATTAAAATTAATTTTTAAAAGAAAGCTAATGTACAGACATAGCACTTATATGTCTGTGAGATGAACATACAAAAGTTCTTAATCATAAAAACTAATGGATGTAGAAAGAATTGCGCTCCATCTGGGCGTAAGTTATGTAATCTCAGACATGAGATCTCAGCAAAACTGTTTTGGGGATTGTGGCATAGTGGCACACACCTATTGTCCCACAACTCAAGAAGCTAAAGCAGAAGGATATCAAGCTTACGGTCAGTCTGTGTGAGGTAAAGAGAGACCAGCGGAAGGACCAACAGTCAGACAGACCAACAGACAGACTGCTAATGTATTAGTTACTTTTCTCATTGTTGTGACCAAACATCTGACAACAAACCTGCCCTTTCCTATGTAAAATTGATTGCAATCTTATGATTTGTAATTACTTGTTAATAATTTCTTTTATGTCTTAATGCTTAATCAGATTTTGTAAGTGTCTCGTGAGTGTCTGAATGCTTCACACAGCCATGAACTACAACTGTCTGGTACCAAGAACAACGGGGTTTCAGTTACGTTAATCAAACCTTCCATACCTTCACACGTATTTACCAATGCAATCTACAGGAAAAGGTAAATTTTTCATTATATTATATTATAAAAATAGCATTCTTACTATGACTATAGCTTTACCCATCTTTCCTTGAAGCTCTCCCTCTGTCTCTCCCTCTCTTTGTGTGTATATGTGTGTGTGTGCGCGCGTGCGAGTGTAATGTATGCTTGTGCAGAGGTCGAAGGTCACTCTAAGGTGTCTTCCTCTATTACTCTACCCCTTGTATTTTGTGACAGCATCTTTCACTGAACCAAGAACACTCTAACTGGCCAGACTGACTGCCCACCAAGCACTTGGGATCTGCACATCTCTGCCTTTCATAGCTGAGGTTACAGGAGGCGGGCACCACCAAATTCAACTTTTTATACAGGTTTTATACAGGCTTCTCGCTCAGATCTTTTTGTTTGGTTGGTTTGTTTTTCGAGACAGGGTTTCTCTGTAGCTTTGGAGCCTGTCCTGGAACTAGCTCTTGTAGACCAGGCTGGTCTCGAACTCACAGAGATCTGCCTGCCTCTGCCTCCCGAGTACTTGAGCAGCAAACATTTATCCCCCCAGCCATCTTCACAGCCCTGAATTTCTACTTACAGCAGCATTTTCTACAGCTGTAGTTAAGTGAATATGTGGTGATTGTTTTAACAGTGTTATCAATGCAAAGCATCTGTGTCCAGTTTAACATCTCTTTATCAAATCCTATTTATAATACTACTATGTAACTTTCCTTTAAATGTGTATTGAGTGGCGAAATGTTACACTAAGCATTTCTTTTCAATCCTGATATATGGTTTTCTGTATTCTCTTATTTAAAAAAAAAGCATTTAACTACTATTTCAAACATCATAAATGTACAATACATATTTAGAAATACCTTTAGTTCACTATATGTTTAATTTAGTTCTGTATTTCAAGGTATTTATTAACATTTAACAGGAACTATATACACTAAATTTTACATAAGACAGTCACTAAAGAAATTTACCTATTCTAATAGCAAGCTGGATGACTAAGGAGTAACACACAAAATAAGAACCACATCTTAAAACTCAGTTACACCAGCCTATTTCAAGGGGTCACGGTGATAAACTGACTATGATCTCCACTTCACTGCTAGGGTTACTGTCACTCCAGCTGTCTCCATCAGCATTTGTACCACCTGCCTCTGGAGGCTGTCTGGAAGAGGCATGGGGGGGGTATGTGGGCAAACGGAAGTCGTGGGTAGTTTATCTCCTAGACTAGCAGTTCTTGTCTGTCTAAAGGGGGCTACCTATGTGGAGAACCAGCTCAGCTCTTTGGTCCCAGTGTCTGACCACTGCCTGTGGTTGCCATGGAGGAGAACTTACACTGCCCCACCTGCCGGGCTCATACTGCTTAGTCTTGCTTGTCGACTTTGCTGGATCTGGGACCAAATGAAAAGCTGCTGGGCACACATGGGTAGGGGATTTTCTTGACCAGGTTATTTGGAGGAGAAAGCCTCCCCCCAAATGTGCGTGGTACCTTCTGGTAACAGCCAGATCAAAGGAGGTCCAGGAGGGACATGTGGCTTTAGCCTCATTGCTTTTTATTTGGCTGTGGAGTTCATCTACCCTGCCTGCAAATTCAGCACCGGCCACTGCCATGGCTGCTTCATTCCTTTGCTCGTACTAGAATCCAGCTCCCTCAGACTTCCACCATGGCCTGAAGACCAGGGACCCTCCAGGGGTTCTGCAGGTTTTTAGCACCAGGGAGGAAGAACTTAGAGAGGAAGCCAGCCATGTGGGTTGAACAGCAACTGAGTCCCGAGGCTCTCCAGCATAAAGATTGCCATTGTTGAACCTCCTAGACTGTGAATCCCCCTTTATTATATAAAAATACCCTTTATATATGTATATATATAATTTATATATCATCCTTTATTATATATATCACCCTTTAGTATATACATATCACATACATATATATGCATATATATACATATACATATATATCCCTTTAATTTATAAGTTCATTCTCTTGGTACTATTCTCCCAAAGAACCTGATGAATATACCTCCCCTCCTCCTCGTGGCTTTCATCACATAATTTCCTGAATATATTGTGGATAGTTGTTATATTTCTAAAAAAACATTCATGCAAAGGTCATGCTCAATATATCCAAACATAGTAGCATAGCGTGGTAAATTATAAAATACAGACCAGCATCTCTGAAACAAAACAGCACTGGTGTTTTCTGGGGGTCAGGAAAAGTAGTTGAATGCTTGTGGAACATTAGAAAGGGAGGGATGGGAACATGACCTCTGCCTGACACTATTGCTGAACTCAATGAATCTTGGCTTTTATAGCCCAGCTCCTTGATTTGGGCAGCCTTCAGAGTCAGTCTCTTGAAATCTAAACTAGCTCGAGCTCCACTGAGCCTTAATTTTGCTGTACTTGAGCTACCCTCAAATTTTCCGTGAAAATGGCTGCCACAACACAGAAGGACTGGCTTCTGACTCAGACAGGACTCTGAAATAATAGCTTTACACACGACCATTCTCAAATGGGACTCTCAAAGAATGGATTTACACAGCGCCAGTCCAAACAGAACTCTGAAAGGATGGCTTTACACACCACCATTCCAGATGGGACTCTGAAAAAATGGACTTACACACCACCATTTTAGACACGACTCTGAAAGAATGGATTTACACACCACCATTCTCAGATAGAACTCTGAAAGAATGGGTTTACACACTGCCACTCTCATTGGAGAAGTATATGGAGCCTCTTCTAGAAGAGGTTCTTTGGGTTCAGGACTACAATCACTGCCTGCCTTGAGGGTCTCATCAGACCAAGTCCAGGGGTTTCTCACTCGCCAGTGTCGGGACAGCAGTGTATTTTCTCAAGAGCCCCTCTTGCACGAGCTGGTATCAGGCCTAAGTTTGCCATCATGTCCCTGGGATGGGAGCACCGGTGAAGCTTAAGTGGATTCTGAAAAGACATTTTAATTTCCTCGTCTACCTGCAGCTCTATCAAGAAGCCAGACAGTTTCTCTAGAAGTAATGAGAACCTTCCTGGGAAGACAAAGACAGCTCCTGGAAATGACAGGGGTGTGCTTCTGTTTCTTTACTTCAGATTGCTTCAGCATAGCCAGCAGTGTGCCTCCAAATCTGTGAGACTTAGAATCTTTGTCTTTGATCATAGAAACACTTGATATTGGTTAGTTTTGATAAGCAGACCCAAGGAGAGATTAGGAACTTGAATCTGATGCCATCATTTTCTGAAAGGGAACCAGATTACATACTCCAAAGTGGTGGGGAGAGATCAGGGTGCCAAGTCAGACATGGAACTCTTGCCCTTTCTATTGGCAGAGGAGGAAACAGTAAAGATTCTTCCACTGCTTCTCAGCTAAAAGTGACCTCTGGGTCAGTCTGGACACAAGATCCTCTGGAATCTAAAAAGGTGACTCATTCTCCTTAGCTCCAGCAATGACTTTTGCTTGGACACCAGATAGTCTTCTAAAGCTTGTGTTGGCCCATGCTACACCGTCAGGCAGAGGCTAGAGTTCCCCGTCCACATCCTCCAGTCAGAGGCTAGAGTTCCCTGTCCACATCCGCCAGTCAGAGGCTAGAGTTCCCTGTCCACATCTGCCAGTCAGAGGCTACAGTTCCCCATCCACATCCGCCAGGCAGAGGCTAGATTTCACCGTCCACATCCTCCACATCCGCCAGGCAGAGGCTAGAGTTCCCTCCCTGTCCACATCCATCACCCCCTTTCAGAAGTGGCTGCACCGTCCTCGCTGGCAGTTACAAGCGAGCAGACAGTCTCACCAGACACAGGTCTGACGTAGAACAGTAATCACTACGTGGTAAGGAATCTTCTGTATGTTCAAGGCAACAGGATCCTAGACAGGTAGCCCGGGCAGGAGCTTGACACCCCTTGGTTCTGCCAATAGCAACTCTGGGACAGAAAGAGGATGATTTTTTTTAAAAAAAAAAATTAACCCAATATTATTTTAGGTCACAAATTCTTGACCTTGTCATTAACTGTGGAGTAATGTCTACAAATCACAATTAGCATAATGGGCAAATCAATAAAATCCTTACAGCTGCCGTATTCACTTAGATGCCAAGTGCTCCAGAGAGAACAATTCATTTTTATTTCTTTTGTAATGTGAAAAAAAAAATAGTGCTGATGAGTTTTCCCTTCAAAAGAGCCCACACAGGTGCACCTTAAATTATTGTCATGAAAATTGCTGTCTGGATTTAGAGCTGCTATGATTTCATTGTCTATATTCTACAGCTAAAATGTTTGAATCTGTCCAGCATCAGCTTAAGACCTGTACACGCCAATACCGGCGTTGATACAGAGTCTCCCCCTCCCCTTGCTCAGGGCCTCACCACACTTGCCTCCAATAAGAGCACCAACCTTTAATGAAATGTCCGTCAGTGACGCCCGTTATTCATGTCCCATTCCAGATGTCCACCCAACGGGGAAGGGGCTCCAGGCTCACTTTGTGGTTGCTATCAACGCTCCTTTCTGCATTCCTGGGAACTAAGCCAAGCAAGTGAGCTAAAGCGTTCAAAATAGACATCAAAATTAATAATTTTTATTCATATGAAATTCGGGGTCGTGTGCCCTATTTTATGAAGTACGAGCGCTGTCAACAAGCGAGAGGAGGCTCTAAAATAAAGTCATTTCCCCTGTAAATTTAATAAACACTGGTTCCTGCAGACAGCAAGACCGCTTCCACCCGACAAGGCTCAGCTGGCAAGGCCCAATCACTTGAAAACGCCGCCCTCCCGTGTAGTGCATTGCAGAGGGAGCTGCCTTCCAGACCTCTAGACCCGCAAACTTTCTCTGGTGCATTTCAACGATATAAAATTCCATTCATGTAATGTGCACAGCCACAAAAATGCCCGAGAACAATTAGTCCCAGAATTCCAGTCTCTCCTGAAGACGATGACTCACCGTCTCCCCTCGGCAGGCTCGGGACCTAAACTGTAGACACCCATGACTAAGTCTCACCCCACAGAGAGAGCCTCCTGTCTGTCTGTCGACTCCATCAGTGCCTCTACGCTGCATCGAACGGCACCATATTGAGGTTCCTTGGGTCCATTGTCTCCGTGGCTGAGCTGTGAACAGTTTGAAACCTGAAACTGTCTGGTTACTCACTTTGCCCCTGAGGCTTGGTATGTGGTAGGTTCTTGACTTGTCTTGACTGAATGAATGATTCTGTTCTTTTTTTTTTTTTTCTTCTCGCTTAGGGGGCTGGAGAAGATATTTCTCATTACCTTTCCCATATCAGTCTCGTGATTGCACCCAGACGGTAAAGTTAATGAAACACAGAACATGAAATAATGTGGCGGGTCGTAATAGATGTGTCTCAGGCAGTCCTCAAAAGCACGTCTCCCCAACACAGTCCAGCACTGTGGTCTTTCTGGGGTCCACAAGTCACCCACTCCATCTTGACAGAGCCAGTGAACCCCGTGTCATTAGGACAACATCCATGACCTACGCTCACTTTAGTCTGACAAGGATCAAGAGTAACTGTCCTAAGTGGACAGTTTGAAGAAACCTCCCCTCTAAGGCAAAGAAAGAGAGGCGTGTGCACGAGATGTTCTGATGAAAATCCATTACCATCTAAGGAGGTATAGAGGGGCTAATCTAGCAACAAATGAAGAAAATTCAATAAATTCTATTTCCATGAAATGTCAGGGGAACACAATTCATGGTTTTGTGGGATAGTGGCCTGGCTAACACAGGCAAACATGGTTCATGCAGCTTCTGGCGCAGCTGAAGAAGGCTTCTTATAACCCCAATTCATTAATAAATGTGACAGCAAAATCCTGGCATAAATTATGATGCCTCGTTATCCAAACAGAACATATTTTTTCCAGGACAGTTAAAATTCTAGGGTCCTAAATAGCCACGCCAATTTCTTGCTCCAACTGTCAGCTTTATCCTTGCCTGTTGATTGGACAGAGCCAAAGGCCCACGAAACAGAAAACAGAGGTGACTCATCCATCTGACATTATGAGGGAAAGTCATATTTTCCAGGTGATGAAGGCTGCTGCTCAGACCAGCATTTTTACTTTCAATCCTTTAAAATAGAAACCCCATATGTCCGCCTTTCGAGAAGAAAGCCTGACGAGGACTCAAGAAGCCCTTAGTGCTGGGAACTAGGAAGACCAACTTCTAGAAAAAAACAACTGGTCGGTTTGCCGTGGTTCTTTGTTGTTGTTACAAAAGTTACATATATTTAAGATGCACCGCATAAGGCATTGACATGCATGTACATCACGAAATGATGGCGACAGTCATGCTAACGAATGTTCCCATCTCCACATATGGTCACTTGGAGGCCAGCAGGCAGTGACAAGAGCTGGAAGCCACCTCACAGCTCCACATCCCCATCCCCAAACACACAGTATTTAAAGCTAACCTGATGTGCTCACCATTGGACCTCTGGCCTTTTTGTCCTATGCCACTGCGACCGTGTGTGCTCTGACCAGCATCTTCCCGTCCCCTCTGGCCTGGTGACCATTCTCCTGGGTCACCATGCATTAGCTCCCACGTGTAAGTGAATTGGTGCTGGGAATTCACCGGTTGTCCTTTGGCCTCTGTCTTACTTCTGTTGGGACAGTGCCCTCAAGGTATACCCCTATTTTTAAAAATGACATAGCTTGCTTTTTTAAAGGCAGAACAAAACTCTAATGTATGACTGTGTTCTTTTTTCGGTCTGTCCTCCACCAGTGGACACGGGTTCTCTTTATATCTTGGCTATTGTGAGCGGTGCTTCAGTGAACAAGGGACACAGAAGAGCTGCTGTATTATATGGGGACTCTCATTATAATCTTCTCAAGAGACTCAGTACCATTATCATGATGGCCGCATGGGTTTACACTCCCATCGATAATGCGCTGAGATTCTCTTGTCTCTTTGTCTTTATTTTCTCATGACATCTCTATCAGAGATGCCCTAACAGGTATGGCCAGGCTCGCCATGGTTTTATTAATATTTCCCATTGGCCGGTAATTTCATTATTTCCATATACCTGTTGACCCTTTGCATGTCTTCTTCTGAGAAATGTCCTCTCCCAGTTTTTAAAATCCGGTTCGTTGGAGATGGCTCACTGCCTGATCGCCTGTTGTTTTGGCAAATCTACACTAACCAAAACAGGATTGACACTGACATGAAGACAGACATGTAAAACCATGAAATACAACAGACCAAGCGGGTGACCTAGGGAACCGAAGAGTCAAACACAAAGAGATGAAATTGAAATCTTAGGCTATAAACCAAAGTCAGCTCAAAAGCTACAAAGACTTAAATATGCTGAGAAGAAAATGTAAGGAAAAACTCATTGATGGCGATGTTTTTTTCAAATCTGATTCCAGACAACATGCAAAGCAAGCAGGTTACATCAAACTCAAAACCTCTGCCCAGCAACGGACATAGTCAATGGGCTGAAAAGGCCAAACAGATGCGAGGGAACATTTGTAAGCCACATACAGGATAAGAACTGGATGGCCAAAATGCACAAGGAGCTGACACAGCTCACTAGCAGAAAACCAATCTGCTGTGATTCCAAACACTCTTAAACTGCTAAGCTTTAGGGCCCCTGGAGATAGTTTTCCCTGGCTGTAAAATGTGCTGTGTTTGCTTTGAACAGGTCTCTATCCTACAGCCATCTCACTCCCTGGTCCCTATGCTCTGCTCCTCTGCACACAGCGGGAACTGGACACACTCCACGGAGCAGCCTCCAGACTCAGACTCTCTTGGGTCTGCATCCCAGACCCTGGACTTAGTTTCAGATTCATTCATTTGTTCTTTATTCTATTATTCTCTGCTTGCAGAATCTGCTGCTTCAATCCGTCTTAGAGGCCAGGGCCCCCCAGTCTTATTCACTAGCAGGGCAGGAGAGAAAGCTCAGCGGTTAGTGCACTTACTGCCCTTCCAGAGGGCCCAAGTTCAGTGCCCAGCACCCATGCTGGGCAGCTCATAAACAACTGTTGGCTCCGGCTCAGGAGATCTGATGTCCTCTCTCCTTGGACACCTGCATGTGTGTGGCAGACACGCACACAGGCATACACAAACACATAGATAAAATTTTTAAAAAATTGAAAAAGTTACTAAAAGCTCCTGTCCACTTGCACCTTCTCTGGGCAATCGGTACTGGTCCTTCACATCGCTCTGTCAACTTTCAAAAGAACTTGACTTATGAAATCATTTTTCGACATTAATCATCTCTGAAAGAAAAATCTCATGACCTGCAAGCCAGATGCCATTTCACTTAACTCTCTATTTAGGGACCATTCTGTCCACCAGGGCAGAAAACCACAGCTCCTGATAATCTTTTTCAGTTGAGGTCTATAAAGATGCAGACTTTATTCCCCAGTGGATTTTTGTTGGTTGGTTGGTTAATTTTGCTTTGCTTGCCTCAAAAAGGACGACTCTATCTGTTTTGGAATTCATTACATGGACCAGGCTGGCCTTGAACTCTAAGTCCAGCACCGGAACTTTAATTCCAGCACTGCCTCCTGAGTGCTGGGATTAAAGGAGCCACCATGTCTAACATCCCAGAGGAATTTTCAGGTTTTGACTGTAAGTATAGCTTGGCTTACTTGAGTGGTGATGGTGTGTGAGCTTACCCTCTTTTCTTACTGACTCACTAGTTCGCTAACCTCTCATCTCATTTATCATTTTCATGATAAAGAAACAATTAAAGGCAGATTCTTTGTCTCATAATTTACAGCTGGCTCCTTTGCTTTTAGGCTCACGGTAGGCAGAAACACCATGGCGGCAGGATGCAGCAGAAGAAAACTGATCACCTCATGGTGACCAGGAAGCAAAGAGGAGAAACAGAAAGCAGCCAAGGCCAATATGTCCTTCACAGGCACATTCCCAGTGATGCACTTCCTCCAGCTAGGGCCCATCTTCAAGTCCCACCACTTGCCAATAGTCTATCCAAACCTTTAATCCGTCCTTTAGGTATGAGCCCTTGGGACCCAGTGGTCTCTGGCCATGCCTGCACAGACACGCGGGGTGAGAGTTCCTCACCTCCTAAGTATCTCCAGTCCAGTCCAGCTGGCAGTCATGAGTGACCAACTCCAGCCCCTTCTAGACTACAACATCCCTGGCTCTCTTTGAACTTGTGTTGAGGGCCCAGCACATGACTGCACTTTATTTTAAGGCCGTCATTCTGGAACTGGGGAGCCGGCTCTCATGCAATGCGATGAAGGAACATCTCAAGGTTGTTGGTTTCAAGGTGTAGCCAACGTAAAGACTTTACACGCTCTGGTTTTTACCCTGCACTCCAGCTGCTCGCATTTCCACCCCCAGCAATATCATGTCTCCTCTCACAACTCACCAAGACCTGGGAGCCCAAATCATCTCACGCATTATGCTACCTTCACCACGAGACTTCCTGCAGCTTCTCATCTTCTCATATACCCTCAGATTGACTTATTTTACCTATCATCAAAGCTTTGGGAAGCCAGGCTCTTTGTTTTGCTTGCAGGTGTACTTCCCGGACCTGGGCCGTAACTGACACCTAAGTAACACTGGCCTAATGAATGAACATTCCAAACCACCATCCCCCTTCCACAAGGCACTTCTCTGCAGCCGCAAACTGATCCTTCATACCAGCGCCGTTAGATACATTCCTTAAAGGCAGAGACCATGTCTTACCCATCTCTGTACCCCCAAATCATCAGTGAGGCTCAAGAATATAACCCATTAATTTAAAAAAAAATGGAAAAACAAACTCTACACCATCTTTAATCGTGAAAACATTCTATTAAATGATTTAATATCAACAATCCTAAGTAGGAAAGTGGACTGTTATCTCAAACCAATTATTATGCTTTTCTGTTTTTAATAATGACGGATATTCACTTTCATCTGACAGTAGAGTTTCAACCAAACCAAACAAAGAAGAGGAATAGGTATGCACGGGTCTCTGTGGGTGAAACCAAACACACGGAATTCTCCCAAGACTGAACTCTGGAGATTCATCTGCTCTGAAGGGCAGGTCTGAGCAGCTCAGTGCAGGCAGGAGGAGCTACCGCAGGAAGGCAAAGTGTCTCTGTAGAATAAAAACGGAGACACAAGCTCTTCTGCCTTTTAGCAAAATTATTTCATAAAAAAGAAAAATTAAAAACAGAAGTAAATGTAAGTGAGCTTTCTTAAGTAAAGCTTGGCAGTCATGTCTCCAATTCTTTCCATTGGTTAAAGTAACCTCTAACTTTGAAAGTACCCCAGTATTATAGTATTAGTAATCACTTCCCTGAATGCTCTTCACCGCAATTTTTTTTGTTTGTTTGTTTTTGTTTTTGTTTTTTCGAGACAGGGTTTCTCTGTAGCTTTTGGAGCCTGTCCTGGAACTAGCTCTTCTAGACCAGGCTGGTCTCGAACTCACCAAGATCCGCCTGCCTCTGCTTCCCGAGTGCTGGGATTAAAGGCGTGCGCCACACCACTGCCTGGCCTTTTCACTGCTATTTAAGAGGAATATTGATCAAACTTTAATTATACAGTATCGTATAATTGTTTGTTCTAAAATAAAAACTAACTTCTTGGTTAATAATTATACAGAAAGAGTCTATCTCATTTATAATCAATAAAAGAAAATTCAAGAAATACCTGGAAAGTGCTTTTGAACTTTAAATACCATGCAACAACTTGACGTTATCCATCATTAACACCTTGGTCTTTCTTTCTAGCCCCCCAAAAATGAAACTAGAGATTTGCTATATGATTTCACGGACTGAAACTGATTTTCAACCTTAAATACTTCATATTAGTATTTTCTAAAATTTTAAATACATAAGCATCATTAAAGTTTGTAATATCCCATCTCAGAAATCTCACAATTGGCCATTTCTCATTTTTAATATTTATGTTTACATATTTATATCTACATATTTAAAATTTAAGATTATTCCTGGGCATTGAGTAATATAAATACATATTTCAATAATTATAAGCATTTTTTACTTATTTACTACTTACAATTTACTATTGCTTTTATGAAGTCTCAGAAAAGATGTTTTCTAGTCCACAAAGTAAAGATAATTGATCGAAAGTACCATGCTAGTCAGGGGCATGGTGGTACATGCCCTTGGTCCCAGCTCAGAGAGGCAAGCGAATGTGTCTCTGTGAGTATAAGGTCAACCTGATCTACATAGCCAGTTCCAAGGCAGCCAAGGCTACACAGTGAGACCCAGTCCTCAACAGTACCCTATAAGCCTGGTCTTTCTCACAACAATCACTGGCATTAGATGAGCAATTCCTTTCGTTATATGGAGCAATGCCATGATGGAGAATGCTGATTGGCCATTGCTTGGATTTAGACTTCATTGACTATAAACAAAGCTTGGTTCCTGTATGACTGACTGTTCAGCAGACACGTGACGTCCCTTTGGAACAGTACCTTGCTGCCCTTCCCCTGCGCAGTAAGTCCCGGTGCTTCGTGTCTGTTTGCAAATTTGAATTGGATTGTAGGTTATTTTACTCGAGCCTTTTATTTCAATGTTCTTTTGATAACTCCGCATTGTTAAGCACCGTAGACAGTCATCAATACTTCCCACATATTTCTTTTATTTTTTTGAGGATAGAACCCAGTGCACAGTACACTATGGTATTTTATTACCCCTACCCACACAGCATCAGATTCCACAGAACCACCACATTTGGTGAACCCGAGGTGAGCTTGTGATTAATTGCTTTATGAGCTCAGACTCGAGACTTGCATTCAAATCCCTGTGTGATTTTTTTTTTTTGAGACAGAGTTTCTCTGTGTATCTCTGGCTGTCCTGGAACTCACATGGGAAGTAGAAGAAGACAAGATCTCCTGAGTAAATTGGGAGCATGGGGACCTTGGGAGAGGGTTGAAGGGGAGGAGAGAGGCAGGGAGAGGAGCAGAGAAAAATGTAGAGCTCAATAAAAATCAAAAAAGAAAAAAGATCATACAGGTAGCCTGGTGGTGGTGGCACATGCCTTTAATTCCAGCACTCAGGGAAGCAAAGGCAGGTGGATCTCTGTGAGTTCGAGCCCACATATTTTAAATGTCTTCATTAGAAATTTGAGACACATTTATTTTACAATCTTTTAAAGAATAGTTTTATTTTTATATAACTCCAACTCATCTGGAATTTATTCTGTAATCTGATAAAGATTTTAATTAACCTTTTTCTAACTAGCCAACAACTTCTTATAATTACAATAAGTGGAAACTTACTGTGCATATTAAATGTTTCTTGAAAGTATCTGAGGCAATAGGGTTGCTTTTTAATATGTCGACTGTTATGCCTGCATGTGGGCACCATGTGCAAGATGTCCCTGAGGAGGCCAGGAGAGGGCATCAGAACCGCTGGAACTGGACTTACAGACAAATGTGAGCGGCCCTGTGGGTACTGGAAACCCAGCGCCGGGCCTACCAAGAGCAGCCAGTGCTCTCAATAGCTGAGCCATCACTCCAGGCCCTGAATTACACTTTCATGGCTCAGTATAATTTTTAGTTAGCTACAGAACTTTAGACAAATGTTCTAATTTTTCTTCTTCTCGACACAGATATAATTGCGCCTTTACCTCCTATTTTGTCATGAATTGCCTCAGTAGAATGCTCTGAATTTTCCAAGCGTTTTTAAGATTTTGCTTAAAATGTCTTAGTACTTTTTGTGTTATTTGGATGCAGGATGTGGCTGGTATTAATCTGTATACATCTTAGTCTTTTTCCACTTCTCCTACTTTCTAATTATTTTGAAATCAGGAGGTTAAAAAATACCTTGCCATTGATATGTATGCTTAATGATGGTGTTTATGTCACAAAAGCCTCTGACAAATTAAAGGCATCTTACAATGTTCATTTAATTTCTTCTTCTTCCTATCTCTCCCATTGCCCTTTCCTACAGGTCAGATCTTTGAGACCTCCTCCACCCTGCCCTTACACTGACAGCTCCGGTCCTCTACCCATCAATTTATTTCCATCTCACTTTCTCTTGTGCCCAAACCATGCGGGGGTCTGTTCTGCCTAATTTCATGCTCCGACGAATCTAGAATGCTCCAGCACCTTCTGGGTCTTGATTTACTTTGGAATCTACACCTTCATCTCTTTTAGCCTCTGGTCATCTGCCCTGTGTTTTCCCCAAGTCGAAGCCAGTGTCCTCTTAAGATGCCAAGCAGCTGATGTTCCATGCTTCTCTTGTTGCTGGTTGTAAATCTGGGTTGGAAAGAGGCACCATCTAAGAGTGTTTAGGGAATTAAAGTCCCCTCTCTCAAGCTAGAGAACATTTTGTAGGCTTCATGATATCATATATATAGGAACATAAAGTTCAAATGCCTAGAAGTAGGGACTGAACAGGGATCCTGAGGGAAAATACCCCTGCACCTAATGCTTCTGTCAGTCTGAGCTGTCAGGATTCCTCCCAAGAGGAGAGGGAACATCAGGACCCCGCACTCCAGCGACACTGGCTGCCCACACCAGGTGCTGACACAGCTGATGAATGCCTCCTGTTGCCAGCATGGCTTCCAGTGCTGTGTGGCGAGGGCCGGGGGTAAGGGGGAGGTGTGGAACACAGCCATGACAGGCTCACACCTGGCAGACTACATAGAAACTTGGGGCACTTTCTTCAACTCTGCCAAGGATTCCAAACCCAGGTAGCATAGCTCCCGCTTCTAAACAAAGTACAGGGAAACAGAGAAAAACAAACAAACATCAACAACAAAAGAAAAAAACAGCTAACTAAACCCGCACAGAAACCAAAGTCTTCCTACACCGTCAGATGAAGCCAGGAGCACTGTTTGGAATGCTTTGTTCTAATATTTTACAAGGAAATCTGGTGTGTGTGTGTGTGTGTGTGTGTGTGTGTGTGTGTGTATCAGAGAGAGAGAGAGAGATTTTTAACAAAAACTATCAGTGGAACAGTTGGTGAGCTAAAAATTTTAAATGCTGTTTTAAGTATTTCTGTTAAAGGCTTGCACCAAACTCGAGTCATTATAAACTCCTGTGCTAACGTGAGTTGACTTGGGGACGCACGTTATATTCTAGGAGCCAGGGCCCTAGGACAGGGCAGGAAATGAAACCAACTGCTTCAAGCTAGAGCACAAAACAGACTCAACTTGTAAAATATGCTAGTGGTAACACTCCCACTGCCAACATTAGGGCATACTGCTGTCATGAAAATATTCTGGGGTTTGACATGGCTATTCAGATTGTAATGTCGATGGGCACATTCTAACCTCTTATGCTCTAGAAACGCAAAGACCCTTTGTCAACAACCTCTGAATCAGTCAATGTTCCTCAAGTGTGTTCTACCATCGGAACGCAGGAGACATCAGGACACTTTTATAGAGCCTAGCAGAAGACTTGTCACTGGTGGCTCCTGTCTCCTGGGAGAGCTCACCAGCTCCCCCAAGAGCAGCTTCCTAGTTAATCCCCTGGAAGAAGCCAGTCCTCTTCACAGGAGTGCTTGGCTTGGTTTCTGTATTGCTTTCATGTTGTTGCTGTTTTATGGTTATAACTTCTGATTATATAAGAATTTTTTGCTGTACACAAAAGTACACAAAATAGCAAAATGAATGTCCAGTACCCAGGACCCAGTCCCACCACCGGTCATCAAGGGTCAGCCTGGCATTGCCCATGCCCACCTTCCCACATTGTTTTGAAGCCAATGAGAAAATCCTACAACCTCACCAGGTAGTGTTTGTGTGTAAAGAGGAACTTCCTGAGCCCTGCACAACAGTCCCTTCACACCTCAAAGGCGGCCGGCAGGGCATTGCTTCAGTTCTCTTAGTCGCGGTAAGTTAACAGTTGATTATCTCTCTGTCTGCTTTCTTAAGCCAAGACTTAAACAAGACACCCACATAGCAATTGATTAACATATCTTCAAATCTTATTTAATCCCTTTTGCAGTTATATCCTGTAATCTTTTCTTTTTCAACATAGTTGATAAGGAAGCTGTTATTAAGCCCAAAGTTTCTCAACCCTTTTACCCTCACGAGTCCTCATTCCAAGAAAATTAGACACAGTTTGGGAGTAGAGGCATACAAAATAGCTACATAAATCAAACATTGATTGATAATCGACCATGTTGACATTTATTTTAAAATAATTGCTTGATAAACTCGTACTTTTACCACTTTAGTACAGATAAGAGAAAAATGTGAATGCTGAAATACTTGCTAATGGCTGGACGTGCCTATTCATTCAACAAAAAGATTGAAATCTTGACTGGATGTTTGACACTGAAAACCATGGATCATCTTCAACATTTTTCAGAGATGATTAATATTTTCATTCTTCAATTATGACTGCTTAGAACGCCACTTCGCACAAACCATAGGGCTAAAGTATGTTTAAAGTCTTTCTAGCTATTGTTGGAAATGATCCTAATCCCAAGCCAAAAGTCACTGAATGGTTTTTTTTATGGAAAACAAATCGGCAACTCCAAAGGTTCTAAACTCAAGGGTTATGGCACAATAGAATCCAGAGATGCACTAGCTTGAATCTGATTTGTGCTGAGAATCGATGATAAGAAACACCCAAGGTGGCTCTCTGTTATTAGAATACAATGTTTCCGTAAGAGAAGACAGCTTTGTATGTAGACACAGCAGTTCCCTACACCACAGTCTCCCTTCTGAGCAGAGGCGTTTGCGGCAACATGGCTGGTGTCCGGTGGGATAAAAGCATGAACAGTGGCAAGCGTGCATGCAGTGTGTTTGGAACCGGGGCTGCAGCAGACATGTGATACAACATGGCAAGCCCTGTCAGAAACGCCTTGGAGCATAAAGGATTAATTCTCAATTCTTTTTTTTTTTTGATCACTATGCATTCAGAAACCTGTTGCCATTTAGTTTTTTGTTTTTTGTTTTTTTTTTTTCAACCCTCATGTTTGGTTACACAATCCCTTATGGAGTTGCAACCTTGGGTTTAATGAGTTGTGATTCCGCCAGTGAAGCTCTGTCCTTTGTGAATGTTGTTGTTGGTCAATGTGTGGCTTAGCTTGACCTTTTGCTCTTGGGAATGAGAAGTTGCATCTAGTGTGTTGATTTTTGGAGGGTCAGGAGCACAGAGAGCAAGACGCTGCAAGGCAGTACTGTTCTCTCCCATCAAGAGACTCAGGGTTTGTTTGTGACACTGTGATATGAGCGTGTGCTGAGGTGCAAGGACTGGGTCCATCAGTCCCTAGGAGATGCAAAATGAAGACACACTCCTATTGTTCATTATTAACTGGGCTGTGGATAGAAGTGTGTGTGTGTGTGTGTGTGTGTGTGTGTGTGTATGTTTCTCTTAGTTACTTTTTCTGATATAGTGATAAACACCATGACTGTGGATAGAAGTGTGTGTGTGTGTGTCCCCAGTTACTTTTTCTATTGTAATAAACATGACAGAAGTATGTGTGTGTCTATGTGTGGTGTATGTGTCCCCTAGTTAATTATTCTGTTGTGAAAAACACCATGGCTGTGTATAGAAGTTTGTATGTGTGTGTGTGTGTGTGTGTACCCTAGTTACTTTTTCTATTGTAATAAACATGACAGAAGTATGTGTGTGTCTATGTGTGTGTATGTGTCCCCTAGTTAATTATTCTGTTGTGAAAAACACCATGGCTGTGTATAGAAGTTTGTATGTGTGTGTGTGTGTGTAAGTGTGTACCCTAGTTACTTTTTCTATTGTTGTAATAAACACCATGGCTATGCATAGAAGTATGTATGTGTGTGTGTCGGTGTTGTCTCTGTGTGTCCCCTAGTTACTTTTTCTGTTGTGATAAACACTATGGCGACAAGAGTAACTTGGGGAGGACAAAGCGACTTCTCACACATCCAGGTCAATCCCCTGCTGAGGGAAGTGGTGCTCCCTGGCTTACTCCCTGGCTCACATTCAGCTGCCTTCTTATACACCTCCTCTTCCGGTCTTCCTTTAGCAATTGCGCGCATGCACCCACAGGTGTGATGACAGACTAATCTGATGAGGACAGTTCATTACTTGATGGTCCCTCTTCCCAGGCATGTCAAGTCAATCAGCAAGATCAACCACCACAATGTATAAATATGTGTGAGTTCTCTTTTTGGTTTCAAACTAATAAACTGATTCTCAAGCAGTCACCAATATTGATTAGATCACTTTAGTATCATCAATAATGTAGTGACTTAAACACACCACACACGCTTCAACCTTTTGCAGACTGTTTACTGTACCAAGGCTCATGCTGTCTAATGTATGTTTCTAACATCTTACAATTGGCTCCTGAACCCTATTGGAGATAACCTACTAGTTTTAAGTTTCTTTGGTACCTGGTAATGGCATGACGGTTCCTCCTCCAACCAGGACTAAGCTATTTTGCAGAGTCCTGGTTCTTCCAAAGCAGGCAATGTAAGCGGTAGTCAGAGGTTGGGCCTAGGCATGAGGGGCCTCCCTAGCACTCAGATGCCTGTTGACTCACATTTAAGCCTCTTCCAGGGAAGAGAACAAGAAAATACATCCTATTGTTGACTTAAGACAGCACACTGCAGGGTGTTCGCCAGTACTTGAGCATCACCGAATTTTACTTATATCCCTGTTTTACGTCAGCATCACCTTTCCCCTACACCAAGAATATGTGCCCTCAGAAATATCAGGCATTCAAGATTAATCAATATACACACATCCCAGTGAGCCTTGGACCTAATAAAAAGGTAAAAGTTAAGTCTTAAAAATCTGAGCTTTCTTCATAGGAGGGTGGTATAGGAGGGATCTTCTGTATTTTGTGTTGCTTTCATTGGTTAATAAAGAGAATGCCTGGCCTGTAGGATAGGACACAGCCTTTAGGTTGGCGGAGTAGACAGAATGGAAAGTGGGGAAGAAAGGTAGTGTGAGAGACGCCATGATGCTCTGGCCCGAGATGGATGCAGGTTAGAATCTTCCGATAAGTCACCGCCTCGTGATGACACACAGACTATTAGGAATGGGTTAGTTTAAGATGTCAGGGTTAGCCAAGAAGAGGCTAAAATAATGGGCCAGGCAGAGTTTAAATGAATACAGTTTTCGTGTGGTTATTTCAGGTACAAGCAACTGGCGGCTGAGCAGCCGCGGCCGGGAGCCAAGCACTGGGAACAAATGGCTGTGTTCATCTCAGGTGCTGGGAACACAGCTCGCGCCACCTATTACAACAGAGGGAAATTCAGAACTCTGTAGAATTAAAAGGGATCTTCCATTAAATCCTAGTTGGAAGGGAACAAGGGACTCATCCAAATGGAGGAGGGGGGTCTCTTCTCCATGTCCCTCACATGGAGAGAGTTGAGCCTTGAGACAGAGCAGCCAGGATGCAGAGACAAAGGCCAGCCCTTTCCTTCAGCCATGCCTCTATGCTAGGTGTTTGGAGGAAATGATATCATTTCTTCACTTTTGCATGCAGAGAATTAGAAGCAGAACCTAAGATATACACACATGGAAGAAGTCAGATAGCTTCCTTGTTAGGACAAAAGATGAATAAAAGTTTTGAACTTTTTATTCACTCCTTAAGAGAGAACTCAGAAATAGTTTTAGTCAGCGTGTCCTCTAATCTCATCACTAGCTCTTTTGAGTCTCAGGAGCAGGCAGAGTAGTTACATGGGCCAGCTAGAGACTTATCTTTACCTTAGTAGTAGCTAGCAACAAGATCTCCATAAATAATGCAAAACAGGCTACTGTTTCCCAAAGAGCAGGACACCATTCACGGTTCTTGGAGAAGAGGGACCCTCAGCCAAGTACTGCAGGAAATGCAGACGTTCAAAGAGCCTTGGAAGCCAATGGCTGGGCATGGGCCAAGTGGGAAGGCATGAGATATGAAGCTCAGTTTGGACACAGCACTGGACAGAAGGAGTCATGAAGAAAGGCAAGTCAATGCGAAGTCATGTAGGCCTGGGTGCAGTCTGCAACAGGAGGAAATGGGACTTAGCTACGGATCTCATGTTTACCCTTTGACAAAGGGTATAACCATCAAGAAACCAATATTCATGGAAAACACAGTCCCTGCCCTGAAGAGGCTAGGAGCCTAACGCAGGAGGAAGAAGGAAAGGACCACTGTGCTGGAAACAAAGAAGAAGGAGAGGACATGAGATCGACAGGGATAATGGAAAACCTGATGGAGAAATTGCTGATGAAGTAAATGCATCTCAGGGGAGAGAGGGGTCTCTTATAGATGCTAATCTGCACACAACTCAAATGTGTTCATGCAAGCCACTACCCATTATTAACTAGAAGTGGAAACCTGTCCAGAGGGGCTGTGCATTTGCACCTATGCAGAATGAGGGACATAAGCGAAGTGCTTTCTGGGAAGAGACCCTGGGCATATGAAGCTCAACAGAAAGCCATCCAAACTCAAATCCTAATGCTGTTTGCTCAGGGAAATTCATAATGCAGATCCCTACAGAGTGTGAGGCTTGGAAGAAGAAGTCCCAAGACTCACTCCAGATGCAAAAAAAAAAAAGACCCCACCTCTGTCTTCCCACTCCCTGCATCCACTCTTCACGAAGATTTGAAGACTGGGAGGCAGGAGATGCGGTAAAGAAGAGAAATCCCAGAATGAGGTGGGTCGATAGAAGAGGGAAGGAAAGAGGGGGCTAAGGAAAGAAACATGGACAAGAGGGGAGCAAAGAGGGAGATAAATGAGAAAGTGGGCCCTGTCATGCCTGTCATTCCCAGAGGTGGGAAGCAAAGGTGAGGGTGGTATCAGGGCTGAGGTCGCTGAAGAAGAAATAGCGGAGCAGAAGGATCAGCAATCATCAGCCTGTAACCTCAAGGGTTACAGGGAGAAGAGAGAGGAGAAAGGTATCTGAAGGGAGTGCGCTGGGTCTGCAAAGAAAGAGAACACCTGACCTAGACATGTGCTGGTCGACATTGCAGAGAGCGTGCCCAACAGTGGAAGAGGGGGGGTGTCTTCAACAGCCACATGCCTGTGCCTCATGTCCTTGGGGTGTCTGTCAAGTACCGTGGCCAGACCTCAGAACCCTGAACTCATTAGAGGAGCACAGGTCAAGAGTGGACCATGAAGTCCAGGCCAGAAAATGGCACAGAAACTGGGACAGCCTTGGTCTAGGAAGACAGGGGATGGGGCACTGTCTAGAAATGCAGATAAGATTGAGATTAGGAGCATCCCGAATGGTAACGAAAGAGAGAATGATACAATCATCTGTGGGCATCCTTCTCACCCAACCTCAGCATCCTCAGTGTCCCCAGTACCAGAAGAGCCCTCAAGATATTTCTGAACTCCCTAAAATCCAGGTCCCAGGAAACAATCCGGGGTGTTAAAACTCCCAAAAATGAGCAGACTGGGGCACCTCCTGAATGATCTGTTCTCCAGAGCCTGAGCTACCAGGACACTCTTTGAAAACTCTGCTTGTATGTTTGCAACATAGGCCAGAAACTGGCCACAGCAAAGGAAATGTTTCTAAACTCCAAATAAGCCAACCCAAACAATTCCTCAAATCCCTTGTGATGGGGAAAATTCCATTATGGCTTCTACACCTAGTCCTTCCAAGTTCAGCTTGGAGAGACTCAAAGATGTCCTTTCTCGCCTGGCATAGCTCCTTCTGGCCTGGGCAGCAAAGGAACTTATCTTTGTTTCGTGTCTCTGTTGATCTTTAAAATCCACTCACTTGGCTATTCCTGAGAACAAAGTATGGCAGCCTGTGAGTCTGGCACTCGCTGGGGAGACTAATAAACTCAGTAGCAGGAATGTTGATGGCTGGGAGGAGATGATTAAAATGGCCAAAGGAAAGAAGCAGAGACAATCAAAGGTCGGAGTAAAAGCATCCACCCCTACCGGAGGCTGTCCTCCATGGTGCGGTTACTTCCTACAACAAAGCTCAGAGGACCACCTGAGTACAAGACAAGAAAATGCCCAATAAATGGATATGTACAACACTGACCCACTCACCTGACACCCCAGGAAATCTATACATATAAGGGTCGTCGTGGCACTGATGAGTAGGAGACCCTGATCGTCTGAGAGGAGGTGAGGGGTAAGAAAACTGTACCTCTCTTGATATAAAACAAGTTTAAAAGTTGGTGGTTAATAGGAGTGCCCCCTGGAGGCTATGAAGGGGGGGCAACTGAAGTTAGGGAGCGGGCAGTGTTATCTGAAGCATGGCAAGGCCCAGGCTGGACACTTGGAAAGGGTGGCTGAAGTAGAAGCTGAGTAGGGGGTCACTGGGATAGAGAAGACCAGAAGTGATGGATGTCCGGGGAAGCTTGGGGTGTCTATAATCCCTGAACAGTATTGGCAGCACGGCAGAACTTCAGAGGAGAGAGACAGTGAATGAGGCTTTGCCAACACTTGGGAGAGTGCTCAGGTGCCATCCAGAGGGAAGGCATTGGTCTCCGATGGGGAAAGCATTGAGAGAAGTCAGGCCAGGAAACAGTGGCAGGGACTCGGGAAAGGCAACCGAGGCATGAGAAGTCACAGGGGACGAGCCATCTTAGCACCTGGAGAAGAAAGTAGGATGCTGGGACATGGACTTCTTGGCCAGGAGAGGTCAGTGGGAGGCATTGGGAGTACAAGGTCAATGCCGACAGGTAAAACAGGAGAACTCAGAGCAAGGCATGGGAAGGGCTGAAGAGAGGAGAAGGTGGAGAAGAGGGGAACACGTCCATCAAGGACTATGGGGGATAGAGCTAAGCTGTTCAAAATGACCTAGTCTTGGAGTGTTTTAAAACTTGGAGAATCTTCCTGTAAGGACTGGCCAGATCTCAAAGAGGAGGGGTGATGGGGAACATGGTTCTCTAGAAAGGGCGTGTCTCCCAGCATCTGCAGCTGGAAGAGGCGGGGAGCTACATTTGAATTTGCCGTAGTTGACCCTAACCTTTGTCCGTCATTTCATCCTCAGGCAAAAGTGCACAGCAGCACAGTGCCCCCCAAATGAGTCTAGGAAGAAGAGGAGAACAATTTCTATGCCATTCAAGAGCTGGATACTGAACTTCAAGGTACAGATGAATCCGTTGCTTCTTGAGAAATAACTAATTTGTGAAAATCTCCGAGATAATGAAATTCGGAAGCCACATAGGCCAAAGTCAATCACAAGAGCGTGTTGCTCACGCAAGGTTTATGTGTTTTCTGTGTGCCTGAGTTGGGACAGAACACACAGCATTCTAAATAGCGCATCTTCCTCATCCCCTAGCAGAGAGCATAAGCTCGCTTTCTCATTAGATGGCTAAATCTTTGGAATAGTTAAGAAGCATGGTCACATATTCAACCAAGATTACTCATCAACAAAAGAAGGAGCCAGTCAATCTCTAATGGCTTGCTGCTGTGTAAAAACCTAAAGCCCAGCAGCCAGGAAGGACATGGAAAGTCGCCCGGGCAGAATTCATGTAGGTGGCTCACTCTGATCAGCAAAAAGATGGCAGAACTCTGCAGACACAAGTGCGGGGTTCATCTTCTTTTACCAGAAATTTCAGAAGTTGCTATAAGCTTTCTGAGCTAAAAAAAAAACTATTACAGAAAGAACTTGAAAATCCCAAGCGACAGTTCTGAGGCCTGCCAGCAGCTTAACCACAACACAGCTCCGGGCCAAGATGTCCATGAAAAGTTGGGAAGGGGTTGCTCTGAGAAAGATGTACTTGTAGCAAACAGGCTTCTCCTGAGAAAGAATGCATAAATCAATAGTTAAATAAGGAAAGGGGAAATTAGGTCTGGCATCATAGCATCAGAGGGATGACATTTAAGAGAAGTTTGGGGTAAGACTACACAAAGACTTCATTATTAATATACTGTTGTTATTACTAGTTTTAAAAATTCATTCGAACATTTCTCTCATACTTTTCCTGCCCACAGATTAGAAGTAAGAAAAAAAAGTCCCAACTGTGCTTAAGGGCAGAGAACAGGCACTTGACTTTGCTGTGTCTGGCTGCATGATCCTGGCCAGGATGTCGGTTCTTCCTGGACCCCGGATTCCTCACCTGAAGAGCCAGGTCACTGGGCTCTCTTCCAACTCTGATAAGCATTTTCCAGGGGCCTGTCAGAGCCACACATCCAGCCCTCTGGGTCCCCAGGGATGGGAATGTAAGAAATACAAACTGGCCACACACTGTGAATGAAGACATCACGAAAGTAGGCAGTCAGTGGCACGCAGGAAGAGAGGGAGAAGGATCAACCAGGGTGGTGACAAAGATGCCACTGTGGATGGGGGTGTCCTGGCTTGTTTTCTCTGGCTGTGAGAATCATCATGACCACTGGGAAGTAAACAGTTTATGTCACCTTACATTTCACAGTGCCCCATCTAAGGAAGCTAAGGAGGGAACACAGGGCATGAGCTTGAAGCAGAAACGACAGAGGAATACTCCATAATGCCTCACTCATTCCGGCTTTCTCAGCTAAGCCCTTTCTAGAGCCCAGGTCCTCCGTCTATCTAAGACGTATGTCCCATAATGGATGGGCCCTCCGATAGCAATTATCAATCAAGAAAATGTCCTACAGACTTGCCCACAGGCCAATCTGATGAATTCTTAGATTGAGTCTCCTTCTTCCTAGGTGTGTCAAGTTGTCAACCAAGAAGAGCCTTCACAGCAGTCACGAACACAGATTGTTTTTCAAATGTAGAATCACGTGCAGTAGCACTGGGGTGTGACTTCAGGGAAATTCCTGAACCTGAAAACACTAAAGATGGCTGTTCAAGGTGGTGTAGAAGAAGGAGATCCGAGAAGTCAGATGTAAAGTTTGCACATGCGTAGAAAAAGAAGCAGATGATGTGCCCTAGGGACACAGGTCTGTAAACCCAGGTAATTGTGGAGTAGGAGCCATAGGATTGAGATTTCAATGCCTGCCTGGGCCACTCAGTGAGGCTGACTCTCTCTCCAGATTCAAATCACAAAAAGGGGCCAAGGAAACAAAACTGAGCAACAGACACTTGCTTACCATGTGCAAAGCTCCAGGTTAGATCTCCAGTACAGGGGAGAGAAGAGGAGAGAAGAGAAGGAAAGGGGCGGGGAAGAAGAGGGAAATATGAACTTGAAAAGCCAGTGATCACAGAAAGAAAGGGTAGAGCAGAGTATAATTAAGAGTAATTTCGAGGCTGATCTCCAAAGATGTCAAGAAACTAGACACCAAAAAAAAAAAAAACCACCAACAACAAATAATCCAATTAAGAATGGAGTATGGAGGCTAGGCAGTGGTGGCACATGCACTTGGGAGGCAGAGACAGGTGGATCTCTGTGAGTTCATGGCCATTCTGGTCTACCAATTGAATTCCAGGACAGGCTCCAAAGCTACATAGAAACCCTATCTAAAAATGAAAGAAAGAAAGAAAGAAAGAAAGAAAGAAAGAAAGAAAGAAAGAAAAACAAAAATGGCGTTTGAAACTAAATAGAATTTTCCACAGAAGAATCTCAAATGGCCAAAATACACTTAAAGAATCTTTAGGCATCAGGGAAATCCAAATCAAAATGACTTTGAGATTCCGTCTTAACACCAATCAGAATAGCTAAGATCAAAAACACTAATGACAACTTATGCTAGAGAGGATGTGGGCCAAGGAGAACACTCCTCCATTGCTGGTGGGAGTGCAAACTTGTACAGCCACTTTGGAAATCAGTATGGTGGTTTCTCAGAAAATTGGAAATCCATCTACCTCGAGACCCAGCTACACCAATCTTGGGCACACCCAAAGGATGCTCAATCATACCACAAGGACATTTGCTCAACTGTGTTCATAGCTGCATTGTTCATAATAGAAAGAACCTGGAAACAACGTATATGTCCTCCAACCAAAAAATGGGTGGTGCATTTACACAGTAGAGTATTTCGTTACTCAGCGTTTAAAAACAATGACATCAGGAAATCTGAAGGCAAATGGATGGTACTAGAAAAAAATCATCCTTAAGTGAGGTAATTCAAACACAGAAAGACAAACATGGTATGTACTCACTCATAAGTGGACACTGTTTGTATATTAAAGGAGAACCAAGCTATAATCCACAGCCCCAGAGAAGTGAAGTAACAAGGAGGGGCCAAAGAGGGATGCAGGGATTTCTCTGAGAAGGGGAAATAGAAGAGATCTCCTGGGTAAACTGGGAGCAGGGGGATGGGAACATGAGGGATCAGATTGATGGTGGAATAGAGGGGGAGAGGAATAAGAGATGTCTTGATGGGGTGGGGAGCATTTCTGGGTCAGGCAAAAACCTTGTGTAAGGGAAACTCCCATGAATCTACAAGGATAACCTCAGCTAAGACTCCTAGCAATAGTGGATAGGTGGCCTAGACTGGCCATTTCCTGTAATCAGATTGGTGACTACCCTAATTGTCATCAGAGAGCCTTCGTCCAGTGACTGATGGAGACAGAAGCAGAGATCCACAGCCAAGCCCTGGGCTGAGTTCTGGTAATCCTGTTGAAGAAAGGAAGGAAGGGTGTATGAGTGGGGAAGGGGTGGACTCAAGGTCGTTACAAGGGAAACCACAGGACAGCTGACCTGGGCTCATAGGAGCTCACAGACATGGGACTAACAGCTAAGGACCCCACATGGGACTGACCTAGGCCCTCTACATCTGTGAGCCGGTTATAGAGCTTGGTCAACTTGTGGGACTCCTGGTAGTGGAAGCAGGGCCTGTTTCTGACACTTTCGCAGGCTTTGGGGAACCTGTTCCTCATATGGGGTTGCCCTGGCCGCCTTAATACAAGGGGAGGAAGAACTTAGTCCTACTTCAACTTGATAGGCCATGCTTTGTCAAAACCCAAGGAGGCCTGTACCTTTCTAAACAGAAACAGAGGAGGAGGGAAGGGGGGGGCAGAGAAGAGGTGGGGGAAGGGAATAGGAGGAGAGGATGGAGGGGAAACTGTGATCCAGGTAAATAAATTAATAAATTTAATTTAAAAATTTACATGAAAAAAGGTAATTTCAAATATGAAAGAAAGGTGAATTCAGGATGAAACAGCACAACAGCTAAGTTGGTCGTGGGTTCCGTCCCTGGCCTCTGCAGTAGACAGAGACACGTTTACAGGGCAAGAGGGAGTGGCAGGGTATAGACAGATAGAGCTAAAAGGATCGCCAGTGTGAAGAAGACGAGGTTGTTTCTTTCCATGTGGCTGCAAGCTTACTTTAACAAGATCGGCCTCACCATTTACTGCTGCGTCTTCCTGCTCAGAAACCACGATATCAACCCTTTTCTGCCCTTTGCTTATTTAAAGCCTACAATGGGCAACATGGACTACAATACAGCACGTAGAAGCAATTCACGCCCCTTAGAAGATCACAGGTGAGGCAGGATTTCTAAGTTGCCTTCGGCTGTTCTTTGTCGCTATGGCTACCACCAAGAAGGAAGTGCACTTCATCAATCCACCAGGCTGGGACACACCCTCCTCGTTTCTTCACAAATGCTAAACGATCAAAAAAAGTAGAAATTATACGTGTACAAAACTACTTCATAACCACTTAAATAAATAAGTAGCCTTTCACGGAGAAGTGCAAAGCCTGTTACACACTTGTGGACCAGTATCCACCACGATGCCCCATGTTCCGGTCTCCAGTGAATCAAGGTGAAGTACACATGGAACAAGACCTCATCATCCCCCGTTTCCAGAAGGGGCCTGGAGCTACTCCTTAACCACAACTGTAGGTGGGTGAAGGACCAAAGACCAATACACGGAACCCACATGGAGCCGTGGTCACCAAACAGGTCTTCAATGGATGAAACTCCAAAACCAGCACGAGGAATGGCAAAAGCATTCCCCTTAGAGACTGGCTGGTAAGACTATTCGGGCCGCAAACATCACAGGTCCCAGACAAGGGCTTTCTTCATGTACCATATATGCTTACTACATCCAAGTGTCCGAGAGTTTTCACTCTGAAGATGCCAGACACAATGGGGAGGCAGGGCTGTCTGCATTTGACTGTGAACACACTGTGGTTCCTATTAAAACCTGGGAAGGATGATACAGCTTATTAAGAATCTCCTGGCTAACCCCAAATTCCTAAAGTTGTTGAGTCTGAATCCGTAAAGCAATCTGTGAATATCAAAGCATTCTCTGCGGATTCCTTTGACCCCCAAAGCTCTCCCTGACCATAACGGTGGGGTCAAGGTCTGGAAAGGAGCGAAGGTTCCTGGGCAATCTGAGATAGCAGCGGGAGATAGTCTGGGATGGCAGGGGCTGCCACATGGAGGGCACTGATCTTCAATTTGCTAGCAGCCATCTGGATGTCCTTGACTAAGTCATTTGCACACTTAGAGTCTCTGCTTCCCTGACTCGTGGAATGAGGTGTCGGGACTGGTCTCCACCAGCTGTGCAACTCTCTAATTCTCTAGGTAACAGTCCATCGCTCTGCTGGCTGGATTGCCTCGGTAATCAGAATGAACCAATTCGCACGGCAGCTGGGAGACTACGCTATTTGTGGTTTGAAGACTAGACTTTTTTACAGCTGGAGGAGGGAAGATCGTGAACCCCACTTGCTCTGCTTTGGAAAAGAGTGGAAGGATCTGAGGTCTGCAGATGTCAAATCACTGTTAGATTACAAGCTCATTAGACAGAAGCAACATGAAGGCTGCCTGGCTGGTCCTGCCTGCCGCGCAGTGGGCAGCCGGCTAGCTTCAGGCTGTCCGCTCCCTAGGAGCTGCTTCCACTCCCGAATAAACCACGATGTGACTTTTATGTGGATCATTAAACCCAGCCTACACCACAGCTGTGCTTTACGGGCCTACAGGTTATTAGTTTTCCAGACACCAAATCCAGAAGACCTTTCGGAAAGTGACCTGAAGGTCGTCATGAAAATGGGCCCAGGATAGAAACACTTCCAAGAGTCCCGTGGGAGTTGTCCCAGAAAGCCGACATCCACACGCCTACCACCTGCTTCCTACTTTACCAAATGAGTGTTTAGCAGCGAGGAGCGGCCTCGCAAACCCATCTCTGCCCCAACCACGTTGCAGCCCATGTGGCAGCCTCCTTTGCACACACCTCTGTCATTCTGGCTTCAGGAGGTGAGAGGGAGCTGCCTCTAGCACAAACACTCACATTTGCATTAGCTGTATGGCCAGGAGCTCCCCTAAACCTCCACAACCAGGACTGGAAGTGCTAATAGACCACACGACCTCTACGTTATCTGTATGACCTATGTAACACCTTATTTTCCCCTGGGCTCTTAGAATAACAAATGTCCCCTATCTCTATTTTTTAGAACCCATCTTCATGGAAGAAGTAACATGTACTTTGAGAAGCATCTCAATGTAATTACGCCTCCTTGTGCACAGGGCACTGTGTCACGCCAGGAAACTTTTTTCCAAATTGTACCATCTTAAATGTGCCTAAAACATAAAACTGCCTGGTGCCAGACTCTTGGAGCTTGAACCAGTGCAGGCTTGAGTCTTCCCTCACCTGGGTCATTACTCTGCTGGCTGTGGTGCTCGCAGAGACCCCCAGGAGAAGGGAAGTGAAGGCTCAGAGGGCAGAGAAGACAGTCCGCGCAGTCAGGCTCCACAGACGTTCTCTCTGGGAGAGGAAATTTAGTGTAGCCAAAGCAATCTCTTCTGAGCCAGTGCTCCGGGCAGAGCTGAAGCGCACACAGGGCAGGAGGACACTGCAGCCAGCAGCCTCAGGCCCCACAGGGTGTCGAGGGTCTGTCAGTGCTGCCCCGAGGAACACACTGCTGTATTAGGTAGACACTGTGTGTGCAGTGTGCATCTATGTGTGCACCTGTGCCCCTGTGCAGGCCAGAGGAAACTGGCCGCCCGCCTCCATCGCCTTCTACCCTATTCCCTTGAGACAGTCTCCCACCGAATCTGGAGCTCAGGTTATACCTTCTCGGCTGCGAGCCAAGAAGCCTCACTGATTGGACCGTCCTGCACTGGGCTTCCAGGCACCCGTAATCACACACAGCTTTTCGTGTGGACACTGCTGACCCGAACACGAGTTCTTATGCTCACACGGCACTTTTCCACACTGAGCCTCTCCCCAGCCCTTCGCCAGCATTTCTGGGGTAGGAAAGGCAAAGGCTGTGACGGGTCTTTCTGCAGGGGACTCACCTGGTCATCGTAGCGGTATGTGAGGAACTGCTCCCCCGTGGTGTCTTCAAGGAAGCTTCCCTGAGGAGACAGGGCAAACTCGGGAAGGAAGTAGGCTCCAGGAGACTTCTCTGCTGTGGCCTGAAAGGCAAGGTCACTTGGTCACAAATAAGACACAGGGAAGGATCCTCTAAGAGACAGAGTCCAAAAGGATCCCACTACAAACCCTCTCCTACCAAGAAGAGAGAAATGGCCTCCGAGCAAGAAGCAAGGTGAGGCGCATCAGACATCAGTGCTGGGACACTTTAGACCAGGATATCCCAAATTGGCACACATGGCCCCTTTCTCCCTCCCCCGTCTGTGTTCCACCTTCCAGCAATAGAGACACATAACAATTACTTGCTCAAGTTTTACGATTGCAAATCCATTATTTTAGGATTTTCTTTTCCTTTAAACACAAGTGTGTTTTATTTTTATCTATGCGCATGCCTCCTGTTTATCTGTATGAATGGATGCCACTCTTATACAGGTGTCCCATGCCTGTCTGCTTGTATGAATGTGCACTATGTACCTATGTAGGTACTATGGGATACCTATGTGGTACTCCAGAGCCTGTCTGTTATGCCACGTGTACGTAGGTGCCTCAAAAGGCCAGAAGGGGGTGTCAGATCCCCTGGAGAGGGATTTGTCAGCCCTGTCACTGACACGGAGATGGGAGCTGGACTCAGGTCCCTAGGAGAACAGCAAGAGCTCATCTCTCTAACGCCCTCGAATTCATTCTCTTTCATCCTTTCGCTCCTTCCTTCTTTCTCGCCTTCCTTTTATTCTGCCTTTTTCTCTTCAATGTGAAAGATTGGAGCAGTTTTTCCCTACACTGCAAACAAGATGTGTGTTCATGACAGGAATTTTAGAAAATGCTGACGGCTATCGAAGACAACGGAAAGTCGCCCACAATCCCTGCAACCCATAATGACGAATTTTGTTATTTGACCATATTTCCTTTGAAGCTTCTTTTTCTTTTATCACAATACTTTGTATGTTTTCATAAAGACCCATGTTTAAATAAACCCACTTCACAGGCTGATTTGTTCACAAGTTTAAGGCTCCATTTGTTCCTTGGGAAACTCATGTTTGCATGCAGCATGGAGCACCAACGGTTGGGGTCTTTAACAGTTAAGACTTCTGCTGTGGAATATCCCTCGGATAAGATGGGCCGGGATCCACTCGCTTCGTGGCACCCAGCACACGCCAGCAGAGCCAGTCAAGAGTGGCTGAAGCCTGTGAAATGCTTTCTTGAATCTCTGCCTTGATTGAGTCAAGGAGGGATTTGGCAAAGGAAATGACATGCCTCGTGAGCAGTCTTATCCAGGTAACACACAGGGAACAATGATCACACACACCTGGACTGGGACCACTCCCCCTCCTTGGGGAGGAGTGAGGATAAAACAGAGGAGGGGATCACAGGGCTCACCCCCTGCAACAGAACAGCCGGAGCAAAAGCACTCATGAGGGCTCTGCTGTCCCAGGGGTCAGCTTTCCATAGTGCAGCAGAATCAGGGACTGCAGACTGAGCTCTCTTGGTAAAATGGTGCCTGGTTTGCATAAAACCTTGGGTTTGATCCCCAGCACCAAATAAACTGGATTCAGTGGTGAACATCTGTAATCCCAGCACT